>CM039140.1:23997892-24548217 GCA_022036555.1 Microstegium vimineum
TTACTATTGTGATGCTTTAATTAAGTGATTGCTCTAGATCAGGTGCAAATCTAGATTTGGTAAGCTTCATTAATCTTGATGCTAAAATGTTGAGTAAAATATTGAAAGATAGGACTCAAGGTAGTAATGCTATTTTTGCAAAATTATGCTATCCTGTCAACTCCACTATATGAGCCTTGCATAACCTTGGGAGTCTTTTATTTTTCTCTCCTGTTGGGTAAGTCTAGCTGAGTACATTCGAGTACTCAGGGTTTATCCCACCCTGTTGTAGGTGAAGGGCTTCGTCCTGCTGAAGGCGTGGTTAACCACCGGTGGGCTCGGTGATTCTATAGTTACTTCTTATCTATATGCAGTTGTTGGAGGATGTCACTTTAAGCTAGCAATGTATTTCAACTTATGTTACTATAATCATTTCAAAGCTATGTTATTTCATTAAATAGTTTTTGAACTCAGACTTGTATTATTATTTCAGAGCTTAATTGTAATGTTATTTACGCTGCAAAACTTTGTGTAAGTGATTGGTGTTTACTTAATCAAGCAATCTGGGATTGGTTGGTTCATTTACCGGGGTCCTTCGGGATACTCGGTGGACTACCGAACTAGTATAGGTGAGAGTATGTGCGTGTCAACGTGTTAAACGGGGAAAATCCTGCTTGATCTTATATTAGTTGGGCGGTTCCGTGACATTTAATCAATTAACCAAAACCAAACTTGGGCTTTCAATCTCTCCCTTTTTGGTAATTGATGACAACCTTTCACAAATGAATATATTGAATGAAATTTTCAACTTTGGTAGTATTAGCTCCCCCTACATATGTGATATATGAGTTTGGTTCATTTTGATCACATATGCATGAATAGGAATTGTGGGAGAGTGAATGCTACCAAATGATGCTAAGGTATAAGAGATGGACCTTTGAAGCGTGATACCAATAGAAGTGCAATATTGTACCATCCTTAGCACCATGAATGCCTAGAAACCACTTGAGAGCAAACTTGAAATACCACTTGAAAGCAATACAACTATATGAGCCTAAGCATGCTAGTACTTCAAGCATCAAGTCAATTATGTTTCTAGCATTCACCACACAAGCAAGTCATGAATTGTAAATGAATATGTAAGCAAGCACTTATGAATTCACAAAGATATGCAAGAACTTGATTCATAGGCTTGCTCCCCCTACTTGTGTGCTTATATTATTTTTTTTTAAAAAAATCAATATTTATTTGTCTACTTACTACTTCTCCCCCTTTGTCATCCATTATCATAAAAGGTGTTGATTATTGGAGAGAAGCTTAGATGTGGTTTAATCTAGAGTACTTGCCCCAAATATTTAACTCGGTTTAAACCACGAACAAGCTTGTTCACACATCCTAGAATGGTTATCTTGCCCATGTTGAGCTAAGTACTTGAAGTTCATATTCTAGATCAAACACTAGGATTGCAAGCCTACAAACATGTCATATGCTACCACTAGATCATAGAGACATAGAAGCAATAGTGGTACCATATAAGCATCAAATTCATTTGATTTTCATGAATGAGCCTAATGAGTTGATGTCTATATGCACTAATAAGTCCTAATAGTGGATGAATGAAATGTCAATCAACTTTTACCTTGCTTTACTCAAGGAGAGGCATGTAATATATGAGGGGTGCATCAACACATGTTTGAGTAATCAAGAATGTTCAACTCATTCCTTAGCTTGCAAAATCTCTTCTCATCAAGTGTCTTGGTGAATATATCGGCAAGTTGATCATCGGTGCCAAAACTTGTAATTGTGATATCACCCTTTTGTTGATGATCCCTTATGAAGTTCTGACTTATGTCAATGTGCTTGGTTCTTGAATGTTGCACCGGATTGTTTGTTAGCTTTACCACACTTTCATTGTCACATAGCAATGGCACTTGCTTGAATTTGATTCCAAAGTCATTCAAGGTTGCTTTCATCCAAAGCAATTGAGCACAACAACTCCCCGCACTTATGTATTCGGCTTCGGCGGTAGAGAGTGCAACACTATTTTACTTCTTTGATGACCAAGATACAAGTGGCATGCCTAGCAATTGACATGTGCCCGATGTGCTCTTTCTATCAACCTTGCATCCCACATAGTTGGAGTCAGAATATTCAATCAATTCAAAGTTTGACCCCTTGGGATACCACAATCCAACATCTTGTGTATGCTTCAAGTACCTCAATATTCTCTTTGTAGCCTTCAAGTGACTTTCTCTTGGTGAGGCTTGGAGTCTTGCACACATGCATACACTAAACACGACATCCGGCCTTGAAGCGGTCACATAGAGTAAGCTTCCAATCATAGACCGATACAACTTTTGATCCACCATATTACCACTAGCATCACTATCCAAGTGTCCATTAGTGCCCATAGGAGTGCTAATGCCTTTTGAATCTTCTAGGACAAACTTCTTCATCATATCCTTGATGTACTTGCCTTGACTCACAAAGGTGCCATTCTTCAATTGCTTGATTTGAAGACCAAGGAAATAGCTAAGTTCACCAATCATTGACATTTCAAACTCATTTGCCATCATCTTGCCAAACTCTTCACAAAAATCTTGATTGGTTGAACCGAATATGATGTCATCAACATAGATTTGGAGCACAAATAGATCAACCTTCCCCATGATGAACCATTTGGATAAGAGGAAATCCCTCAATCTTTCATACCATGCTCTAGGTCCTTGCTTCAAGCTATATAAAGCCTTTCTCAACTTGTATACATGGTTGGGCTTCTTGTCATCTTCAAAACCGGGAGGTTGCTCAACATATACAAGCTCATTGATATTCAAGAAAGCACTCTTCACATCCATTTGGTATAGCTTGATGTTGTGTTCACATGCATAGGCCAATAGGATTCTTATTGCCTCTAGTCTTGCAACTGGTGCATAAGTTTCTCCAAAGTCAAGACCTTCAACTTGTGTGTAACCTTGAGCTACCAATCTTGCTTTGTTTCTCATAAATATACCATCTTGATCTTGCTTGTTTCTAAATACCCATCTTGTGCCAATCACATTATAGTTCTTGGGTCTTTCAACTAGCTCCCAAACTTGATTTCTTGTGAAATTGTTGAGCTCTTCATGCATTGCATTGACCCAATCAACATCTTGTAATGCTTCTTCAATCTTTGTTGGCTTTATGGATGACACAAATGAGTAGTGTTCACAAAAGGATGCCAATCTCGATCTTGTTTGAACACCACTTGTAATGTCACCAACTATTTGATCAATAAAGTGATCTCTTGCAATGTTGGTCAGTTGGAGAATAGGGACTTGATTGCTTGAGCTTGGTTGGGATGAACTAGCCATTTGTTGATCTTGCACTTGAGAACTACTAGCTTGCACATTAGGTGAGTTGAGCACTTGATCTTTGTCATCTTCAATGTCAATCACTTGTCTTGGCCGAATATCACCAATATCCATATTTTTCATAGCATTAGCCAATTGAGATCCACTCACATCTTCTAGATTCTCATTTTCAACTTGAGAGCCATTTGTTTCATCAAATTCAACATCATGAACCTCCTCAAGTACACCACTAGCCAAATTCCACACTCCATACACTTTGCTTTTGGTTGAGTAACCAAGTAAGAAACCTTCATCATATTTCTTGTCAAACTTTCCAAGTCTTGTGCCTTTCTTCAAGATGTAGCATTTGCAACAAAACACTCTAAAGTATGCAATGTTGGGCTTTCTTCCATTCAATAGCTCATATGGTGTCTTCTCTATCAATGGTCGAGAATTGATGCTTGATCCCTAATTCATCACATAGCTCTTCAACTCTTGTATTCTTGAATTCACTTCAATTGTCACTTCTCTCTTTCTTGATGGTGGTGTCAAACTCATTGTGACATCTCTTGACAAAATATTTAAATGTGGAAAACATATCACTCTTGTCATTGAGAAAGAATACCCAATTATATCTTGTAAGATCATCCACTATCACAAATCCATAATTGTTGCCACTGATGCTAGTGTATGTTGTTGGTCCAAATAGGTCCATGTGCAATGACTCAAATGCTCTACTAGTGCTCGTCATGCTCTTCTTGGGATGGGTGTTACCAACTTGTTTTCCGGCTTGACAAGAGCTACAAAGTTTGTCCTTCTCAAACACAACATCTTTCAAGCCTCTTACTAAGTCATGCTTAATCAATCTATTCAATTGCTTCATTCCAACATGACCAAGCTTTCTATGACACAACCAACCCATACTTGATTTAATGAGCAAGCAAGTTGACAATTGAGACTCACGAGCATTGAAATCAACTAGGTAGAGGTTCTCATATCTAAAGCCTTTGAAGATCAAGTTTGAACCATCTACACTAATGATCTCAACATCATCTACCCCAAATATGCATTTGAATCCAAGATCACACAATTGAGCCACGGATAGCAAATTGAAGTTCAAGCTCTCAACTAGCAAGACATTGGATATACTCAAATCATTGGATATAGCAATCTTCCCAAGACTCTTGACCTTGCCCTTTCCATTATCACCAAAAGTAGTACTATCAATGCCATCATTGGTGTTGGAGTTGATTGATTTGAACATTCTAGAATCCCCGATCATGTGTTGAGTGCACCACTATCAAGCACCCAATGCCTTTCTCCGGCTTTGTAATTGTACTACAAAACAAATTAATTTTTCTTAGGTACCCAACCTTGTTTGGGTCCTCCAAAGTTAGTGACCAAGGATTTTGGCACCCAAATTGCCTTCTTCTTTGGGCCAACAATGGGTGTACCAACATACTTAGCCATCACACCATCTCTCCCTTTGGTAAGCATATAACAGAAATCAAAATGCATGGAGGTGGTTTTAGCAAACTTTGTTTGGCTCAGGTTAAGTTTGCAATATTGGTCAACATGCCCCACTTGCTTGCAACTATTGCAAAACCGACCATTGCTTCTCACAAAGCTAGGCTTTGGAGTTACAAAGGCCGCCTTGCCTTTCTTGGGGGTATAGCCCAATCCCTCTTTGCTAAGGGAGAACCTTTGGCTACCCAAGCACTTTAGCAAGCGGGCATCTCCACCATATGCCTTACTCAAAGTATGAGTGAATTCATTAACATCATTTTTCAATTTTTCATTTTCACTCACTAGTATAGCATCAACCTTTGAGCTCGCACTAGTGGATGTGCATGTGGAAGTGCTAGTGTCGGTTGGTGCAACAAGGATAGGAGTGAAAAATGATTCATCTAGAATATCACAAGTGACTCCAATATCACATGATGCAACAACCTTATCCTTGTTTTGATCAAGGAGAGAGGAGTGAGCCTTTTCACGCTTCTTGTGAGTCCTCTCAAGCTTCTCATGGGCTACCATTAGCCTCTCATGAGAGCCATTGAGCTCATCAAAGGATTGTTCAAGAGCCTTAAGCTTCTTGTTCAATTCTTTGCACTCCTTCCTATTTGTCTCAAAGCAAGCATAAGTTTGCTTCATCATATCTATGAGTTCCTCCATGGAGTACTCCTCATCATCATCACTACTATCATCATCACTATCAATATCATCACAAGATTGTACCATAGTTGGCTTAGCCATGAAGCATGATGAAGTGTCAAAGATGGATGGCTTGTTGTTGATAGCAATGCTAGCCAATGCCTTCTTCTTGGATTTCTTCCTCTCATCATCACTAGAATCATCATCGGAGGAATCACTACTATCCCAAGTCACCATATATGATTCACCCTTCTTCTTCTTGGTGAATGATAGCTTCTTCTCCTTCTTGTCATGCTTGCTCTTCTTCTTCTCATCATCATCACTATGATTGGGGCAATCTGCAATCATGTGATCGATGCTCTTGCACTTGTAGCATCTCCTCACATACTCCTGTCAATGGGATATCCTATAGGGTACCCATGGACCGACTTACCTAAGCTTTGGGCCTCCTTTCTTCAGCCCACAAAGGAAGACGGACAGAAGAAACCGAATTCTACTCGGTAAAGAAGACAAGACCGAAGCACAACTTAGGACTCTAAGTTTGTAACCGAGTAGGATTAGAGCAACCCTGAACCAGTTCCTAGACTATAAAGGGTTGGTGAGAGTATCACCCAAAAAACAACCAGAACATACTATGTAACACCCGATTCGTAGAGCGACACACAACACTTTGTATTACGATCAAGAGCAATAACAAGCGACTCAACTAGACATAAGGTTAGTACTTGACCTCGTCGAGGGCCTAAACCAGTATAAACCGTGTGTCCCTGCATGTCCAACCACCAAGGTTTCACTATTCATCGAGGCACGAACTACTGTCTCGGGTAACCCCGTGGCAGGCTATCGGTGGTAAAACATCGACAGCTGGCGCGCCAGGTAGGGGCTTTCGGCGAATTTTTTCTCGAAAGCTTGGTGGACCACGACCTCAAGATGACAAAGTTGACGGAATCAACATTGATCTTCGGATCATGGATCTGCAAGGTTAGCGACGATGGAAAGATTCAAGGCCGACTTCGAGAAGAAGAAGGAGTTGATCAAGATCTTCAAGGACTGATTCAAAAGACGTGGAATCTCACAATTTCAAAACCAACTAGACCAGCAGACGAGGAGGGATATGAAACCGACTCGGAAAAAGAGACATCAACATATGACAATTCTGAGACCAACACGAAAAGGCTGATCACAAATCAAGTCGGAACACGTAACCGAACTCCAGTCAAAGACAAGAACAACTCGAAAGCAATCAAGAACTCGAGTTTATATGGGCTACACAATTCTGCATATACATATGAAAATTTTCTCCGGAAAAAGATGAAAAGAAGCATAACTCTGAAAGGCGCCCAAGAGGGAATGATCATGTCAACAACTCCAGAAGGATGTATCGTGCACTGGCCAAACCAATCCTCAAGGATGGAAGACCAGGATACAGAACTACCGTTTCAAGTAGGAAAAGAACTCGGACTTTACCGAGGACCATCATACAAGAGAAGAAGCCAACAAGCGAGAAGAACTCGGAAGATACATACCATATACATGGCGGAACTAGAACCTTATCTAGAACCACCACAAATACCCGACTTGAAATCATCGAACGAATCAGGAGGGGATATCTCAGACGACGAAGAAGGCGATGACAATGAAACCAACGATCACAAGACTGCAAGGCTGAAAAAGAAAAAAGCTAGAGCGGGAAGGAGAAATCGAGCTACTCAGAGAAAACAAATCTGGATCAAATACAAGGCAGAATTGATAGAATACAACAAGAAGAAGGCGGAAAGAGAATCCATGAGGAATACAAAGAGAAAAAGAATCGAAGAATTGACAAAAGAACTAAACATTCTTACTAAAGAGGAAAGAATCACAGACGAACCAATCAAGGAAGACGGAGACCCCAATAAACAACCTGACGACAACACACGCCAAGGTGGACAAGGAGAGAAGCAAGAACAACCGCCCAAGAAGTCGATATTCCACAGACTAGGGAAGTCAGGGATACCACAACCATCGGAAAGACAGGAACAACTACTCGGACAGGTAAAACAAAACAACCCGGATTGGGATCAACGCTATTCAGAAGACTATGGTGAATCCGAATACATAGGGGACAGGGACTATTACCGAAGAGATTGGTCACCAGACTTCAACAGAGCAGAACAATACGACAGATTTCCATGCTTTGCGGGAAGACTACAAACTTTGAAATTACCACACAAATTCAAGCCAGCAAATCACTCCAAGTATAACGCAAAAGTAGAACCCAGACAATGGATAAGAGTATATTCACAATCCATTGAACTCGCAGGAGGAAACAATGACATCAAGGCCCTATACTTTCCAATGGCACTCGAAGCCATGCCTTTACAATGGTTCGATAAACTAAAGCCAAGGTCAATCAAATATTGGGAGGATTTGCAAGAAGCGTTCTGCAACAACTTTGCGGGAATAATAACACATCCCATGACGGCGGCAGAATTGAAGAACGTAAAGCAAAGAAGAGGAGAAACCCTGAGGGAATATTACAGGAGATTTGGAGAACTCAGAGTTCAAATACATGACATTACCGACAGAGAAGTAATAGAAACATTTGTGGATGGAATCATAGCAAATTGGCAGTTCAAAGACTACTTTAACGAAAATCCGAGATCCAATGAAGACTTCAAAAGAGCTGTCGAGAAGATGATATCATCGGAAGAAAGAACTCGGCACAGATTCACCCGAGATTTTCATGAAAATAAAAGACCAGATTTCAGACTCAATGACAAAAGACCAAGACAAGACAACATGGTAGCAGCAACGGACCACAAAAGAAGATTCAACGACAATGACAAAGGAGGGTACAACAAACATAAACCAGAATAACAGGTACTCAAATAACAACTACCAAAGAAACAACTACACAAGAAGGCCAGCAGAAAGGATAGAAGACCTACCCTGCTACATACATCCTAACGCAAGCCACAAGCTAGTTGAATGTGACATATTCCAACGAAGATTCACAAAGAAAGAGGATACACGAGCAAACAACTCAGAACAAAGAACAAAAGGATCAGGGAAGGATACCAAGAAAGCAGAGGGGAATTATCAAGAACCCCAACGACAAATAGCAGTAATCTTTTCTGGAGCATCATACACAAGAAATAAAAAGCAGGAAAAGCTAGCACACAAAACCATCATGGCAGCAGAACCAGCTACCCCAAGATATCTGGACTGGTCAGAGTACCCAATTCAATTCACAAGAGAGGATCAATGGACAAGCGCAGCAAATGTGGGCTACTATCCCCTAGTAATGGGACCAACGATAGCAGGAGTGGCAGTCTCCAAAGTACTCATTGACGGAGGAGTAGGATTAAACATAATCTTCGCAGACACCCTAAGGAAGATGAACTTGGATTATGAAGGCATGATCACACCAACAAGTATCCCTTTTTATGGAATAGAACCCGGAAAAGCTTCCATACCATTGGGACAAATCACTTTACCAGTCACCTTTGGAACACCCAACAAATATCAGACCGAGTTCATCAAATTCGAAGTAGCCGACTTTGAATCATGTTATCATGCAATCCTTGGAAGACCAGCATTAACAAGATACATGGCAATACCTCACTACCCGTATCTACTGCTCAAGATGCCGACAACAAAAGGAGTTCTTTCATTAAAAGGAGATCTAAAGAGAGCATACAATTGTGATGTACAAGCCGTACAAATATCAGAAAAACTATAAGACTACCAGGAAAAAGAAGAAATTGCGAAGAAAGTTGAGAAAATGAACCCGGATGAAATCCAAATACCGGCAAAGAAACCAAGCACCTTCACACCTCCTAAAGAAGCAGCCACAAAGACGATTGATCTATTAACTGGAGATCCAGAAAAAACAACAATAATCAGTGCGAGTTTGGATCCTAAATAGGAACTCGCGCTCACCAACTTTCTAAGGGACAACAAAGACATATTTGCATGGAGGCCAGCAGATATGCCAGGAGTCCCAAAGGAGTTGGCTGAGCACAAAATTGACACAAATAAAGGTTCAAGACCAATAAAACAGAGAAATAATCAAGAAACAGGAAAGCAGGGTTCATCAGAGAAATAATCAAAAAGGAAATTACAAAATTACTGGCAGCAGGGTTCATCAGAGAAATAATCAACCCGGATTGGTTGACTAATCCAGTTTTGGTAGAGAAGAAGAACTCAAAAGAATGACGTATGTGTGTGGACTACACAGACCTCAACAAACACTGTTCAAAGGACCCATATGGGCCACCAAGAATTGATCAAGTCATAGACTCAACAGCGGGATCATCGCTACTATCATTTCTCGATTGCTACTCAGGATACCATCAAATATCATTAAGGGAAGAAGATCAAGTCAATGTCGTTCGGATTGAAAAATGCAGGAGCAACATATCAAAGAGCAATACAAACTTGCCTAGGAGATCAAATTGGAAGAAACGCTGAAGCATACATCGACGACGTAGTAGTCAAAACAAAAGAACCCGAATCACTGTTGGAAGACTTAGAAGAGACCTTCAAGAATCTAAAAGCATGGAAGTGGAAGCTCAATCCAACAAAATGCATTTTTGGTGTGCCAACAGGACAACTACTCGGTTTCCTAGTCAGCAACAGAGGAATTGAAGCAAGCACAAAATAAGTCAAAGCAATAATGGATATGAAGCCACCAAAAAAGATCAAGGACATAAAAAACTCACAGGATGTATGGCAGCTCTCAACAAATTCATATCGAAATTGGGAGAAAAAGGACTACCCTTCTTCAAACTCCTAAAAAGAAAAGAGAACTTCGAATGGACAGAAGAAGCAAATCAAGCTTTCATCAAGCTAAAATAATATTTATCATCATCCCCAATAATGACACCACCAAGAAATAAGGAGGACATGATGATGTATATCACGACAACAAAAAATGTAGTAAGTGCAGCAATCATCGTGGAAAGAGAAGAACCCGGACGTACCTACAAAATACAAAGACCGGTATACTACATCAGCGAAGTACTCACGGAATCAAAAGTCAGATACCCACACGTACAGAAACTACTATATGCAGTACTCATATCATCAAGAAAGTTGAGGCATTATTTCCACGAGCACAAAGTAACAGTAGCAACCAACTTCCTGTTACAAGACATACTCAGAAACAAAGACGCCACAGGCCGAATATCTAAATGGGCAGTAGAACTTGGATCTCTAAATATAGATTTCAAACCAAGGACAACAATCAAGTCACAGATATTACCCGACTTCATTGCAGAATGGACAGAAATTGCACAAAAAGAACCCGAACCAATAAGAGACCACTGGAAGATGTATTTTGATGGTTCTCTGAAACTTGGAGGGGCTGGAGCAGGTGTACTACTGATTTCCCCAGAAGGAAGACAATTAAAATACGTACTACAAATATTATAGCAAGCAACAAATAATGAATCAGAATACGAAGCACTCATACACGGATTAAAAGTAGCAGCCACCCTGGGAATCAAAAGAGTTTTCGCTTATGGAGATTCAGCAATAGTAATCAATCAAGTAAACAAAGAGTGGGACTGCTCAAAAAACAACATGGATGCATACTGTGCAGAAGTAAAAAAACTCGAAAAGAACTTCGAAGGATTAGAAATCCACCACGTCTTGAGAGATTCAAATGTGGCAGCAGATATCTTGTCAAAGTTGGGATCAGACAGAGCAAAAGTACCACCGGGAATATTTGTAGAAGAACTCGCAAAGCCATCAATCCAAGAAATCAGTAAACAAAAAGAAGACCCAATGAACATAGACAAGATAAAAGAACCCGACACCTCAAGACAGATCCTCAACATAGAAAGCGATTGAAGACAACCATTCATATATTATAAGAATGAAAACAAACTACACGGAGACAAAGTAGAAGCAACAAGGGTTATAAGAAAAAGCAAATCTTACGTCCTCGTAAAGGATAAACTATACAAAAGAGCAGTATCTTCTGGAGTATTATTGAAATGCGTATCTACACAGGAAGGAAAAGAGATATTGGATGAAATACACTCGGGGTGCTGTGAAAATCATGCAGCATCCAGGACATTAATCGGCAAAGCATTAAAAACTAGATTTTATTGTCCAATAGCACTCAAGGATGCAAAACAATTAGTCAAGACATGCAAAAATTGCCAAATGTTTGCAAGACAATCACATGTTCCAGCACACAATCTAATCTGCATACCACCAGCTTGGCCCTTTTCATGCTGGGGGCTAGATCAAGTCAGACCTCTCAAAAAAGCAAAAGGAGGATTTGAATACATATTTGTGGCAGTAGATAAATTCACCAAGTGGATTGAATACAAGCCACTTGTCAAATACAACGCAGAAAAAGCAACAGAGTTCATACAAGACATCATGCACAGATTCGGAATGCCCAACAGAATAATCACAGATGTCGGATCACCATTCACAGCAAAAGAATTCCAATATTGGGCAAGAGATTGCGGAATAGAGATAGATTATGCATCAGTAGCTCACCCTCAGGCAAACGGACAAGTTGAAAGAGCCAATGGGCTATTATTACAAGGCCTAAAGCCAAGACTATATGAAGACCTAAAAGACTACGGAAGCAAGTCGATAGAAGAACTACCAAAAGTGGTATGGGGCTTAAGAACCCAAATCAGCAGAGCAACATGCTACTCACCTTTCTTCCTGGTATACAGATCAGAAGCCGTATTACCAATTGACTTGATATGACAATCACCAAGAATCGAACAATACGATGAAGGAGAAGCCGAAGAAACAAGACGACTAGAGATTGACTCAATCGAAGAAATAAGAGACAGTGTAGTAATTCAAAATGCAAGATACTTACAAGGCTTACGAAGACACTACGACAGAAATACGCATCCAAGAACATTAAAACCAGGAGATCTGGTGCTACGACTAATTCAAAAGAAAGAAGGAAGACATAAACTACTCAGCCCATGGGAGGGTCCTTTTATCATCAAGACAACAATACAACCCGGAACTTACGAACTAATGATAGAAGATGGAATTCAACTAAGCAATACCTGGCATATTAGCCAACTCAAGAAATTCTACAACTGAAGACATAAGATACAAGACATCAAGAACAAACTGGCAGTTTGCACAATGAGAGGCACTGTGTGGAGTCAGATGTTTCGTGAGGCAACTTGACAAACCGACTGCTTTGCACCATGAGCGGCATAGTCTGGTTCATATATAAGTCTACCATTTCATGAGGCAACATGACAAGCTGACAGCCTTGCACCATGAGCGGCACTGTCTAGCATTTTTAAGTCGGTTGTTTCGTGAGGCAACCCGACAAACCGACTGCTTTGCACCATGAGCGGCACAGTCTGGTTCATATATAAGTCTACCGTTTCGTGGGGCGGCATGACAAGCTGACAGCTTTGCACCATGAGCGGCACTGTCTAGCATTTTTAAGTCGATTGTTTCGTGGGGCAACTTGACAAACCGACTGCTTTGCACCATGAGCGGCACAGTCTGGTTCATATATAAGTCTACCGTTTCGTGAGGTGGCATGACAAGCTGACAGCTTTGCACCATGAGCGGCACTGTCTAGCATCTTTAAGTCAGTTGTTTCGTGAGGCAACCTGACAAACCGACTGCTTTGCACCATGAGAGGCACAGTCTGGTTCATACACCTACAAGTCTACCGTTTCAAGAGGCGGCATGACAAATATCAAACTACTCGGCGCAACAAAAAGCATCAATCTACATTGACGACAACCCGACTGTTTTGCACCATGAGCGGCACAGTCTGGTTCACATATCTACAAGTCTACCGGCATGACATCAAACTACTCAGCGCAACAAAAAGCATCAATCTACATCGACGACAAACCGACTGCTTTGCACCATGAGCGGCACAGTCTGGTTCACATATCTACAAGTCTACCGGCATGATACCAAACTACTCGGCGCAATAAAAAATAACAGTCTACCTCGACGATATCAAAGATAATCACTTGCAAAAAGTGACACAACATTCCTACTTGAAGAGCAGCGCAAACTCGGCACAACAAAGACAACAAGCCAAATGCTATTACGTCAGAAAGTGATATCTACTACTCCAGCATCAGAAACTACCCGTCCAAAATAACAAGACTACTTCAAAACTACTCGGAAATTATCAAAAGCAACGACAAAGATCATCAAAGCCTAACTCAGAGGCACAAGGCACTTTATGAACAAGAATATCTCTAGTATAGTCATCAAGGCACGAAGTCAATAATATTACCCAGAAAGAACTCAGAAATTCAGAAGCATCTTCAAAGACCAATACAGAGGCACAATACTCAAAAGAACTCGACACAGCTCACAAATATCTAGAAAATAAGGTATTCATCATAAGGAAAAGCAAGTCAATCAGAAAACAAACTGCATGACAGCAGACAAAGACAAAATCATTAGAATATCAGGACGAAGCCTGACAATATGTTAAGCAAAAGTATCATCCAGAGTATATTACAAGAGTCATCACTTAAAGATAAGCTAACATGTTCATCAAGGAGAAGAGGGTAACACTTTCATCTGACCAAATATTTGGCGACAAAGATCCTGGACTTCGGGCTTCGATTGCTCCCACCTAGTCAGGAGATCAACGTCCATCGGATCTTCAAGAATCCGGTCCAAAGGAACATCAGGAGCAAGGGCTCGAACAAAAGAAACAACATTGTTTATACAGCGCTCAAAGTCATTCTCAACAAATTCCCTAAAACAAAGAGGCAGTGCAGGAATCAAGGTTTTTAGGCCTTCTTTCGCATCCTCTTCATGACAAACAGCAGCCACAACAGGCCTCACAGCAGCATACAAAATTTTGTATCGCTCATGAACTTCCGAAAGCTGGGTCTTCAAAGATCCCTTCGATTTCAATAACTAAAGAAAGTAGAGAAGTCAGAAAGAGAAAAACAACAAGAAAATCAGGGGACAATAAATAATCAACTTACAGCTTCAGCTCTCTTCTCTGAGGATTCAGCACGAAGAGTTAAATCTTTTTTCTCTTCATCCCTAGCAATTGAAGCCTGTTCAGCAGCTACAAGAAAGACAGATATGTCAAATATCAAGCAAGAGAACCACAACAACAAAGGAAAATATAAAGACACTTACCAGCCATCTTCTCTTTAAGATCAGAAAGAGCAGACTCAGCAACTCTTCGGAGATCTTTTTCTTGCTCCAATGCATAACGAGCTTGAGATAACTCAACTGAACCCTATCAAGATCAGCTTGAAGAGTGGCAGTTAACTGAAATTCTGAGGAAGAAGCAGTCAACCCCTGACAAACCTCCTGTGAAAAACGAAGATTAGAGTAAAAGGCAAACAAATTGACCAAAGAAGAAAAACAAAAGCAAATACCTTTAGCTCAGCTCCGAAAGTCATTGATAGATCATTCCAAGAGGAAACAAGCTTCTGGACCCGCTCAACTCTACTGAGCTCAACTTCTGGCCCTTGAAGAAACAAGGGAACCACCAAAGAAGAAATCGGAGCCTTGCCCGAGATACTCAACTCAGGTACCTCAAGAAGAGGCATACCATCAGGAGGACAGGCACCAACAAATTCAGAAGCACCAGCAATGTTGGCAGCATCAGGACCACAAAGTCCTACAAGAAACAAAACAAGAAGAGTTAAGAGATAAACAAAAAGCAAAAATCTTCATCAAAAGGAAAAAAGAACCCTACCGTCCCGGGATGAAGCAGGGACATCAGAAGAAGGCCTAAGGAAAGCAAAAACAAGAATATTAGGCAAAGACAACTAAGATCTAAACACTGCAAAGAAAGGCTTGACTTACTTGACCGACTTGCTGAAAGAAGCGGCAACAGAAGCAAAGGAAAGCTTGGGGATGTCGAAAGAAAAATCATCATCAAGCAATGACGAAGAAGAAATCAGAATAGCTGAAGGAATCGGAGCAGCCTCACTAGAAGACTGACCAGCAGATGATCTACGACTGAATAAAACTCACAATAAGGAAAGGATCTCTAGACAAAAATTACAAAGACATCAAGAAAACAACTCACGGAGGATGAGTGAGAGGAGGATCATCATCTAAACATTCCTCATCAAGAAGGACGGACTGGCCATCTGAAAAAGAACAAAACAGAAGAATAAAGAAGAGTTGTATACAAAACAACTCGGATGACAAACACAACGCTCACCTACAATAATGTTACCTGTGGGAGCACACAGCCGAGGAGACCGACGACGAGTAGCAGGAGCAAGTGAAGAAGGTTGAGAAGAAGACTCAAGCTTCCTTTTCCTAGAAAACATTACAAGTTGAGCAATCCGAGGATTAGGAGTATACGACACATACCTATCAGTAATACAAAATCCAGGGAGCAACCTGGAAGAAGACCTCGAAGCCACAGTAACTTCAGCTGCGGTATCCTCAGGAACAAAGGCCTCAGGCCCAAAAGGCAAATCTAGCCTAAAAGAATGACCATGATCCTGAAATACAAAGCAAATCATCAACAGAACAAGAACTCAGAGGAAAGAAATCAAAACAAACCAATAAGTCACTAACCTAAGGAGGAGGATTTCTAGCATGATACTCAGGAATTTGGGGAGGAATGGCAGACACACCACTCAGGACTCTCCCCAAACGATCAAACATATCATCCTCAGACAACTCGGACTCAGGGATGATCCGAGAGGGATCAGAAGAACCGATATATTCAAAGCCAAGGTTTTCCCTCTGCATGAGAGGCTGAACCCAACGACGATAGAAACTGGCAATCAACCCATTGCCAGTCAACCCGGATTGTTTCAGGTAACTTATCCGAGTCAGCAGAGGCTTAATAGCCAAGGACTCAGAAGAAGATAGAGGACTATTCCAACAAGGAAGAGGAGTCGGAAGAGCAGCAAGATCAAAAGAGAAATAAGCATCAGGTTTTGAAATATAGAACCATTTATCCACCTAGTCTTTAATAGACTCATAAAGGGTAAAGGCGAAATAAGTAGCCTTCATACCCTGACGAAACTGAATGGTGCAACAGCCAAAAGAGCGACTGGGCTTATTCTCATGAAATCGAAGGCGAAAGAAATGACGAAAGAGAAGAAGACAAGAAGGGATGCCAATAAACGCTTCGCACAAGCGCGCAAACGAAGAAAGAAAAAGAATGCCGTTAGGAGGCAGATGATGAAGTTGAACGCCATAGAAACGAAGGAACTCCATCAAGAAATCTGATGGAGGGAAGCAGAGTCTGACACGGACAAATGGAACAAAGAGCACAGTATGATTAGGGGAGGGACTTGGGATGACGTGCTCTCCAGGAAGAGAGTACTCAGAAAAAATCCACGCCTGAAGCAAACCATGAGCAACTAACAGATCCAAATCTGCATCCTGAGTCGTAGGCTTGGGAGACCGCTTCATCTGATGAGACATCTCAACAAACTCAGGATTATCTATATGGTCCAACACGGTATCTTCGTCCACAAATTCAGCCTTGCTCTTGTTCTTGTTCTTCTTCACCATCCGGTGGATCAAGGACAACCAGAGTGGCGGCGGCAGTTAGGGTTTTGCAAGTAAAGGGAAGAGTCTTTTACTGCAAGGTAAAAAAGAAGAGATAATTAAAGGACAGATTTATAAGGAAGCGTTACCTATAGTGGAAAGTACAGTAACAGAAAAATACCATCAATTACGGAACGGAACCTAAAGCAGTTAGACAACACCGCCTTTTCAGAATACATAGACAACTCGCAAAAGAACCCGGCATCACAAGCAAGAGAGATACAAAAACTCAGAAGATTGAGACAACAATTCTTTGATTCCTCACTTCTCAAATACAAGTCTCGAGTACAAACTAAATATAAGTTACAAACAGATAACTACCGAAAGGAGTTAGTACAAGTCGGTAGCTAAGAACCCGGTCGAATTCGAGGTTAGGACAACCCGAACCAAGATTCAATATTGAGAGACAGAGCCAAACGACTCGGATTTGTGCAATACCCAGCAGAGCAATGCCCACCCAAGCTGTCAAAGGTAGCAGAAGCAGAACCCGGAAGCCATTCAAGATTGGCAGTGAGAGACGCAGTAAAACGGTAGTGACTAAATTCAAGTCATACAGATCAGCATCAGCACGCACCAAAATGACACAGCACAGGACTATCCAAGGAATGCTTCTTCAACCAAGACCGTGAGAACAGTCAGAGGCACTGGATGAGGACACTGGTAGATCAGGCAGCGTAGCATGCGACAGCCTCATCACAAGATCTACACCATTTGCCTCAAAACCGCCCACAACATGGTCCTACCCTGAAACCAGATGTCTACTGGTTTCTATCACAAGATCTACATCATTCACTAGATTACAACCAAGAAAGAGAAGAAAGAAGCCCGGGGGCTCGTCAAGCTCGCCCACTACAATATCCATGATACAACAAGGACCTCTTACAAGGAAAAACAGAAGATATGTGACAAGGAAACCATACTATGGCTATTTATAGAAGAACAATGGGTGCACATACACCAAGTCCATGAAGAAAGGACAACATCAGCAATAGTACATAAAGGGAGCAGTAAAGGCAAAAGATTCTACAAGGACTACATTGATGAGATACAAACAACTACAATAAAAGCAGTACATCAGAGTACTAGATGGAATATCCAGAAGAATATTCCAAGGACAATCATACAACCAGGGACACTTATTGAATACCAAAAACAACTCGGTTAGTGATCTTACAGATACAACAACTAGAAGCTACCAATACAAGGCCAGTACGAACCTCATCTACAACAAGAGATCACAAGTGACAACATATAAAGACCAGAACCAAGGACAGATCAGGTCTACTACCAAAGAAGACCCAGCACTTGGTAAAAAACTTGCAGAGTAAAACAACCCAGAGCTTCCTTAACGTCTGAAGAAAGTCCTGGTTCATAGGCAGAAAGCCACTCCTAGCAAATGAGATTGGACAACTCCAACTCTAGCCTTTTGAGCAAGAATTCGGTGCAAGCACGCACGGCCAAAAAGATAGAGCATACCACGTCAACCAACTCAGGAGCAGCAACGGTTACAGCCTGGAGTTCAGCAGACAGATAGAGAAGGCATGGAAGCCACATCACAAGACTTCTTCTACCTACTACACCAAACTTCCCAAGAAAATCTAACCAAGGAGTTAGTCTACCTCCAACTCCATTCACAAGAATTCTTCTACCCACTCGACTACCAGAAGGAGAGCATAAGCCCGGGGGCTGCTCAGTTTCACTCAGCAGCATGATCACCGAACCCTAAGGATTGAGCTATCAGTGCAAGAACAACGCAATATATAGCCAGGAAGAACCACCAAAAGCCAAAAGTCACGAGAAAGAAAAGCAAGAAAACAACAAAAACTGACCAAAGCAAACAGTGAAAGGAAGATTCCACACATCCGTGAAAGCACAGTACCTACCCGTGAACAAAATCAGACAGAAGTGGAGTATTTCAGAACCTTCTGTCGAGTTCTTTTTCAAAAGAACTCGGAGAAGGCTCGGGGGCTGGAAATACATACCACACAAAGTTTTTCTCGGATCCTCCGAATACTTGTACCAAGTAATCAGAGGCTCGGGGGCTACACTCAATGAGTGCACCAAAGGTGCATAAATATCACAAGACGTAGAACACAGAAGATCATTTCACGATTTTGCTTCAAAAAGAACTCGGCTCGCTTTCAAAAGCAACCCGACATATTGAAGAAAAATATGAGATGCTCGGGGGCTTGTCGATGGGATATCCTATAGGGTACCCATGGACCGACTTACCTAAGCTTTGGGCCTCCTTTCCTCAGCCCACAAAGGAAGACGGACAGAAGAAACCGAATTCTACTCAGTAAAGATGACAAGACCGAAGCATAGCTTAGGACTCTAAGTTTGTAACCGAGTAGGATTAGAGCAACCCTCAACCAGTTCCTGGACTATAAAGGGCTGGTGAGAGTATCACCAAGAACATAATACGTAACACCCAATACGTAGAGCAACACACAACACTTTGTCTTACGATCAAGAGCAATAACAAGCGACTCAACTGGACGTAAGGTTATTACTCAACCTCGTCGAGGGCCTGAACCAGTATAAACCGTGTGTCCCTATGTGTCCAACCACCAAGGTTTCACTATTTGCCGAGGCACGAACTACTGTCTCGGGGAACCCCGTGGCAGGCTATCGGTGGTAAAACATCGACAATTCCTTGCTCTTGATGTTGTCTCTTCTCTTTCTAGCACCATAGCCCTTCTTCTTCATGAACTTGCCAAACTTGCGCACAAAGAGGGCCATCATCTCATCATCAATGTCACTTGCATCTTCATCATCACTTGACTCTTGCTTCTTTGCTTTGCCCTTGCTCTTGGATGATGATGCCTTGAATGCTAAGCTCTTCTTCTTCTCTTCTTCCTTGACCTCTTCTTCATCACTCTCTTCATTGTATTGCTCTTCGGTCATGATCTCTCCAAGTACTTCATTGGGAGTGATCTTGGTCAAACCATCTCTCCTAATTATTTTCCTCAAGGTTTTGTATTTCTTGGGAAAACAACCAAGAAACCGGTTTGAGAAGTCCTCATCCTTCACCTTCTCACCCAAGCTCTTAAGGTCATTGATGATCACTTGGAGCCTATGAAACATCTCTGGGATAGACTCATCATCCTTCATCTTGAAGTGAGATAGCTTGTCCCTGAGCATGTACAACTTAGCATTCTTTACCGTTGAGGTGCCCTCATAAGTATCTTCAAGTCTCTTCCACACTTCACTTTCCTTCTCAAGATCTTTGATTTGTTCAAACACCTTGGAGTCAATGCCATTGTATATGACATTAAGTGCCATCGTGTTACATTATCGGTTTTGTTGCTCTCTAGGTGTAGGACTAGCTTCATTAAGAATGACAAAGTCCTTTTCGGTCACATCCCACACCTTCTCATGAATTGAGCCTAGATGCATCTTCATCTTTCTCTTCCAATAATCAAATGATGTGCCATCAAACATTGGTGGTTTCCTCCCCACATGGTTGAATGATATTTGAGTCATCACTAAGACCAAAGGTTGTTAAGCCTTGATAATAGAGGTGACCATGGCTTTAATACCACTTGAAAGGTCCTAGATGGCTAGAGGGAGGGTGAATAACCTATTAAAAATTCTACAAAACACTAGAGCAAAGGTTAGATTAACACTTAAGCAAAGCTTTTTGCTCTAGCTCTACTAGGGGTGTAAAGCCACCTATCCAAGCAATTCTAGTTAGCTAAGTGCCTAACAAACAATAGCAAGAACCTAAGGCACTTAACACAAGCTAGCAAGACAACTAAACAAGCTAAGCTAAACAACTAGCAACAAGCTAACTAGAGAGGCTAACTAGGCAAGATAAGAAAGAAGTAAATACAAGAAAGGAGGTGATTTCTATATCGATGCCTTGTGATGTATGGATGTCAATATGAGGAACCAATCACAATATGAACACCAAGAGTAGCCGGGAGACAAGGTTGACACAAAAAATTTCTCCCGAGGTTCACTTGGTTGCCACCAAGCTAGTCCCCGTTGTGTCGACTACTCAAGTGGTGATTCGGTGGCTACTAGGCAATCACAAGCCTAGCCCACTACTCAGGCGCCACAAGAATCCACCCACACAAGAATCCACCCAAATGAGAGTAACTCAATGACACGAGCAATTCACTAGAGTTACCCTTTGGCGCTCCGCCGAGGTGGATACAAGCCCTCTCACAATCATCGAAGCCGGCCGCAAACAATCACCAACACGCGCTGAAGCTTCCTCAATCGCCCAAGCCGTCTAGGTGTTGGCAAACACCAAGAATAACAAGAAATCTCGAGGCGATGATGATGACCAAGTGCCACTAAGATGCAATGCAATGATCACAGCACTTGGATCACTCAAACTCTCACAGGAATGCAATTGAAGCAAAGAGAGATGAGTTGGGAGCTATCTCAAGCAAGCACAAAGAGTGAGAATAAATGGGAGGTGCAAGAGAGAGCCCTAGGAGCCGGCCAAAACATATTTATAGCCTTCACCAAAAGACTAGCCGTTTTGCCCCTTGATCATAACTGTCTACGCCACTCCGGACGTTGTCTGCTAGGGGGTCCGGACCATTGCGCGCGCGTCCGGACCCTCTGCCGTTTGAAATCTGCCCGTTCGCGCGTCTTTCTGGTGCTGACACGTTGCCTCCGGATGCACTGTACAGTGGGGGTCCGGACCATCGTCGCTTGCGTCCGGACTCTATGCAGAGCTGGTCCAGAGAGCACCCAAGCTCCGGACGGTAGTCCGGAGTCCTGCGTCTGGATAGCACATGGCATCCAGACTCTCTGCAGAGAGCATCCAGAGAGCTCCATCACTCCTGACGCGCGTCCGGAGTCAGCGTCCTGACTTTGATCAGCGTCCGGACCTTCTGTCCACCGAAGACCGAGGGTAGGGTTAACTTCTGGATGCTCCTCCATTTGTCCAGACAGAGCCAGTCCTAGAGTCCGGACTAGCATCCGGACCTCCTTTCTTGTCCAAACTGAGCTGCCTCTTCTTCTCCAAGATTCCATGTGCTAACACAAGTTGTTCCAACCTTTGTGCTCAAGTGTTAGCCTTTACATCATATTTTTCTTGGATTTAATTTCATTTTCATGTCACTTAGGTTCATCTTAGATATGCAATGCAAATGACCTAGTGGCATATGATAACCACAATCGACATGAGTTTTCCCTTCTTGATAGTACGGTTATATATCCTAAATGTGATCACACTCTCTATAGTGTCTTGATCACTAAACCAAAAATGGCCCTATGATATACCTTTGCCTTGAGCCCATTTTTGTTTTTCTCTTTCTTCTTTTCTTTAGTCCATGGAGCACTTGACCCATCATGATCCTTCATCTAGCTCCACTTGTCAATTTGGATCACCCTATGTTATTAGTCATGCACTTAGCAATAGGGTTAGTCCATAGGTTTCATCAATTAACCAAAACCAAACTTGGGCTTTCACAGGTACTTCTCCTCCCCTCCTCCTTGTCCTCCTCCTTCTCCTTCTCCTTCTCTTCCTTCTTCTTCTTCCCTCCTCCTTCTTCTTCTCCCCTGCTCGGTGGGGGGGCGATGCTCGAGGGGTGGGGTGGGGGCGCTACACGGGTTGGGGGGGTGCTGGGTGGGTGGGTCGGGGGGCACTGCTCGGTGGGGGTGGGGGGGCGCCGGCGTGGGACAGGGGTGGCGGCGGGAGGAGAACGGGGAGGGGCAGGGGCGTCGGATGGCGCACTGGCGGGGGAGGGGAATGGGTGGAGGCGGGGGAAGGGCCGGACGCGGTCGGGGGCTCGCCAGCGGGCGGGGGGCTGCGCGTGGCGGTGGGCGGGGGCTGCGTGCGGCGACGACGGCTGTCAGGCGGGAGGGAGCAGGTGGGAGAGTAGGAGCGGGTGGGAGAGTGGGGGCGCTGGGTGGGCCGGCCGTTTTGACCCAAATAGGCTCGCCCTTTTTGCCGAGTGCCAAGTCACGGAGGCACTTGGCAAAGGTTTTTTTAATTTTTTTTCTTGCCAAGTGCCCTAGGTTGGCACTCGGTAACTTAATTTTTTTGCCGAGTGCCAACCCTAGGCACTCGGCAAATTAAATAATTTTTTTTGTATTTTTTCTTCCAATTCACTAGTACAGAATTTCTTATGCGAGACAGTGGGTTTTTTGATCGGAGACAGTCACATCTCCCGCCCGCCTCCATTAAGTCAGGTTCGGCTGCCTCCGTCCATGGAAGACGGTCGTCCAAAATGTCCGCCTCCATTAATATTTAACCGAGGCAGGCATATAAGGAGCGACCGCCTCGGTTAATATAGATTAACCGAGACGGTCATCGTAACACGCCAGCCTCCGTTAATCGATTAATGGAGGCGGGTGACGTAACACGACCGCCTCCGTTAATGTTTATTAACCGATGCGGTTTAGTTACATTTTCCCGCCTCCATTAAGCTATGCCTATTTAATGCTACAGCGTCGCCCCCTTCTTCCTCCTCTCGACGGCTCCTTCCATTTTTTAGGGTTTTAAGATTTAAAACCCTAAAAATTAAGGAAAACTTAGGGGGGGAGAAGTTTTTCTCTTGATTTGTTCGATGAGGACATCCCAAAAGGTACACATGCTCTCCAAACATCATTTACCCTTCTATTTGGGCTCTTTGAGATCTAGTCTAGATCTAGATTCAAGGAGGAGAGAGAAAACTGCTATTTTCTTTACCTCTAGATCTAATATCTTCTTTCTAATCCTTTGTTCTTTGATGGTGACATGATTTGTTGAAGATTGGACCCCAAAAATTATGGAAAACTTAAGGAGAAGTTTGTCATCCTAACGCACCCGCATCCGTTAATGTCATCCTATATAAACCCGCCACGCACCATCTTCCTCCTCACAATCTCCTCGCGCGCTGTTCTCTACCCCGAAGGGCTGCCCAATTTTCCCGCCCCCGCCGCGCACCTCCGCGCGCCTCCGTCTTCCCCGCGCGACGTCGTCTTCCCCGTGCGCCGCCGTCTTCCCTGCATGCGCCGTGGAACCCTAGCTCCCCGCGCGCCGCCGTCTTCCCCGCGCCAGAGCTCCACGCCGCGTGCGCCGCACCGAGCTCCCCGCGCGCCTCCGTCTTCCCCGCGCCGGAGCTCCACGCCGCATGCGCTGCACCGAGCTCCCTGCGCGCCTCCGTCTTCCCCGCATCGGAGCTCCACCCCGTGCGCAGCACCGAGCTCCCCGCACACCTCCCTCTTCCCCGCACCGGACCTCCACGCCGGGCGCCGCCCCGAGCTCCCTGAGAACCTCACCGTCTTTGTGGTTGTAGCTCAGTTTGTCTCCCCAATTCTCTGTCTTCCTTATTACTCAGTTATATTTTGTCTCTTTTTTTTGTGCCTATGATGCGAATGATATGATGCCAAAGATGGACCTAGCAGCATGCTATTGACACCAAAGGTGGCAAACGGAAAAAAAAAGACCGCAAGCGTACAGTTGTCAAGTGTAGCTTTCACCGGGAGTATTCCAGGTATTGTATTTTCCACAGGGAACGAGAAGTGAGTTAACTAGGATTATGGATATGTCCTATGATGGATCAAGGGAGACTATGATAACTGGGTTGAGAGGTTCGATATAGCAAAGATATCTAACAAGGTATAGCTAGTTATACTGGCTTTATCAGCCCTTCTCTTGCAGGAGGCGACGGGATAGATTAGAAAGAGGGCAAAACACTAATCGGACGGCGCCGTAAATTTGTATTGAAGCCCTACCTTTTAAGAACTTATCTGACACACATGGTGGAATACGAACACTAGATAGAGCTGTCACCTTCTACTAGCATCCACAAACAATCTGCGCGATAAACAGTTTACAAAGGTAAGATCTAGCCTAGACACCACATCTACACTTATCTTACTACTTTAACCTTGGCCTAAGATTAAAGCACTTTACTCAGAGCAAAGCGATGAACAAGCATGAAAAGGTCTATAACAACTAAACCAGATTTAGAATACTGAATACTATAAAGAACTCAGAAGAAGTCACTTACAAGTGCTAAACTTACAAGAGACTCGCATCCGCTGAGGAAGAACTCTGGATAAGATTCCCGACAGACCCGGGGCTTTCTCCAAATGACTTCCTTCACTCTCCTCCAACCAGCATAGCACTACTAGAGAGCTCCACTAAGAGACTAAGGAGTAGTGTTTCTCCAATGAGGCATGAATGAGAAGGGAGCTCTAGGGATCTATTTGTAGGTAGAGCTGGAGTAGGGGCTACTCCGGTGCCACGTCAGCGATCCGCGTCACCTTCATCAACCACCGTAGGATCCAACCTACTTCAGAACCGCCTTAGGATGAAGGGTGATGATTTCCACCATGTGGGGAGTGAGTGAGGCGGTTGAGGGGGTTGAAACCGCCATAGGGGCGGTCGGCCGACCCCCCTATTGGCCTGTGGGCCCCCTCTGATCCTCCTGGTTGGTGTCCCACTGATCAGAGACCAAGTAGGGGCCTGTTGGGCCCACCTGTAGGTCGGTCGACCCCCTATAGGGGTCTGTGGCCCACCTCTGCCTCTTGTATGCTGGTCCCACCTGTCATATGCGTTGGATGTTTGTTCTGGGTTGTTTGTCATGCTTATTTCCTTAATGTGGGCCCATGGATCCTCGTGATGTGAATCTGAACCGTTGGAAGGAAACACACTTGGATCCAAGGGGTAGAAAGTGCTCTAGAGGGTGTTTCTTGGATCATGGGGGCTTGGGAGGCCTAGTGGCCCCATAGGGTGGTCAGCCAACCCCCTAAGTGGGCCTACTAGCTCCCAAAAGCCCCCATTTGTCATTACCTGCACTCAAATAGTCAAGGACATGTGGAACTTGTTATTGGGTAAAATATGTTCATGTTATGCTTGTTTTCTTCGAATATGAGAATGTTGACGGTATTTTGATGGTGATAAAATGGCTGATATTTACCATCAACAAGATCCCCCATACTTACCTCTTTGCTCGTCCTCGAGTAAAGGTTAAAAGTTAACAAGACTATGCTATTCAAAGTATAAAGCAAGCATAAAGATTCATTCAAGACATTTTGTCATACCAATGGGATATGTGGTACTAGCTAACATATATCCTTGAGAAGTTGAGAAATGGAATAGCTCTCAAGGCAAAGTCATCTTCCCAAATCATATTTTAGTGCTTGGAGTTTTTGATGAATTTTTCAAAAGAAATCTCATAAGTCAACTTACTCCTCATATAGCGCTCTAGATCGCTCAAGGTGTATGATTCCTTACCTAGGCATAAAGAGGTTGCCTTCTTTGTGTCTTCCTACTTCTAAATGGCTTATGTGGAGCTTAGGTAGGGATAAACATTGTAGCAAACTTGCATCACTTATATTGTAAAGCCAAAACAAGGATCCAAGGAGAAAAAAGTCATAATCCTAGATCAAGATGTGCATGTGTGTGAAGAAATGGTAGATGACTAACATGTACTCCTTAACTATATATATGGTCTCTCTAACTTTAGGATGAACTTGAGACATGGCTATCTATCTCTTCTCTCTCTTTTATTAGAATAAAGAGCTTTGCTCAACATCTATGATAGCCATATCTATTTTTGA
The DNA here is from genome assembly GCA_022036555.1 of Microstegium vimineum. Lineage (NCBI taxonomy): Eukaryota > Viridiplantae > Streptophyta > Magnoliopsida > Poales > Poaceae > Microstegium > Microstegium vimineum. The sequence goes on from CM039140.1 coordinate 24,024,382, forward strand.
AGGACTTAGAGAGAGATCATAACATTTATTTCTAGAGTACTTATTGGATAAACATGGATCATGTAAATGAAAGGCATGTTTTTGCGTACTTCCAGTGTAGAAGTAGCGAAAATATGTGGCGTGTACGTGATCTTGATCTTTGAACTATGACATAATTCTCAACTAGGATCTCATGGTTTGACCAAACTCAAAGTAATTACAAGAAGCATGTGAAGAAGGTTTTGAACATGCATAAGTGTTTATGGCTTTGGTAGGATTTTTTCTCACTATAGAGGAGTAGTGACATTATGGTTTTATGACATTTTCAAAAATTAATCTCCAAGAACTTTAAATAGAAAGGGTATGAATCATGAGCCGAGACTATATCACATTAATCAACAACTTAGTCCATATGGTTTTCCTATCAAAGTGTTTTCCCACTAGCATAAGCAAAAAGCAAGAATTTATCTTTATGACGCTTTTGCCCTTTAAACATGACTTTTCAAAAATTTAATTTTGGATGCGATCTTCTTATTTTATTCAATATAAAAAGGAAATTAAACTAAGTGATGAATTTCATAAAGAAATTATTTTTATTTCATTTTTATTTTTGAAAGGAAAAAGAATAAACAAATGAAAAGCATAGAGGAAATAGAGAGACGTGGCAAACCAGTCAGAATAGACATTTGAAGTTGAGTGAATGCTGGCTGGTGGGCCTGGGCCCTATAGGCACGGTCGGCCGACCGCCCCTTGGGGCCGTTTGGCCAATTCGGTCTCTGCATTTGGATTTCTTACCTCTGAATGTTGCTATCTTCTGTCTGCTCTGAATTTTTGCCTCCAAAGTGCATCGGCCGATGCACAAAAGTGGTCGTTTTGATCCAACTTTTTCGTGGAACATGTTATGAGTGAGCACAGCATGGTTAGTGGTCGAACTAGTGTTTTGACATGTTGCAGTGTCGACCGACCTCCCCCATACTTGTTTCGGGGCGTGCTGAAATCAGTGACAAAAACAGATCAAATGCAAGGGTTCTGCTGGGCAAAATACCAGCAGAACCAAAACTCTTTTATTCAATTCAAATCTTCTTAGGCACATGTTACATTGATGAAGGGAAAATGAATGAAAAATAAATCTAAGTGCCTAACTTATTAGTGAACTAGTGATCTATGGAGATGGAGGGGCAAAGAGATCCTCTCTCTTGATTGCCTGGGCTAAGAGCTTGATCTTCACGCTAGTACTAATGCGAAGATCATTGAAGCTATCTTCTAAATCTAAACGGGCCATTCTTTCCTCTGCTGCCTGCTCTGCTAGCTTGGTATTGCTTTCCCTAAGCCTAGTGAGTATGCGCAGCAGCTTCTCCATGTCACTCTCTTCATCTTCCTCCTGGTACTGGCCTGGAGGGCTGGAGATGGACGGCGGGTTGCTAGTCCGCCGGACTGACTTGCGAGACTCCTCTGTCTCAAGGGAGTTGTGTGCATCCCTGCGCTCCTCGGAGGTGATAGGAGGGATGAGCACCTTTCCTATCCCCGGTCCACCATGACCCCTCTAAAGGCGCATCCATGACAGTGTCGATGGTGAGTACGAGTGGGTGTAGCCTGTGCTCGTGTCACCGTCGGAGGTGGAGACGATGGCCTTCTTCACCCCTAATTGGTCGGTGGTCGGCCTTTTGGGAGTCACTGGATGCGCCGCTGGCTTGTTCAGGTTGCGGCGAGGGGACATCGATCGGGCAATGCCCCGCATCCTCTCGGAGCTCCATGCCCCAGTCGGCCGACGCCCCCTAGGGGTGCTCGGCTGGGCAGGCGGCGGCGCCATGGCTAGTGGAGCGACGTCGAGGACCTTGACGGTCATGGTGTTGGTGTTGATGAGGTCTTGGGCCCTGGAAGGGCTTCCATCAATGGGGATGAGTGACATCTTGCCATTATTTCTTGGTGGAGCCATGGTGGTGATCAAGGTAGGTGTGAAGGAATGCAAGGAGTGGTGCTGGTGCTGCTGGTTGTGAAGAAGAGCAAGGTGAAAGGAAGAAGGAAAAGGAGAGGGGGTTAAGAAGGAGAAACCCAATGTGTAGGGCCTTTGTTCTCGCTTGGATCGCGATGAAACCGAAGGGGAACGTTGGCTTAACGTTCCTGTGCAACGGGAACTTTGAACGAGTTCGAACCACGGTCGATCGCTTTTTGAAAGTTATGGTCCGACCGAGCCAGGTTCTGATCTTGTTCGGGTCAAGTGAGTCAAGTTGTGAAGTCTCGGGCTGATTGGCCCAAAATCACGGTCGATCGACCGCCTTTAGAGGCCAAATGGGCTGACCTTTTTCGAGGGGGGAGTTAAGGCTAAATCTAGGCTAAGTCTAGGGTCAAACATGAAATTTGAACAAAAATGTTAAAACATGTAGATTTTAGTTCTAATTTAGATTAAGAACAAAATCTATCATATCAATTTCTTGTTCAAAGTTTCATGCTCAAGGAAAATTTTAAGACGTTGGCCATTTACCTTAAAGATTTTGTCGTCGTCGTCCTGGAGGGTGATTGCTCCATGAGTCGCGGCATTGACAATGAGGTATGGCCCTTCCCATTTGCTTTTCAATTTCCCGTGACCAAAGAGCTTGAACCTTTAGTTGAATAACAGTACCTTGTCTCTTGGCTTGAATTCCTTGACCTTGATTCTCTTGTCATGCCATTTCTTGGTTGTTTCCTTGTATATTCTGGCATTGTGATATGCTTTCTCTCTCCATTCTTACAATTCAGAGATTTGCATTTTCCTGAACTTTCCAGCAACTGGTAAATCCATGTTCCATTTCTTGATTGTCCAATGTGCTTTGAACTCTAATTCCACAAGCAAATGGCATGTCTTCCTGTATACAAGTTGGTATGGTGTCATACCAATTGGGATCTTGTATGCGGTCCAATATGCCCAAAGTGCCTCTGGTAGCTTGTGTTTCCAAGCCATACCCATCTCATCCACAGTCTTCTGTATAATGTTCTTGATTTGTTTGTTGGATGTTTCTGCTTGACCACTTGTTTGAGGATGGTATGGAGTTGCAACATTGTGCCGGATTCCTTGATTAGTGAGGAACTGGCGGAAGCCTTTGTCAATGAAGTGAGATCCCCCATCACTCCTGACTAACTTTGGGGTTCCAAATCTGGGGAATATCACTTCATGGAATATTCTCTTTGAATTGGCTGCATCAGCTTTGCGGTAGGGTAATGCTTCTACCCATTTGGACACGTAGTCCACCGCTACTAAGATATACCCGTACCCTTTTGATGGAGGAAAGGGCCCCATGTAGTCGATGCCCCATACATCAAAGAGCCCGAGTTGTAGGTTGTTGATGAGTGGCATGGCATCTCGGGCATTGATGTTCCCGTGCTTCTGGCACCTTGCACATCTTCTGACATAGTCATGGGTGTCCTTGTACATGGTTGGCTAGAAAAACCCACTATGCCAAATCTTAGCATGAGTTCTGAATGCTCCATAGTGACCTCCGTATTCTGCTCCATGGCATCTTTCCATAATCTTGATTGCCTCTTCCATAGGTACGCATCTTCTTAGCAATCCATCATTGCATACTCTATAGAGGTATGGCTCATCCCAGAGATGCACTCGACTCTCCTAAACTAGTTTCTTTACATCTACCCCTGGTGGGACATGGCCTGCAACCATAAAGTTGACTATATTTGCATACCAGGGGTTGGAGTTTGTTACCTTGAGGAGTGTGTCATCTCGGAGGAAGTCGTTGATGGGTAAATTTTGTGCATCTTTAAATTGTATTCTAGACAAATGATCGGCAACAGAATTTTCTACTCCCTTTTTATCTTTTATTTCAAGATCAAATTCTTGGAGTAGCAAGATCTATCTTATTAAGCATGGTTTAGCATCTTTCTTAGTGAGCAAGTACTTAAGAGCAGCATGATCTGTGTAGACAATAACTTTTGCTCCTACTAAGTAAGATCTAAACTTGTCTATAGCAAACACCACGGCCAACAACTCTTTTTTAGTTGTTGCATAGTTTAGTTGTGGCCCTGTTAAGTTTTTGCTAGCATATGAAATAGCATGATGCTTCTTATCTTTGGTTTGACCTAACACCGCACCGACAGCATAATCACTAGCATCACACATTATTTCAAAGGGGAGCTTCCAATCAAGGGGTTGAATGATTGGAGCTGAGATGAGTGCTTTCTTGAGAATGTAGAAAGCATCTAAGCACTCATCATTGAAGTCAAAGGGTGCATCTTTGGCTAGCAGGTTTGTCAAAGGACGGGAAATTTGAGAGAAATCTTTGATAAACCGCCTATAGAAGCCTGCGTGTCCAAGGAAGCTACAAATTCCCTTGACATTCGTGGGTCGTGGAAGTTGTTCTATAACTTCTATCTTAGCTCTATCCACTTCTATCCCACGTTCGGACACTCTATGTCCTAGCACTATGCATTTGTGAACCATGAAGTGGCATTTCTCCTAGTTTAGGACTAAGTGCTTTTATTCACATCTCTGTAAGACTCTATCTAGATTCTCAAGGCAATCATTGAAAGTCTTTGCATAAACGGAGAAGTTGTCCATGAAAACTTCCATGATTTCTTCGATCATATCGGAGAAAATGGACATCATGCACCTTTGGAAAGAGGCGGGAGCATTGCATAGGCCGAAAGACATTCACCTATATGCATATGTTCCATAGGTGCATGTGAAGGTAGTCTTACTTTGATCATCGGGGTGGATTGGTATTTGATGATATCCCGAATAACCATCAAGGAAGCAAAAGAAAGAATGTTTTGCAAGCTGTTCCAACATCTCATCGATGAAAGGTAACGGGAAGTGATCTTTCTTTGTAGCCTTATTAAGTTTTTGGTAATCTATACACATTCTCCAACCCGTGAAGGTTCGTTGAGGAATCAACTCGTTCTTGTCATTTCAAACGACCGTCATACCTCCCTTCTTAGGCACAACTTGCACATGGCTAACCCATTCACTATGAGGAACGGGGTAGATGATCCCCATGTGCAAGAATTTCAAGACTTCCTTCTTCACTACTTCTCTCATCGCATTATTCATTCTACGCTAGGGCTCTCTAGATGGAAGAGCCTCAGGTTCGATAGGAATGCGATGTGTGCAAAGAGCGGGACTAATGCCATTAAGATCTTGAAGAGAATAGCCTAAGACTGACTGATGCTTTTCTAGGACGGTGAGGAGTTTGGAGGACTCTTCAGGAGAGAGTTTGTCACTGATGATCACAGGGACCTCACGGTCATCATTTAGAAAGGCATACTTTAAACCAGCTGGAAGGGGTTTAAGTTCTATAGAGGGTTTAGATGGGGGCTCGGATTTCTCTAGATCTATGGGTTCTTCTAGATCGTCTTCTTCCTGAATGAAATCTTCAGCTTCTTCTTCTAGATCAGGATGAGATGATTCTAGGAGAGATGTAACCATCACTTCCTCTATGGGGTCAGATTCTGGGAGTGATTCCGTCATGGTGTTTATGGAATTTGTAAGCGGAATCGAGAGTTTGATGTTTCTCCCAAGATGACCCTTAAGACTTCCATCAAGAGATCCATCAAGAAATCTCATGAGTGGATGTCCAATTAACAAGTCGACTTCCTCTATATCAAATATGAAGAAATTCAGGAGGATATTGACTTTGTTAATTAGCGTAGGAATGGTCTGTGCAATACCACAACTCTCAATCAATTGTCCTGAAGGAAGCTTCAAGAACTTATTGGTTGGAGTTAGATCTACATTGCCTAGGATAGCACTAGCTAATGACTTAGACATAATGCTAACTCCTACGGCAGGATTGTAAAGAGTGTCTAGCCTTGCTCTATTGATTTGACAAGGAATGGTTGTAGAGGAAGAAAGAATTCGAATTGGCTCGAATGAAGATTTGGCCTCTTCTAACCACTCATTGCTCATGATAGAAGCTAGCTCTTGAACCATCTCCTGGAGATATGCGTCCTCTATTCGACTAGGAATATGAAGGTTTAGAGATTTTCGAGCAACAGACTTCTTTTGCACAGATTGATTCAAGGCATTTCCAAAATCGGAAAATAAATCAGCCTCGATATCAAGGGGAATTCCAAGGGATGAATTTCTTCTTCCCTTGGTGGTTCAGGTTTGATAGCAGGATCTTGAGATGTAGAGGGAAGAGTTTCGGCTATCGAAATTGTTTCTATTCTGGGGGCTGGTTTTTGTTCTTCCGCGGGTTCTTCATAATATACGTTAGTATAGGGGGTCTTATCAAGAATCTTCGTGAGAAGACTCTTCCCTGTACTAACGGGTAAACACAGGAAGTCTCCCCCGGAAGATATGTCAAGGAGTTGCGCAGAATCTCTGCTAAGACCGCCATAAAAATGTTGTAACATTGTAGGCTCGGTTATAGCAAGATCAGGGCCTGAAGATACTACATCTACAAGATGGGCCCATGCTTCTCCTAGAGGTTCTTTCTCTTTTTGCGAGAAGTTGATGACCTCTTTTCGAAGACGAATGACACAGGGGATAGGGAAGAATGCTAAACCGAATTTAGGCTGTAATTTTTCCCATTCTCCCTTCGCATCATCTACGTGGCGAGTGTACCATCGTTTGGCTATTCCTGTTAAAGAGAATGGAAATAGCTTCCACTTAAGGGTACCTGGCCTCATCCCTTGGATATGGACACATGAACAAAGTTTTTCAAAGTCATGTATGTGAGTATAGGGACTCTCGTCTTCATCCCCAGAAAATGGTTTTTCCTGAACCATCACTATGAGACTTGGGTGAAGCTCATAACGAACGGCCAAAACGGCCTGAGATGATTTAGGTGGCTCCAAGCTAGCGCCCGTTGGAGCACCATATTTGAAAAGTGGGATTTGATCCATATGTGTATGTGGAATGGAAGGATTAAATCAAACAAAGATAAAATAGGACCAAAGGATACTAGTGAAAACAGCTACCATTCCCCGGCAACGGCGCCAGAAAGCTTGTTGACACCAAAGGTGGCAAATGGAAAAAAAAGAGACTGCAAGCGTACGGTTGTCAAGTGTAGCTTTCACCGGGAGTATTCCAGGTATCGTATTTTCCACAGGGAACGAGAAGTGAGTTAACTAGGATTATGGATATGTCCTATGATGGATCAAGGGAGACTATGATAACTGGGTTGAGAGGTTCGATATAGGAAAGATATCTGACAAGGTATAGCTGGTTATACTGGCTTTATCAGCCCTTCTCTTGCAGGAGGCGATGGGATAGATTAGAAAGAGGGCAACACTCTAATCGGATCGCGTCGTCCAGTTGTATTGAAGCCCTACCTTTTAAGAACTTATCTGACACGCGTAGTGGAATACGAAGACTAGATAGAGTTGTCACCTTCTACTAGCATCCACAAACAATCCGCGCGATAAACGGTTTACAAAGGTAAGATCTAGCCTAGACACCACGTCTACACTTATCTTACTACTTTAACCTTGGCCTAAGATTAAAGCACTTTACTCAGAGCAAAGCGATGAACATGCACGAAAAGGTGTATAACAGCTAAACCAGATTTAGAATACTGAATACTATAAAGAACTCAGAAGAAGTCACTTACAAGTGCTAAACTTACAAGAGACACGCATCCGCTGAGGAAGAACTCCGGAGAAGATTCCCGACAGACCCGGGGCTTTCTCCAGAAGACTTCCTTCACTCTCCTCCAACCAGCATAGCACTACTAGAGAGCTCCGCTAAGAGACTAAGGAGTAGTGTTTCTCCAATGAGGCATGAATGAGAAGGGAGCTCTAGGGGTCTATTTGTAGGTAGAGCTGGAGTAGGGGCTACTCCGGTGCCACGTCAGTGATCCGCGTCACCTTCATCAACCACCGTAGGATCCAACCGACTTCAGAACCACCTTAGGATGAAGGGTGATGATTTCCACCATGTGGGGAGTGAGTGAGGCGGTTGAGGGGGTTGAAACCACCATAGGGGCGGTTGGCCGACCCCCCCCCCCTACTGGCTTGTGGGCCCCCTCTGCTCCTCCTGGTTGGTGTCCCACTGGTCAGGGACCAAGTGGGGGCCTGTTGGGCCCACCTGTAGGTCGGCCGACCCCCTATAGGAATCTGTGGCCCACCTCTACCACTTATATGTTGGTCCCACCTGTCATATGCGTTGGATGTTTGTTCTGGGTTGTTTGTCACGCTTATTTCCTTAATGTGGGCCCATGGATCCTCGTGTTGTGAATCTGAACCGTTGGAAGGAAACACACTTGGATCCAAGGGGTAGAAAGTGCTCTAGAGGGTGTTTCTTGGATCATGGGGGCTTGGGAGGCCTAGTGTCCCCACAGAGTGGTCGGCCGACCCCCTAAGTGGGCCCACTAGCTCCCAAAAGTCCCCATTTGTCATTACCTGCACTCAAATGGTCAAGGACATGTGGAACAAGTTATTGGGTAAAATATGTTCATGTTATGCTTGTTTTCCTTTGAATATGAGAATGTTGACGGTATTTTGATGGTGATAAAATGGCTCATATTTACCGTCAACACATGCCACTGTCAGTGATGCAAATTTTATGCCTGTGGTGCCAAAGTGATGCAAATTTGGAAATTTATTAGTGAGCATGTCTTTTTTTGTTTTTCTCCTCCTACTACTACTCTCCTATACTCCTACTACTACTCTCCTTACTACTGTCAGTGAGCATAAGTCTTTTTTTGTTTTTCTCCTCCTACTACTACTCTCCTATACTCCTACTACTACTCTCCTTACTACTGTCAGTGAGCATGTCTTTTTTTTGTTTTTCTCCTCCTCCTACTACTCTCCTATACTCCTACTACTACTCTCCTTACTACTATGAGTGAGCATATGTCTTTTTTTTTTTTTTTCCTCCTACTACTACTCTCCTATACTCCTACTACTACTCTACTTATTCTACTGTTAGTGAGCATATGTTTTGTTTTTATTTTTCTCCTCCTCCTCCTACTGTTTAGTACTACTCTCCTATACTCCTACTACTACTCTCCCTACTATACTGTTACTACTCTCCTCCTTACTACTTTCCTTACTACTCTCCTCCTAATACTCTCCTCCTCCTACTACTCTCCTTACTATACTACTAGTACAATCCTTACTACTACTATATGCTTGACTAGGATTACTCCTTACTACTATGCTTTTGCATGTGTCGCTTTACATCAGATCAATATGGACCTTGGATTGCAAGGGAGGTTGCTCGGGCTTGTGAGGAATATTTTGCCATATTGTCAACTAGAGTATGTATCGTACTTTGCTAGATTTGCTGCTCTTTTCAAACCTATTTAAGCTAAGGTAGTGGCATGTTGCAATGACGTTAACCTAGTTAAGCTGAGGCACCAGCGATGATGATCGAATGCCCCCTATACAATTTGATGACAAGCAACCCATTTACACAAAAATTGATGACCATGGGGCTAATCTGATCAAGATTTTTTCTATAGTCCATACTTTTGACAAGCAACCCGTTTAAACAAAATTGATGATCATGTATGAAAACTCAATTGTTTGTAGGCTAGAATGGCTGATTTACGGGCTGAAGCTAGGGAACAGTGGCGTGAGGTTACCCCTGATGATAGTGCCCAAGGGTCATCATCATCATCATCTAGCGCTGAAAAAGGTGCCGAAGGTGCTAAAGGTGCCAAATCCTCAAGCACAGAATACGAGAGCGGCAAGAAGTATACACCGTCGCCTCTGAGGAGAGTTCGCACAGAAGATGACCGAGATCTTGACTATCAGCCGTCACCGTCACCTGATAGCCCACAGTCGCACGAAAAGGCTCTTCTCGTCAATCCAGATGAGGATACAGAGACACCACGGCTCGAGGTATTTGCATCGAAGATCCTGTAAATTGTTGATCCATATAGGATCTTGTATATAGCTAATTAATGCGAGTCTTTGTCATCCACAGATACCGTTGGTACCTCAGAGTTTGCAACATGTCGTGGATCAAGAGATACAAGAACAAGAAGGCCACATGGAAGCACCTGCTGCCTCCACGGCAACATCATCAAATACAACTGATAGTAAGAAGGGAATCCGAGCAAGAGGACAACATGGAAGGCACAGGAAGCACGACGATGTGCACGTAATAGCCCAGGTGGAGCCTCAAGGAGAGCCCTTGCTGCCAACAGTGATCTTTGGCAAATTCAGCAACCAGTGCTCTGTTTTAGTTAGGGAGAAGGTAGATATCACCTACCAGAATTGGAAGGAGGTCCCAGCAGCACTCAAGCAATACATGTGGGATGAGATGCTGAAGCGCTTCAATTATCCAGAGAACTCTGATACGGAGAAGTGCAGGCAACATGTGATGGTCGTTGCAGGAAAGGCACTGCGAAACTTCAGGTACAATAACGAAGGCAAACTTCTATATCTACTAGTATTACTGCTACCCTATCTACTACTACTACTGCTAATACTCTACTGCTCGATGATACAAAGCAGTGTAGTGAGACAATGTGACAGCCGGCTTCTAGAGTGTTTTGTCATGACTCTCATTGAACCGTGAGAGACGTCCATACCCAAGAAAAAGCGTAGTTATGTTTTGCAGATGATTGGGTTGGATGTGTCTCACGGTTCCATGTTTGTGATGATTTCAGTTTTGCTACCTATGGTAAGGGCTGTCACATTAGTCAATGATCAGTGATCACCATAAGCGTTGGAAGACTGCTTCATGCAGCAACCCGCTATTTTGAGAGCAATTATTTATAAACAAACATGTCCCTAGTGTACTACTACTATTCCTAGTCTATACTACTACTCTAGTATTACTACTACTAATACTTCTTACTTTAGGTACAAGATCAACAAGGATTATGTGCAGAAAGGGATTTCACCCTGCACCCGTTACAACTACGTGTTACCAGAAGTTTATGAACAGTTCATCAAGCAAAAAGAAACACCAGAAGCAAAGACAAAGAGCGAGTAGTTCTCTGAGCTTGCTAAGCGAAACCAGCACCATCACCACATGGGCATGACAGGATATGCTGGTAAGAGACCCAAGTGGAGAGCACAAGAACAGGGTTTAGCTAAGGCTGGGATGCCAGACCTATATGAAGAATTGGATATGAGGTCCAAAGACTTCCTTAGAGGCCGAGAGCCGAAGAAGCTACAAACAGGTAAGAGAAAGTTCAACGAGCTGCATATTGAGGATGATGAGAAGAGGATCTTCGAGGTCGCTGTTGTAGCCAAGAAAGGGGAGTTCGAGCCTCGCAGAGAGAAGGACATACTTTCTCAGGCGTTAGCCAACCCTGAGCACCGCGGCCGCATCCATGGCATGTCCTCAAGGAAGAGCTAGAAGACCGTGGAGTCCTGGCAATCTGACGCCAACACTCACATGGGGCAGAGGTACAAGAAAGAGCTCATCCAGAAAGGCAGGGATGAGGAAATCCAGAAGATGATCAACAAGTCCATGCTAGACGCATTCACGGGCACGGACCCTAGGATTGTGGAGATGAGGAGGAACATGCTCCGCCAGGATGGCATGCTACCACAAGCGGGTCCACCCAATGTACAATGCCTGGTAGATGTAATTGTACAAGAGAGTTTTTGCATATTACAGATGCCCTTCGGCAGGGCCAGGAAGAAGAAGGACGTGGCACAAGGAGCGGTACACCCTCCCAACAGCAACACAGCGTACGATGGAAAGCCCATCCCATCTGACTGTGCCTTGGTGGACGTGGCCTGGGTGAACCCGGAATTCGAGCAAGAAGAACTTGACCATCCGACTCAAGATGGTATCACATTGATAGGCCTTGCACTAGGTTTGACTGTGCTGTGGCACAAAGCGGATATTTTGCTCGATGTACCGATGTCGGCTTCACAACATACACAACCTGGGTCATCGTCCTGACCGAGTGGCGGACCGAGTGACGACGACGACAATGGCGATGCCAACAGCGGCAACGATAATGCTGGTGGCATAGGCAGCACTCGTCGGGATACTCAACCTCTCAACGACGACCATCAACACGGAGGCACAGGGGCATGTACTGGAAATGTGACACCACTGTCTGGAAGTGGTTCAAACAAGCGCCCAACATGTCCTCCCGCGCCGAGGAAGCCTGAAGATGTAGAGGAATGTTGTCCTCCCACACCGAAGAAGACTTTGGAGGAACCGACAGGGGAGGACATACCTTCAAACCACACCAAGTCCAGTTGGGCGGCCTATCAAAAGGCTAACAAGTACCCGTACTCAACTACGTTTGAAAGGTTTGCTTAGTTCATCTATAATTCAATTAGAGTACATGCATAGGTCATCTAACATCTAAAGCTTCGAGAACATGTCACAGGCCGAAAACACCAATACAGATCTGGGATCGGTCAGATGATTGCCCTGAAAACTATGCCCATGGCAAGTTCATGTTGACCTTGGGCGAGCTCATTGCAGAGCCGTGGGAGGTCAGGAGGTTCCACCTGTGGTACATGGAAGCGGCAAAAGTTGGCGTGCATGATTTTCTAATCAAGATTTCGGCAGACCTATTCCACTTGATGGAAGATTATCACGTCGTCGTAGATTTCCATGACATGCATAGATTATTGAGGAGAAAGGACCTCGACATACAACAAGTCACCTTGTTTGCCATGTAAGTTAGTTATGACTTTTATGCACACCACTGCATGTTTGGGAGTACTTTAGGGAATATATGAATACTAATAATGCCATGGGGGACTTCTCCTTGCAGGATGCAAGCCTATGCATGCAAACAAAAGGGCATGAATAATACCGTCTATCTCAATCCAATGTTAATTACTGAGAGATCCCTCGTGGGTTATGATATACCTGACGAAAGTGAGAACCTAGCGAAGTTGTCCGAAGAGGAGAGAAAGCAATACAAGAAATATGAGGTCAACGAGTATAAGTACCGGGGGGCATTGTACATACTACACGCCATGAAGCAGCTCAAGGGACGTGGGTGTATCTTGGCCGCCCACCAGTTCGGGTAAGTCAAATTGAACATTCTTAATTTACATATGTAGTTCATGGGATCAAGACTAATCATATGTATTTAATCATGTCAATTTTAATTCGTGTGAATGGTGTAGTCGTGGTATCATGGGCCACTAGATTGTTTTCATAATATATCCGTAGGATGGAAAAGCCTGTATATTTGACTCTCTACGGAATACAAACAAAAAAGGGTACAAGCATTTTGAATCTTGTTTGAGATAGTAAGTGATGATACGTACCCATTTACAGTTAACATATGTGTTCAAATTAATTGTTGCTGACTCTACGATTTCCATACAGCGCTTACAAAAAGTACTTAGAAGATCCCGAGTGCATTGATCGGAGATCTGAGAAGAAAAACAAAACATTTGGCCCAAAATTGCAACTCAAGCATGAGTTTTCGGTAAGTAATTGTACTTCATCCTCCTTACTCCTACTACTACTCTCCTACTACTACTACTATCCTACTACTACTACTCGCCTTACTTATACTACAACTCTCATACTACTCTCCTTACTACTCTCGTTACTACTACTCTCTTTACAACTATACTACTTACTACTCTCTTTACAACTATACTACTTACTACTCATTACATAACATACACTACTCACTACTATATATTTTGCAATGCGTCAAACAACCTGATAACTCAGTTATGTGTGGCTTCTATGTCTATGAGTATCTGAGGTCGTGCGTCAAATTTAACATGAGCTGGTGGTAACTCAAGACCGGAATAGATTATTGGTTGGGAAAGTCGGATAAGGTTGACCAAGGATTTAATCAAACGGTCGCCGATATTTGCAAGTTTGTTATAGAGGCCGCGCACGAAGGGCTAGATCCATTCTTCCACACCGAAAGCGACCTAGCTACCAATCCAAAATACAAGGATATAAGAAATTGGAGCAAGGGGGGGATAAATCTCACTGATTACGTGTTGTCAGATGTAGTGTAAGAGTTTAGTGGCCAAAAAACAGTTTACATAGTTGTAATATTTCTAACTTCGAATTCGAACTTGTCTATATGTACATGTGCATGTGTTGGACAACGTCTATATATTAACGTGTTATCGGTTTCTTTCCGTGTTTTTATATGTACTTCTGCTTGCATTCTTATTCATATATATATATATATATGTGTGTGTGTGTGTGTGTGTGTGTTTTTAATTTGCAAAAACATAATTCAAATTCAAATGAAATATGGCGCCAAATTTAAATTTTTTTAAATGCTGCAAACATAACAGAGGCGGACAAATAAAAACTGTTCGCCTCAGTCAATAAATTAATGGAGGCGGGTGCGTTACGCTGACCGCCTCCGTTAATGCATTTAACGGAGGTGGGCGGGCTAACCACCTCGATAATCAGGCCTTCCATTGGAGGCGGTCGTGTTTGTCCGCCTCCATTAAGCAAAAACGACCGCCTCCATTAAGCCCTGTGTATTAGTGATTTTTTGTGTATGTTTAGTGAACTATGGCAAATAACATGTTCAAATTTAGAAGTTTTTCATTGCTTTTTGGTATATTTTCTTAGTTTATTTTGTTTTTTTAAATTTTCCCGCTTAATCTACATTTGAACTGCAGGTGCATGAAATAATAGATTTCTTTCGTTCGAAAAATGTTATCCTTGTTTGTTAGTGTAAATGATTGCTAAATCCAGGACATGTCTCGAAATTTCGATCAACGCGGTCACGGGGCAATGTCGCCAACTTTGGTGCGAGTTGTTTTTTATAATTATATAAAATGCAAATGAATTCCAAAAACCATGAGACTTGTGCATGTGTCATGATCTCATGTGCGTGTGTCGTGGTAAAAATTGAAGAAGTTTCGAGCACGTCGTCACGTACGTTGCTCACAAACCTGAAAGTCCACATATGATATCACCTTTAACTCAGCCCAGACTATGTGTTGGTCCATTTGGACAATTCGACATGATTTTATTTTCAGGAGTATATCACCTTTAACTCAGCGCTGCAAATAAATCTTCAAGGAGGAATTTGCTCTAGCTATTCTCAGAGAAAAAGAGAATATCAACCTCAAATAGATTTATGGCTAGAAGTTTATGTGTAATTGCCTTTATTTTCTTTGTCACTTTTTTTTCTTGAGACCTAGTTTTGAGATGCTTCTTTATTTTTAATAAAGCACAGTAGGGGTACCCATCCGGTTTTTGATAAAAAAAAACTCTCAAAAAAACTTTTGTTGTCATTCCATTCCAAAAAAAAAGAAGAGGAAAGGTTGCTGTGGTAATGGTAAACCATGTCTTGAGCGATAGTGATAAGGAAAGGGGGTACCAGTCACTACTAGCTAGATTTTGGAAGCTCACGAGAGGGATCAACTTTTTCCTACAAGGCATCTAACATATTCTCATAGAATAGGTCCAATGTTCATGGCCTGCCAAATGGAAGAACACAAAAGCAGAAACAGAATTCTATTTAGTATATCAGAATCAGTCACAAGTCATATGCCCATCTCGTTCTCGCGCGTCGGCAGAGTACCGAACAGAGTGAGAATGGCCCGGCTATGGGTTGTTATCCAGCTCGCGGCCGTCCTCTCGCTCACCGCCGGCATCTGCCACAGCTTCGAGTTCCAGGAGGCCACTCTAGACGCCATCCACCTGGGGTTCAATAACGGTAGCCTGACCTCGACCGCACTCGTCCAGCACTACCTGGGCCAGATCAGCCGCCTGAACCCGCTGCTGCGCGCCGTGATCGAGGTGAACCCGGACGCGCTCCGGCAGGCGGCGCAGGCAGACGCCGAGCGGCTGTCGTCGTCGTCGTCGTCCGGTGACGTGCTGCACGGCGTGCCCGTGCTGCTCAAGGACAACATCGGGACGCGCGATGGGCTCAACACGACCGCCGGATCACTGGCGCTGCTGGGGTCGGTGGTCAGGCGTGACGCCGGCGTGGTGGCCAGGCTGCGTCGCGCGGGCGCCGTCGTGCTCGGAAAGGCCAACATGGACGAGTGGGCCAACTTCCGCAGCGCCATCGGCACCGGCGGGTGGAGCCCGCGTGGCGGCCAGGGCAAGGTTGGTAATTCACTAATTCTACAGAATTACGTACTTAATTTCACTCTCAAGCCATATGTGGCATTGTATGTACTCATCGCGTTGAAATTGAATTCACAGAATCCGTATGTGTTCTATCGTCGCCCCCTTGCGGTTCAAGCACAGGCCCCGCGATAGCAGCAGCGGCAAACATGGCAGCGGTGAGACTAGGAACAGAAACCGACGGATCCATACTCTGCCCATCCTCGTTGAATTCCGTGGTAGGAATCAAGCCCACTGTGGGACTGACGAGTCGGGCTGGCGTCATCCCCATTTCTCCGAGGCAGGACACAGTTGGGTAAGCGCGCGCGTGTATATATAATCTAGAAATATAAATATTGTATATTTTTGTTACAAATCTAAGTTAAACTAACAACATCGGAAACAGAAACGATAATTATTTTCACAAACGCATGCGCAGGCCAATTTGCCGGACAGTGGCTGACGCCGTCTATGTGCTGGATGCTATCGTGGGCTACGACGAGCTTGACGCGGTGGCTACGAGAGCAGCGTCCAAGAACATCCCTGACGGTGGGTACGCGCAGTTCCTCAAGATCGATGGGTTGCAGGGCAAGAGAATCGGTGTTCCAGATGGGTTCTTCGATTTCCCTGATGGATCCGTCAGGCAGATGGTGTACAAGCAGCATCTCCACAGACACTCAGGTGGGTGGTGCACCATTCTCTGGACCTTTGGGCTGCCTGCTTTTATTTAGTTTCTTTTTATATATAGGGCTCAAGAAAATCATTCAGGGCAGGCAGCAGCTAACTAACTTAGTTTATACTTCTGCTGAAATTCGATCAAAGGCGAAATGGAGCGGTCGTGATAGAGAGCCTTTCAATTGCAAATTTGGATGTCATACGGAACGCCACTGTCAGTGGGGAGCTGGTTGCTCTAGCAGCAGAGTTCAAGATCTCCCTGAACGCCTACTTGTCGTCCGATCTGTCACGCTCCCCCGTTGGCTCCCTGGCTGATGTAATAGCATTCAACAATGCACATCCAGAGGAGGTTAGCATTCAACAATTGATTGATTTTGCATATATGAGATCCAATTACTCACTGACACTGACAAGCGAGTTTTTATGGATGGCAGGAGATGCTCAAACAGTTTGGGCAGCTCATCTTCTTGGTGTCGGAGAACACCACCGGCATCGGCACCGCAGAGAAGGCGGCGATCCAGCAGCTCGATGACCTCACGTCGAATGGCGTGGAGAAGGTGATGCGGCAACACCAGCTGGATGCGATCGTGGCGCCAGACTCGAGTTCGGCCACAGTCCTTGCCATCGCTGGCCTCCCAGCGATCGCCGTTCCGGCTGGCAACGATGAGCAGGGGGCACCCTTCGGCGTCACCTTCGGTGGGCTCAAGGGCTACGAGCCGAGGCTGATTGAGATCGCTTACGCGTTTGAGCAGGCTACCAAAGCAAGGAAGCCTCCCATGTTCAAGCACTAGAATATTGATGCTATCAGTACTCCCTTTTATTCTAAATTATAAGTTATTTCAACGGTACGTTGAGAATCAAAACATTTCAAATTTGAACAAAGTTCTATTCTAAATTATAAATCATTTCAACTGTACGTTGAGAATCAAAATATTTTAAATTTAAACAAAATTATAGATATAATTACAAAAATTTATGATATAAAATAGCTATACCACAGAAATATAATAAATGATTTAATAATATTTATTTGATATCCTAAATGTTATTATTTTATTATTTAAAATTAATTAAATCTGAGATACTCTATCTTTTAAGAAATTTAGAATTACTTAATATTTAGGATGAAGTGCTAAATTCCATCATTTTTAATCACACAGCAGGTAAAGTAGGACAAGTGAGCTGATAATTTAACTGATGAATTACATATATGCTAAAGCTGGCCAATAATGTGACCAGTACTTCGATTTGATGCTACAAGATTATCTAGATGCGAGAAACATCACGTCTTGAACTTCCTCGCAGTGGCGGATCCAAGGGTATTTCTATGTATTCCTGGAAATACCCAACTATTTTGGTACGTCTTTATGTATATATGCATGTATACTTATATATATATATGTATAATGCAATATATATGTGTATAATGCAATATTTTATATTGCTTATGTGTATAATGGAATTGGGAATACCCAACTTTGGTATTCTAGCTCCGCCGCTGCTTCCTGTTGTGCCGGCGGGGCTCGTCATCACCGAAATTAGGTTACCATTAAGGTATCTCGTATCAAAGATTATCAAAGATGCTGCTTACCGGGGAGTATCAAAGATCCAACCATCAAGGTGGCGGCGCTTGTCGTCACCGAAATTAGATTATCTTTGAAGCTGACAATCATATCATATTACTCCAACGGCTCAACTATCAAGGAAAAGCAATTTTTGTGACAGTGACTAACCCTAGGGAGTTACGAAGGAAGCTGCCAGAAATATCATATTCCTGTGCTTCGACGAATAAATAAAGAATTAATAACACTCATACAATACTGCAGAATTACATAAGGCCCTATGGAGTATATTATAACAGGTCAACAACAATAGTTCCCGGCTTCCAGCGTAAGAAACCAACAGAGATTGGTGCGGAGAATAATTTTGAGTTGGTAAGGTAAACAACAAATAAAATGGCAGTAACAAAGCAACACATGTGAGGTAACAAAGCCACAAACTGTTGGAGAGTTCTAGGACGATGCAACTCGGGGAAGTTTCTGACAACAATATTTGTTTTTTTATTCCAGAATCTTCATCTCACTCTACTAGAGCGCCAGTTTTCTTCAACTCAACATCCATTTCCTTGTATAAATAATCCTCAAACTGGTATTGGTGTTACTGCATCTTGGATAACATGGCCCCTATAGCAATTGGAGAATGGATGGCGTCAGCCTGCATCGCCAAGATGGTTAGCAAAGTGTGCTCTTATGTAGAAGATCAGTACGAATACCAAACGGATGATGCAAAGGATAAACTAGCCAAGCTCAAGAATAATCTTTGGAAGATTCCATTCGTGCTGGACAAAGCTTCAAGCCTGCAAACAAAAGATCCAAGTATGCAAAGTTGGCTAGGGAGTATCAAAGATGCTGCTTACCAGGCTGAGGATGTTCTTGATGTATTTAACTATCGTTTTTCGGAAGCAAAAGCTGAAGACATAGGAAAGGTGATGGCCAAGTCATCTGTTTATGCTACTGTTGGTTCTTCCTCTTCTACTATCTCCGTAACAACCAACACCACTGCCTCTACCAGCACCAGCAGCAGTTCAGCAGTAAAACGGTCAGTTCGTTTTCTGAAACGTTTCCTTTTTTCTGATGAAGATCTTAATAAGTTGATTGCAATTTTGGACAAGTTTGATAAGATTGCTAGTGAGATGCAAACATTCCTAGAGCTTGCTTGCCCAAGGGATAGGAAACCAGGAAAGGCACTTCAGTGGCGCAGAACAACCTCAATGCTAGGTACCACAAAATTTTTCGGTAGATGTGGTGAAGAAACAAAGCTAAAGAAACTATTAGAACAAACAAATGATCAATGCAGACAGCCATATTCTGTCATAGCAATAGTTGGAGTTGCCGGTGTTGGTAAAACTGCGCTACTGCAGAGAGTATACAGCCATTTTCGTGATATAGGACATTTTGATATCATGGCATGGCTCTATGTCTCGGAAAAATTTGGTGTCAAACGCCTCACAAAAGAGATGGTACAGTCACAGAAATGTCATAGACTTAAAAGGAAAAGGGATGGTACCAGCAGGGTGTCATGGGATGGCTCCATATCAGCAGACTTGAACAGCATCAGTAACTTAGATCTAGTTCAAAGAAAACTTCAAAAAAAGCTGAATGGGAGCAAGATTTTGGTGGTGCTTGATGATGTTTGGAACGAAATGAGCAGCAAATGGGAAACATTGTGCAAGCCCCTCCAGTTTGCCAGTATGGGCAGCAAAGTGGTGCTTACTACTCGAAGCCAAAAGGTTGCAAAGATAAATGGAGCAACAGATATAATACTTTTAGATGGCTTGAAAGGCAAAGATTACTTGGATCATTTTCAGCAATGCGCATTTGGCAATGCAACACCATCAGATTTTCCAAGATTGGTGGAAATTGGTGAACAATTGGCAATGAAATTGGCTGGTTCACCATTAGCAGCTAAGACAGTTGGAGGTGAACTCAAACTGAAGCTACAGGAAGACCACTGGAAGGCTGTCCTTCAGCTCAAATTGTGGCAGATTGAACAGACAGCAGATGATATTATACCAGCATTACGATTGAGCTACGAGCATCTTCCAGATTACTTGAAGCAGTGCTTTGTTTACTTTGCGTTGTTTCCTAAGAACTACCTACTTCGGGGTGATGTGCTCATACAGATGTGGCAAGCCCATGGTTACATTCAAAAGGAAACATCAGATGAAAATGCATATCGTTATATTAATGATCTCTTACAGCTTTCATTCATTAAGAAAGCAGCCAATCTAGACAACCATTATGTAGTTCATGACTTGCTACATGATATGGCAGAATCACTCTCCAATGGAGAACACTTTCGAATTGAAGATGATTTCCATGTTAGTATTCCAAGAAATGTCCGACACCTATATGTCAATGCAAGCAATATTTCAAAGGTGTACATGAGCTTGGTTGAATCGCAAGAGAGTTTGGTAGAATCCCAGGATTTGAAGAAAAATTTAAGGAGCCTAATAATATGCAAGCATCATGCTCCTTCTGGAGAAGGAATCCCTCCAGATAACTTCAACAATGTTCTTAAAGAAACGCTACATGAGCTAAGGAGCTTACGCGTCCTGGTATTACAACATCCAGATGGTATTCTGCCAGACAATATTGAACCTCTGGTCCACCTGAGGTATCTCGACATAAGTGAAAGCAGGGTATTCACCAGTATCCCCAAATCATTATTCAGACTATACCACTTGCAGGGGTTTATCCTGCAGTCACATTGCCTACACAATATAGGGAAAGAACTGCAGAAGCACATTAGTAGGCTGACAGCTGAGCCAGTTAAGATACTTAGCCCCATCCAGAATTTCAGACGTCAAAATGATAGGTAAGTTAAGTTCCTCCAGGAATTCTACAGCTACCATATGAAGAGTGATATAAAAAATATGAATATTCTTTACTCTTGTCACTCACATTCTCTCTAAACCCTTGACAGATCAACCAGAGGAAGCAGATCCTGGTTATGATAATACCTCAAAGAAGATGGACATTCCATAAACTAACGGTTAGTGTATTTATTTGCGCACCATGTATTTATGTGGGCAACGAAACACCATCCTTTATGACCAATTCCTAAATAAATCAGCTAACGAAGCAAACTGCTACAGCATCCACGCAGCCTAGCCTAATAAAGGCTTGGCCAGAGGAGTTGGGCAACCAAACAAAACATGTGTCATTTTTCATATTCTAAAGAGATAGGATACATTATGGTCCCTCTTAGTTAATACAGCAAACAAAACAAAATGCTGCTACATCTACACAATCTGGCCTAATAAAGGCTAGGCTACAGGCGTATGGCAACCAAACGAGATAAATGTGTCATTATCCATGTTCTAACAAGGTTGGATTCATGAGGGCATGATCACAAAAGGCCGTGCTTGAGCAATGCAACTAAACCACATGGCGATCACTGACAGCAAGCAGCTGTTGCAAGAGTAGAAGTTTTGATTTAGCAGCTATCTGGTACGTGCAGAGCCAAGACATCATGCTAACATGATGAAAGAGCTTGGGTTACCCGATTCACTTCAACAACAATGTCGATACCTTTTTCTTTGATTTGAAGCCTTTCATCTAGGTACAGTTGTACCATCCAGATCAGTAGACCACGTGAGGTGAGAGACGCTGAAGATTTTATTCGGAGCAAGTCCCAGTTAGAGACGCCAGTGCGATTCCTGGGAATCGAACTCGCGCCAGCAGCATGCACACTCAGAAAAACTAGCCACCCGAGCACTAGCTCGGTTCTCACAAAGTGGGTATCTCATGGTTCTACTAACAGTAATTGGCTCCCGTCCGTACAGAGTGATACACTCATACATGAATCTGATTAAGATTCATGAAGAACATTCGTCATTCATTTTTCTATCTGTCTAGCCTCTTAGGTCACTGAACCATTTACTTACACTAAGGGCACACAATGTAGAAACTATAGTAGTTTCCATGTGCATTAATTATACTAACAGATAAGAATTTGCTTCCTTCACACATTATTAAGATTATTTAATGTTTGCCTCAATGCTACTAATTGACCATAAGTCAGTGATTTGGCATCAAATATTAATAATTAAAACTATTCCATTACAATCTCAGTATTTACACTTTCTAATAATGCAGACTAAATTTCAAGCAAATTGTAGTGGACCGTGGTGTACAACAAGCTGCTACACAGTTCTAAAACCTATTTGCCTGGACCGTGGTGTACAGAAAGCGCTACTAATAGGGTGAGATTTTTCGGCCGGTCAAAATTACCACAATCCCAGTAAATACGGTCACAAGGGAGTCCAGATCGATGAAATTCTAGGAACGGCCACACGAAACGACACAATATTTCACTGGGATGAATGCAAAAACTGCAGCGCTCTACCCCAGAACAATGAGCGACCAATTCACATCGATGGCGAAAGGAACTTGGGATCCGCAAGGAGGAAGCTCTTACTCTGCTGAGGATGGCGAGGAGACAGGCGTCTGTAGGTCTCCAATCAAGAGCATGCGGAGACGCTGCCGGCGAAGGGATCCCACTGGCGGCCGCCGGAGAAGACGGTGACGGGGGTAATGACTTTGGGTCGGCTTCGGTTTCACACTTCCACCGTGGCCTCCACCACTCTGTAAATTATCCGTACCTTTACCAAATTGAAAACATTTTTTTGGGGGCAACACTTTAGGTTTGGTCGCTTGGATTTTGTTGGGGGTCATATAAAAATCATTTCTCAATTTATATTGGGAGGATATGCCTTGTATGTTGATAATTATATATAAATAATAATTATACTTAGTAGAAGATGATGTGGCGTGTAGTGAAAGATGGTGTAAACTTAGTGAAGGATGATACGTGAATAGTATAGAGATTAAGGGGTTTAAATTAGGTCACTTGAAAACTAAACCGAAAATCACTTATAGAAAAACTACACAAGATCTCATGAGCATTAGGAGTGTGTTTGGATGTTTGAAACGGTTCTATTTCTCTTGTGAATCCAGAGAATCCAAGCAAAACAGTCCTCAAGTGAAACGTTTCTGCTAGAAAGGTTTCAGGTATTCTTATTTTTCTATCTACCAACATGAATCACCTAAAATGTGGTTTCCCAATAATTCTGATTCTGCAGCTAAACAGTTTAGTGATTTGATTAAAACATTTCTCAAAAGAATCTGAATATAAAATGTTTCTATAAGAATATAGATCCCTACCAAACGAGCCCTAGGTCTTTACAATGGTCGCTATCTTTGATATAAAAAGAGCTTCTGCACTATATGTTCTAATATTATCAACTAAAATTGTAGTTAGACTAGAAAAGTAAAGTGTGTACCAAGAAATGAAATAAGTAGATCTTGAAACATAAATTGAGTTAGAGAATTCTCACTCATAATTTTTTCTAAGGTACCAGAAAGCTTGCACTATGGATCTGTTCTCGTTGAAGTCTCTCGCAAGGATGAAAAAAATGTGAATTGAGACTCCGATGAGGTCTCTTGTGCTGTAGAACTAACTACTCTAGCATTAATCCTAGCCATTTTGCTAATTGCCTAATCTTCTCTTACAAAGCGCACATGGTGGTTAGAGCGCAAATGTTTAAGCCTTAACTCAATTGTAGCTTTCTCAAGCTCGAACACTCCAAATGGCCGGATATACGAGGGGTATATAATCCCAACCAACGCAATTAGCAGTTGGAAGTTAAGGTCACTTTTCCATGTGGACTATCCATTGTCAACCATTAGAAACTTATTTATCCGGTATAGTTTATACATTTCACCACTAGATAATTCCATTATGTTGTGAACAGGAGACAAGGTTTGATGCTCACTTTGGTGCATCATCGAGAGCAGCGGTTCTGTTTAGCTGGTCATCACACATGTGCATCCTCTCTATACTCAATCTCTAGTGGCATAATAACTTTGATGCCAGTACTGAAAGTTCATCGTGGACTATTTTCAACTCTTTATTGGTCACAGTTTCAATGTCTTGAGCTTCTTGTTTGTGTTCTCAGATTTTTGTGTTCTTTAGTCTTTTTGGAGGCTTTGATTATTTGATCTTGACCTTAGCCAAACTCAAGTCTATTTTTATATATCTTACTGATTAATGTATGTTGTATATTAGCAAACATTGTCCATTCTAAATAATCATGTTATCGATCAACCATCAAAATCGCTGAATCTTTGATTACATATATATTTGTTTCTTGCGTACAGAGATAGAAAAGTTAGTATGGTTTGTTTTTTATAAGATACATAGACATAAATGTATGCACATGAATATTGCCTTTTTAAATTGGCTTAGGACGCCTTATGTTGCTCTAGTCTATATCTTCTATACCTAATAATAAAGAGGTAAAATTTCTTTCCATTTTTTTGGTCCATCCATTCTTTTTTGGCCCGTCTTTTTCTAACTACTGAATAATAAAGAGTTTCTTCCATACAAACTTATATATATATAACACGTGCTTATACTAAGTTGAAATACCTCTTCTGTACTTATATGAGTTAGAATAGCTCACGTCTAGACTGATATGGAGTCCAATTCTAAGTAACACTAGAATAGCTACAGATTCTAATCCAAATAAGTCTTTTTGAGTAAATTAAATAGGAATCTTAATTCAAATAGAAATAGAAAAAAAAACAAAAATTTCCACGTCAGCTTGGAACTTTTCTTCCTTTTTCTTTAACGATTCATGTCCGTGTCCGTTCTCGTTTTTTTCCTATTTCTGTTTTCCCTTAATTTTCATAGGTTGTCGTTTTTTTCCTATTTCTGTTTTCCCTTAATTTTCATAGGTTAGTTCCGCTATTTTTTTTTAGTTTTTTCTTTGGACATGGCTAATGCACGGCCGTGCATGCATTAAGCAGGTTGCACGCACGCTCCAATTATGGAAACTCAAGAGGCACGCATGCACGCTCCACGTGCTTTCTGGGCAACGCACTGCCTAGGCCCTGGACAACTAAAAGTTTTCAAACTCTCATGTGTCCATTTTACGGGGGGTAACATTTAGGTACAATGTTAGGGGGTTATAAAAAGTGCAAGTCAGTCTTCAGTCTCGTGTGTGTAACTTTGGAAAACTGATAGACCTATTATGAAATTTCATGTGCTAAGTAAAACTAATAGCATGGACTGATAGACCTAGTTTTCTTTTATGTAGTATGTTGATTCATCTCTTTTCCTAGAGTTCAGCTTATCTAGATGTTGATTATGCGCCATGGCCTTGCCTTGCATGAATCCTGTGTTCTTGGCAGACCCATTTTAGTATCTTCACATTTTCTTAGGCAATTTAAGTGTCATTCGTTAGGCAATAATGTCTTCCTAAATAGACAAAAAAGGGCATACCCAGTGTCGTAGGCTCCTGCACTGCGGGGTCTGGGGAAGGGAAAATAGCCAACAGCCTTT
This sequence comes from Microstegium vimineum, assembly GCA_022036555.1. Classification (NCBI taxonomy): domain Eukaryota; kingdom Viridiplantae; phylum Streptophyta; class Magnoliopsida; order Poales; family Poaceae; genus Microstegium; species Microstegium vimineum. The sequence continues at coordinate 24,049,868 of CM039140.1, forward strand.
CCCGCACAAACGTACAGAGGCTGGGGCTTGAACCCTGGACCTCTTGGTCACAGGCGGTAAAGCTTTACCGCTTGCACCAGAGCCGCCCTTCAATCTTCCTAAATAGACAATTTAGCATATTATTACTAGTCAAAAAGGGTCATCCCTTTTGTTGCTTATATGGTTGCTTAACTCTACTTGTTTTCCCCCACCCCCATTCGTGGACCTTCACAAGTGTCGGATACAAAGGTAAGGGGTACCTTAAACCCTTTAATAATTTAACGCTAAACATAGCAACCATTTTTAAGACAGGAGTCAACCATCCGCTCAAGAAGGGCCCATCGCACAAAGGCCCCCTGCACCGGCAATACCGACCAGTCGTGGGCCGGCCCGCTTCGGGAAAGAGACGGACCAAGGGACGAACGAGCGACCCCTCCGATCCTACCTCGACGCCGAGTGACGGACCCAGGGGCGAACGAACGACCCCTCGACAGGAAGCTCGATCAGCCCAACTGCTCCCGGCATGGGTTAAAGTAAATTCGCCTAACGCCATGGGCGCCCACGACCGCAGTCAAATCCATCAACTCTCCGCCATGTCCCTGACTCCTGTCAACTGTGCTGCCACTGTAACCACGCCGCGAGTACGGACTCCAGAAGCACCCCTCGAGACGTGAACAGTACAGCCCTCGACGACGCCTTCGGGAATACGACAAGGCTACCCCGGTCTCGACCTGACCCCTCGACCGGGGGGCTCGATCCCTACCTCCAACAACTCCGGCATGGGGCCCGTCCCATCCGCCCCGTCCCGCTTCAACTGTGGGACTCGCGTCAGTCTACGGAAGGACGACCCTGCTGCGCTGCGACATGCCGCGACGACCTGTCTGCTGTCTCCACGCCCTAGAGCGCCGGAAGGACGGGAACTCCGGCAAAGTCGAGCCTCCCTCGGGGGCTAACAGGGGGGACCCCCCCTCCTAAGTCCTCAAAAACTCGAACGTTTTTTCGAAACTCGGCTCTCCCTCTCGATCTTTCCCTCGGGTACGCTTCATGACTAAGTAAAGACGTCTCGAACTCCCTAAGGGTCGCGGGCCGTCGAGCCAGAGACTCTCCTACGCCCTAGGGCTACGGTATCCCCGCTCGCTCCCCCCCTTCCAGGGATACGAGCGTGCGTCGAACACTTAGTCTACAAGCGACGACTCAGGCAAAGAAAAGCAGAGATAGCTCGAGAAGTAAAAATAATAATATGCACCTCGAACAAAATGCATTAGATATAAGAAGCCCTCGGGGGTTCAGCATTGTCTCATTACAAAAGCCTAACTGTTACATGGACCTTCCTGTCCAGATTTGGCTCACGGGCCTAGGGTTACTCAACGAGGGGGTCACCGTCCTCAAGAAGCAATGCAGGAAGCTGGGCATCACGTGTTGGCCACATCAGAAGGTGAAGAGTCTGCAGAAGCTCATCGACAACATCCAAGGGCTACTCGGCGCCATCTCCGTCCGCCGAGGGGAGCACCTCGGGCTCGAAGAGCTTCGCCAGCTCGCCTCCGGGCACCTCCGCAAGCTCGATCAGCTTGTGGCACCTCGCGTCGTTCTCTTCGTCAGTCAGCCTCGGGTCGGTGACGAACCCGCTGGCGACGACGTTGAGATCGTAGTTGTAGCCCGAGCTGACGACCGCGAGCGCCCGCTTCACGCCCACATACAGGGAAGCACGGACGTGCTCCGTCACCTCCTGCGTCATGGAGTAGAAGCGGCGCAGCAGGGAGTCTCCTCGAGTGTCGCCCTCGACCGTCGGTTCCGGCTCGACCATGAGGTCGTCGCAGAAGGAGGAGATAGCGCCCCCGAGCCTCTCGTTAAGGCTCGCCTCCGCCCCGAGGAGGCTCTGAAGACTGGTCAGGTCCTCGTGGGCTCGGGCCTTGTCTGCTGCGAGCTCTGCCAAAACAAGCACAAAACCCGGTCAAAACCAAAAGAGCAGGAAAAGGGTCGAGGCCGGGCAGATTCAGCAACACTTCCAAAAAACTTACCTTCGGCATGCGCCTCCAAGGTGGCGTAGCCCTGCTCGGTCTCCTCGAGCTGGCGGCGGACGTCGACGAGCTCGGTGGCCTGGTCGTCGACTTTGGCCTCGAGGCCCTCGATGACCTTGCCAGCGTCTTCGAGGGCTCTCTTCTGGTTGGTCGCCACCACCCCCAGAGAAACCACGCGGGTCCGAGCCTTCTCCTCCGCAGCGGCCAGCGTGTCGCGTTCGCGGGAGACGGCGTCGAGGTCCCCGCGGAGCCCCAGGATGCTCTCCGCAGCCCGGGCCAGCTCCTCCTTCAGCCGGGCGGTCTCCTCCTCCGCCTTGCGCTGGGCCTCTAGGGCAGCGTCCCGCTCCTGCCCGACCTTGATGACCGACCCGAGGGCGTCATTGATCTTCGACTGCGCCGTCTCCTGGGCGGCCCGGGCAGCCTTCTGAACGGCCATCACCCCAGCCCTCGCGTGGGCGACCTTGGACTCGGCCTCCTCCCGCGCGGTTGCCGCCTCGGCTCTCGCCTGGGCGGCCTCGGCCTCCGCCCTCCCCAGCGAAGCATGGAGGGCGGGGAGCTGCTGCTCCTACACCCGGAGGATGAACTGGGACTTGTCGTAGGACCTCGCCCTCAGCGTCTGACATAGGTGAAAAGGAAGACCGTCAGAAAAGAACAAGTCAGGCAGTCCAAGCAAAATCGAAGGGAGAACGAAACCCACCTCCATCCCCCGACACATGTCCACGGCAGCAACCTCCGCGGCAAGGCGCACCGAGTGCTCGAACCAAGCGCGGAACTCCTCCAGGTGCTCCCACGTCCTGAGCTCGGCCTGGTCGTTGAGCGTGAGGAAGAGCCGCTCGGGGTCTTGAGGATCGGCCAGCTCGAGGGTCTCCTGCCCCCAGAACGCGCTGCGACGGTTGATCCTCTCTTGGACCTCCCGCATGACGCCCCGGCGCACTTCAGCAGCACCCCCGCGGCGTTCTACCTCCTCCACCCAAGCAAAGAAGGGGGAAAACTCCTCCAGCTGGGCCCTCCCGGCCTCGGGGCCACCCTGCGAAGACGTCGACGGTCCCACCGAGCCGTCACCACCGGGCAGGGGAAGTCCCGACCGGGAGAACAGCCCTGCACGGCGAAAGACACGAAGCAATTAGTACCTGGCACCGCGAATCCGCTACGGGTTGACCAAGTCAGAACACGAATTACCTCGAGACGACGACCCCCTGACCTCGAGGCAAGGCCGAGCCACCTCCGGTTCCGCCCCAAGGGCTGAGACAGCGGCCGTCTCCGCCGAGCCCACCAGCTCGGCCATCATCTCGGCCACCTCTTCGGCAGTGGACGTCATCAACATCCCCGCCTTCTCCGCCGCGGGTGTCGCCTCGGGCTGCTCGGCCCGACCCCCCTCCTCGACCTCCGGCGTCGGCAACGGGCCCTCAGACGCAGACGCGCCTCCAACGAAGCGAGGCTCTCGGGCCACCGCCCCGGCGTCGGGCGAGCCGGGGTCTCCTCCTCGCCCGCGGAAGCCACGCCCGCCACCTCCATCTCGGCGGCGGCTTGGGGCTCGATCCCCTCGGTCGCGACCGCCGTCGACGCGGGTCCCGCGCCTTTCGAGGCGCTGGGTGCGCCTCCCTCCGACAGAAGCGCGGGCGGACCCTGCTCCTCCCCCGCTCGGGCCAGCGTCGAGGTAACCTGCGCGCCCCTCGCTCCATCGCCTCCCGGGCCCTGGCCGCCCACGCCGCCTCGGGGGTGAGTGTCGAAGGGGACGGAGCAGCGGGACTGGCCTCGACGGCCGCCTCGACTGCAGCCCCCGTCCTCAGCCTCTTGGCCGGGGCAAGGGACGCATCCTCTGACAAGCGCTTCGACCTGAAAAAGAGACCCATGCGCAACGGTAAGCATGAGTCGTGAGCAACAAAAAGAAAAATATAATAAATACCCTCGATCAGCAGGAAGGCAACTTACCCCTTCGGGGCCACGGGTTTCCGGCCGACGGACTTTGAGCCGCTCGAGGGCTTGAACGCAACGCGCCGGGGGCCACTCCTCCCGCGGGTTGCGTCCGGGGGCCACTCCTCCCGCGGTCCGCGGGAGGAGTCGAGGCCGCCCTCGGCGCTGTCTCCGAGGCAGGGGCCGACGACGCTCCCGTCGCCCCCCTGCTGGTTTCCTCCTGCGCCGACGGGTCCGGCGCCCGTGCGCTCGACCGGGCAGGCGCTGGGGGCGTGCCCAATCGACCCCCCGACGGGATCGCGACGACCGCCCGCGCGTCTGCCGCGACACTTCATCTTGAGGAGCCACGGGGAGCACCCCCCGCGGCTCGACCTCGCCAGAAGGGGCCGACCTCGACGTCGACCCCTCTCCTCCTCCGGTTCCGACGGCCGCCCTCTGCTGTTCAGGCGCCGTTTGTTCCTCCTCACTCCACTCCTCCTCGACATCGTTGTCACTTCTCTCCTCCTCTTCCTCATCCTCCTCTTCCGAGGGCGATTCCTCCTCGGGAAGGCCGGCCCGCCTCTGCCGAGCCCAGCACTGCTCCCGCTCCTGCTTCTCTCGTGCCCTCTTGCCCTTATCCTTCTTAGCCTTGTCCTTGGCCTTCTTGTCATTCTCAGTTTGGAGGCGCCTCACCTGGGAGTCGCCCTGCTCCTCCTTCACTGGTGGCAGCGACTTCCGGAAGGAAACGTTCCCCTGAGGAACACAAGGCACTTAGAACGCAAGCAGAAAAGGTGAACAAGGCAAACACGAGAACACTAACAAAGGAAGGGAGCCTTACCAGCTAAACGTATCCTTGGTCCGGCCTCATGGGGACGCTGGCGATGCTCTTGACCTCGAACCCGCTCGCGAAGAAGACACGTACGCGGCGGGCCACCCTCTCGGAAGGTAGCTCGTCCCCCAGGAGGCGACACCCCGAGAGGTCGACCTCCGGGCACATCTCGTCGAGGCGTAGAGGACGAGCCATCAGCGGGACGACCCACCGCTGATGGAAAGCCGACGCGACGATCGCCGCCGTGAGTCCCTCCTTCAGAAGCTCGACCGCATCCAGCAGGTGGGTGAGGCGATGCTGCTTCCTCTTCACGACGCCGTACCTCCAGCAGTCGGGCTTTACGTCGATGGTCCTCCCGGTGTAGGCAGGGAGCAGGTCGTCGTCGTTCCTCAAGTAAAACCACCCGAAATGCCATCCGGAGTGGCTCGACGAAAGCTTCGCCGGGATCCAGCTGTCCGTCCGCTTGAGGACGATGCTGCAGCACCCGGCCCTGACCGTCCTGCGGGTTGCCGCGGTTGACCGACGCGGGGAAGACGCTCGCCTCGAACAGATGTAGCCACAACTCCCAGTGCGGCTCGATCCCGAGGTAGCCTTCGCACACGGCGGCGAAGACCGCCGCATGACAGATGTCGTTGGGGGTAAGGTGCTGAAGCTCCACGCCGTAGTGGTAGAGGATCGCGCGCAGAAGACGACTGGGAGGGGCGCCTAGCCCCGCCCGGTGGAAGACCTCGAAGCTCACCATATAGCCCTCCGGCGGGTTGGGCTCGGCGTGCTCCGGCGGCGGCACCACCACTCCGGCCGGTCGACGGAAGTAACAGGCCGGAGGAGGCCGATCTCCACCAGATCCCCCAGGCGTGCGGCGGTCACCGAGGACGGGATCCAGTCATCGGGTCCGAGCAGGCTGTACTTGGTCATGGGAGCAAGGAGGCTGATGCACTCGGGCTTGGGGACGGAAGGTACGTTCCCAATCTTCCCTCTCTTTTTCTCTCGCGTGCACAGAAGTCTGGCTCAAAGGGCGTCTAAGGCAGCGGCGGGAAGAAGGAAGCAGGGAAGACGAATGCGAGAAAGGAGCGGCGGACTTCTCGCCTCCGGTATTTATAGCCGGGAGGCCAACAGGCGGATCCGATAAACAGGCAAGTGAATCTCCGCATTTAATGCGCCTACATACCGCCTCCTCGTATTCCTCCAGGGTAAGGCGTTCTGTCCCATCATCGGGCTCCGCACCGCACTTCGCCTGCAACTGTTGCGGCCGAACGGATATCTCCTAAAAAGGCGCGTGGTAGGAAGCGTTATCTTCGGAGGTAAGGAATCTTGAGGCAGCGAGGGCTAACCCTCGAAAGAGGGTTCGACAGCCACCCTCGAGTACCCGAGGGCAGAAATGACCTCGGGTTATGGACTTCGGTCCACCCCCAAAATCTCGAGGGGACAAAGACCGGCCCACGAACGGGCTCGATAGCCCCCCTCGAGTACCCGAGGTCTGAGGGGACCTCGGGTTATCGAATCAGGTCTACTCCCAAGTCTCGAAGGGATAAAGGCTGGCCCTTACACAGGGTTCGACAGCCTCCCTCGAGGACTCCTCCTTCGGATCCACAGGTATGTCCCCAAGTTCAATACAATTACCCACTTTTCCTCCTCCGCATTCCACAGGGAAGGACTCCTCCTTCGGAGGCTAGCGTCAGATGACGGACCATCCGTCAAATCTTGAGGGAGCGAAGGCTGGCCCTTACATAGGGTTCGACAGCCGCCCTCGAGTACCTGAGGTCAGAAAGGACCCATGGTTACCGGACTTCGGTCCACCCCTAAATCTTGAGGGAGCGGAGGCTGGCCCCACGAACGGGGCTCGACAGCCGCCCTCGAGTATGCGAGTCAGGGATGACCCGGGGGGGCCAGGCGCGTGCCCCTAGCTCGAGAACGAACTCTCGAGGTCCCCTAGGACATATCCGAGGCATAACCAAGGAATACCTAAGGATTCCTACGCTGGGAGGCATCGAGCCACCAACTCCCATCGAACGAAGTTGGCACCTTGGTAAGCCATACAGTCTTGCTTAGTAAGCCATACGGTCTTACTTAATGAGAACGCCTCCGGGCTGCTAATTGACCCCTATCGAATGGGGCACGAGTTCTCACTCGGATTTTTACCCGTACTGGGCACCATTTTTAATGGACTCATGCCCGACACCAGCTCACCGAGGACTTCGAGGCTCGTCCTAACGAGGATAGCACGATGCTCTTCACCCCACAATCCGAACGCAAGGATCCGTGGGAAGGACGCTATGAGGTAGTGAAGGCCTAGCCATTCGAGGGCTCGAGGGCCCGACTACGCACGACACCCCTCGACGAAAGAGGGTCGAAAACACTCGTGACCTGGCAGACAGAGTTGACCTCTCGGTTGGGGCGCTGTGACTCCAGTTATGCTCGAGGGAGCGAAGGCTGGCCCTCGGTAGGGTTCGACAGCCGCCCTCGAGCACCTCTCTTTTCAGGGAAAGGGACGCTCGTAACCTGGCAAATGGGATCGACCCCTTGATAGGGCGCCACGTCTCCAGTTAACCTTAAATCCCCTCGATACAACATATCATAGCCCCCAGAGGAGTTCTTAATCACTCCTCTGGGGCCTCGGGGGCTACCCCCGCGGGGTGCGCTCGCGCGCACCCCACGGAGAATCGAACCTCTTACTAACCCTACAGGCCAAGGGCAGAAGCCCCGGGTAATCCTTACTCCCCCCGAAAAAACACATATCATAGCCCCCAGAGGAGTTCTTAATCACTCCTCTAGGGCCTCGGGGGCTACTGTCGGGTACAAAGGTAAGGGTACCTTAAACCCTTTAATAATTTAACGCTAAACATAGCAACCATTTTTAAGACAGGAGTCAACCAACCGCTCAAGAAGGACCCATCGCACAAAGGCCCCCTGCACCGGCAATACCGACCAGTCGTGGGCCGGCCCGCTTCGGGAAAGAGACGGACCAAGGGACGAACGAACGACCCCTCCGCTCCACCTCGACGCCGAATGACGGACCGAGGGTCGAACGAACGACCCCTCGGCCCCTACCTCGATCTCTCCGACTCCGCCTCTGCTCCGACCCTACCTCGACGCTGAGTGACGGACCAGGGGTCGAACGAGCGACCCCTCCGATCCTACCTCGACGCCGAGTGACGGACCTAGGGTCGAACGAACGACCACTCGACAGGAAGCTCGATCAGCCCAACTGCTCCCGGCATGGGTTAAAGTAAATTCGCCTAACGCCATGGGCGCCCACGACCGCAGTCAAATCCATCAACTCTCCGCCATGTCCCTGACTCCTGTCAACTGTGCTGCCACTATAACCACGCCGCGAGTACGGACTCCAGAAGCACCCCTCGAGACGTGAACAGTACAGCCCTCGACGACGCCTTCGGGAATACGACAAGGCTACCCCGGTCTCGACCTCACCCCTCGACCGGGGGGCTCGACCCCTACCTCCAACAACTCCGGCATGGGGCCCGCCCCATCCGCCCTGTCCCGCTTCAACTGTGGGACTCGCGCCAGTCTACGGAAGGACGACCCTGCTGCGCTGCGACGCGCCGCGACGACCTGTCTGCTGTCACCACGCCCCAGAGCGCCGGAAGGACGGGAAGGCCACGCCGCCACAATGCTCGACGTCCCTTCGCCAACACTATGCAGCGGACGCGCCACCCATGCTACAACAGTTTAGGACCCTGTACCCTCGGGCCTCCCCTTGGTCTATAAAAGGGAACGCCGAGGAAGAGGAAAGGGAGAGATCTCTGGACTTCCAGACGACTCCACACTCAGACTTCCACTCTGATCCCCACACTCCACACACCCCGTCGCTCGATCGACCCCTCGAGCAACAAACCGACCGCCTAGGGTAGCCCTGCTAGCCTTAGGCTTCAGCTCACTCTGAGCAACTCCGTGTAAACCAGCTTGTACCCCCCCTGTACGAGCACTTTGGGTGCGAGACAATACAAGTCATCCTCCCCCGCTGGACGTAGGGCCTTCTCTGCCCGAACCAGGATAAATCTTGTGTCCATCTTGCATCACATATGGGAGAGGGAGCACGCAATATACAAATTTACTAGTTGGTGGTCTTGACCCCCGGGTCATAACACCGACAACAAGCTTGTTTGATCACTTTCACTCCTTTTTTAGGTTTTATCAAAATTTTGTGTGGGTTTCATTACATTACTTAAACCTATTTTTTCTCTTCCTTTGTCCTTTGCAGAAAAAAGTACACTCAACAATGTTGATAGCCAGCTCTGCTCTAGTCTAACAGAGGTTATAGGCACATTTTTGTGTTGGAGACGCATAATTGCTACCAAAATACTAATAACTTGTCTAACTAATGATTTTAATTTGCTTACCATATTACTAATAAATTGCCTGACTAATAACTAGTCTCACACACATAATATATAGTATCTGATCCCAGCATAGTATGGACCAGCTATAGCTAGTAGTGACTATAATAGTGGAAGGTGTACTAGATGTGATCATAGTTATCTATAGTTGTATATTAGGCTTTACCTTTTTTGGAAATATTGCAGCATAGACATTCATTGCAGGAAAAACATTACAACAAATTTTATAGGCTTTACCTGTTATAAATGTAGTTTGTCCCACAAATTGTTCTTTTGAGTTACCCACTTATGTAGTAGAAGCTTGCGTATATTACGGATGTCACTCTCATTTAAGTATTCCAATTGAACACTCATCCCCAATGTTCAGCATGTATCAACATATGGAAACCACAGTCATGACTACAAAGACAAAAGAAATATATAACTTAGTACGGATAACAAATATGACTGTATGCAGATAACAAAACCTGCAGGTAGGCTCTCACAAGCAATCTTTAGGAGTCCACCAAGACTTATGTGTCCTTAATTATTTTTCAGTTGAGATCGAGTCAATTCCTTGTATGGCTTCACGGACCTCAATGGGGAAGCCTGCTGTCTTAGAGGCTGAGAATAGAAGATGGATCACAAAAAAGTTATAAAATAGCAACAACTAAAATGTAAGTGAATAAAACAGGCGAATACAAAAACAGAGTTAGAGGATTGGGTGGACATACCTTAGGAACCGTTGAAGACGACAAAACAGCATGTTGGGTTTGTTGTCCTCTACCCATTTCCTAACACAAGCACTAAAATCAGTTAAAAGAAAAGCACCGGTAAGAAACAGCTAGGCATTGGTCATTGGAGAAGAAATAAAAGAAAGGAAACAACAGCCAACTGTGATCTCTAGCACTTCCAGTGACAAGAGTTACTTATACACAAATAAGATGCAGAAAACTAGATTGTGTGCCTCACTTGTGCATCGACCAATGACAAAAGCTGCTTATCCACAAACATTCAGTCGTCTGCGCTAATGCAGTAAGGCCTAGCAAATCAATCCAAAGGAAGCAAGATGCAATTATTCTTCATACCACAATCAGTAAGCTAGGGAAAGCAAAATGAGAACCCGTCCATGTATGCAACACCAAATCAGCAAATGTCAGTGCACAATGAAGATGTCATAGATGGACATGGATGTGGCAAGCTTAAATAATTCATAGAAGAACTTAGCTTGGAGATAAATGCTATTTGCAAGAGCATAATTACAAAGCAAAAAACATGTAAGAACAGCCAAGCATTTATTTACAGTTGAAAACCTATATCAGAAATGTGCAGGCTCAATGGAACAGAAAGTCTGCAGGCTCAAGGTGAAGACTATACGAAAAGCATAAAGAGACTTGATCACACAAACAGAGTTACCAAACACAATCTCTCTATGGAGCTTATTATCAGTTGCTAATAGTTAACTGCAGAAACCACAAAGCCTGTTTCTGAATGCACAGATAGTGCAGTTATCAGCCATAAACTATTTCCTATCCATACAGTTCAGTTAGCAGTCCACGAATTTATAAATGACAAGAAGCCAATTCAGTTGTTGAATGTTGCGTAGCAGTCATGCTTGATTGGATTGACTACGACATTGAGTTTCAATTGAATAAGAAAAGCTACATTGATGCAAGAGGGAATGAAGTCTGAGGGATTTGTTTGCTGAGACTGCAAAAATAGACACGCACACATCCCAACATGGGTCACGCAGACTCTGTATAGGGTGAGCATTGCACAAGCGATGGACTCTGTATAGGACGAGCGGCGGACGACAGTTGGTGGATCCGAACCTGGAGGGTGTAGGGGAAGTTGTGGTAGACCGGACACGGACGCGGAGGGCGGGGTTGGCAGCGAAGACACACGACTGGCGGTGCGGTGAGGCAGCGCGTCGCCACCGGCCATTAGCGATGGTGGGAGGCGGCGACGGCATGACCGGGGTGAGGCGCGACCGGGGGTCGAGAAGCCTGCAAGCGAAATCCATTGAAATCCGCTCATCTTCCTGTTCGCCTTGCCTAATCTGCTCCTTAGCGAATCAAACAATCGGAAGAACTTCGAGTTAGATGGGAGCAGATCCAAATCAAAATCGTCAGTTGGAAGGGACGGGGCGGATCCAACTTACTGGTGACCTCGTTTGACCACTGTGCTCCGCCTAGATCCGGGTCACCGAGAGAAAAACTCCATTCGACGGCAGAATACTCGGGTCGCCAGTCGCCACGGGGAACTGCATTCGCCGCTGATTGGGACGAAGCGAGCGGCATATGAAATGAAGAAAGAGAGGTCACGCAAGTCCAGTTGCCCCTTCGTCTCTATGACTAGTGGTCCATGCACTGAGATTTGGTGGAATGTACAGGAACAACGCCAGGCCTCAGATAGTGAATGGACGGCGCCAGTGGGATCGAGATCCTCTGCAGTCAGAGGGATCGACTGCTGGCTGCAGTCAGCAGTATCTGACCATCCGCTGACATCGAACGGCTTCCGGCTCCAACGAAGCTTGCCACTTCATAGTTGTGCTAGCCTCAGCCCAACAAGACCACTGTTGGTGCCTTTTTTTTTTTTGCCTGGTCAGAAGCGGGCGCGGATCGATGAGCTAAATGGACTGAATATTTTATTTTTCCTTTGCCGTATTTGAAGGTACCGAATGCTACGGGTCTAAAGCGCACAGCTCCAGAAAAAAGGTGGAGTTATGAGAGCATCTAAAGTGGTACTCCACAAATTTTAGTTTTTTTGGAGCTGCTCCACAGTGAAGTTTGTAGAGTAGAGTTTATGGAGCAGTCCTAAACAGACCCTAAAGCGGCGCTGATTTTTTTCTTCAGGGCGGTAAGCGGGAGAGACTGAATATTTTATTTCGCTTTTTTCATTTCGTTGTCTTTTTTCTAAGGAAAAATGTGTGGTACTAATTTCATTTCAAATTATAATTTGTTTAATTTTTTTTAATTTGATCACTCATTTTATTAAAAAGTTTTTGTACAAAAATCACTTTTTTGTTGTGACTTACTTTATTAATAATATTTTTTCAAGAATAATCTAAATTTGACTAGGTTTGCATAATTTTTTTAATAAGATGAGTGGTTAGAGTTATGATAAAAAAAGTCAAATAAATTATAATTTCAAACAAAGGGACTATTATTTTATATATCCAGAATGGATATTTTATTTTTTTAGCTTACTGGCTCCACAGTGATATTTTATATTACATCCATTCACCTGTCATCCTTATCGTTCCATGAATAAATATGAATTTTTTACATTACATAGGATGTTTTTATCGTCGTACCACTAAAGCACATCACATTTGTATATGTGAAACTCAAATATGTCCAACAACTTGTAATCTGTCATGTCTAATATAGTTCTCCAATTTCATAACATACCATCAATAATTTCCCAAAATAAGATATAATATTTTATCTTATTAATAATAAATAAATAATGATTCCATGGTTGAAAAAAATCTTATTTTGGAAAATTTTAATAGCAGATAGTACGAAAGATCTGTATGACTCTTGTAGCACGTATACTACTAACCTGTAGCATTCGGTACCTTCAAATACGGCAAAAGAAAAATAAAATATTTAGTCCATTTAGCTCACCGATCCGCGCCCGCTTCTGACCAGGCAAAAAAAAAAAAAAGAAGGCACCAACGGTGGTCTTGTTGGGCTGAGGCCCCGCACAACTATGAAGTGGCAAGCTTCGTTGGAGCCGGAAGCCCTTCGGCGGATGGTCAGATACTGCTGACTGCAGCCAGCAGTCGATCCCTCTGACTGCAGAGGATCTCGATCCGCGTGGGGAGCGTGCGTGCCGGTTGACGACCGCACGCACGGCTAATATAAAGTCTTTACCATTATTTATATATTAGTCATTGACCAACTCTTGCCTTGCTATTTCAAATTTCCATTGTATGCTATTATAGGTACATAGTACATGCAAGTCATAATTGCTTCAAGGTACATCACTGTACTAAAAAAATAGCAGGTCGAGTTACAACAACTAGCTAGTGAATAAAAATGATTGAATCTTAGATGAGAGCAAGGAATGATCACAAACCACATTAATTTTGGCCCACCTAATTGCTGCTGGTAAACTAAAAACTGCTAAGATAAACATTATCTGAACTCCTGAATTATTGTTGGACATACAACTATTGTTTTATGTAGAACTACTGCTACAAAATGACCAAGCACTCAAAAACAAGCTAGACAAAGGATAAATAAATCAATAAAACACCAAGCAGGTCCAAAGAAGCTAGGGAGGTTGTAGTTGTTAACCAATCAACATAGAAAGCAGGGATCTAAGAAAGCACATCAAGCTGCATTTTCTTAGACAAAGTTGTAGTGGATTTTATTTTCTGAGGCAATTTAAATGTTACTAATTAGGCAATAATGTATTCCTAAATAGGCAATTTATGTATTCTAAAAAAGCAAGTATAGTGTATGTATTCATTTGCAACCTATAGCCTCATCCCCACTCGGTTTGTTTGCAATAAAAAAATATATAACACTATTTTCATTTTATGCATCACACCTATTTGTGTGACGAGCAAAAATACAGATCATATAGAGACAAGACGATGTTGTAAAAAAAACTAGTTTCGTATGGTTTAATGTCTGAACAGAAATGATCAGCATACTAGTAGGAAAAAAGGAAAAGAATGATAAGTCAGCAACAATATGTTACCTGTATCTAGTCAGCACCCCCTTTGGCCCTTCAAATCTGCGGTTCCCTAGTTGAGAAATGGAATCTTATGCTTTCCCTTGTCACCTGGGTATGATTAAAGTCACTTAGACATATTCTCTTTTCATTATAGGCGACAATAGAACAAGCATTATGGACTTAAATAACCCTCCACTAGAACTTGACTATTATTTCCTATAAGTAATATTTTGCACAACACATGCGGTTGACCCAATATTTTGCACAACAGATGCAGCTGACCTAATATTTTGCACTCAGCTACTACCAAACAAATAGAATGTGCCTATTATGTCTGAAATCAAGATATTGCTTGAAGGAACAAGAGTAGAGGATGTTCCTAGAGCCTCTATTGGTGATTAGCAGGTTAATGCTGGTAATGTTATAGTGTACATTTTCTTAGGCAAATTTAGTATCATCCGTTACGCAACAATGTCTCCCTAAATAGACCAATTATGTTTTCAGAAAAACAAGTATGTATAGTATCTCTGTTTATTTGCAACCTTATTTGCAATCCACAGCCCCACCCCCAACCCTACCCCCCCCCCCCCCCCATTTTATTTGCAAAAAACAAACCAAACATAGGCAATTCCCCTACTTGAGGAATGGAATGTCAGGCATATTTGAGCTTGTCAAACAACCTAATAATTAGTGTCACCCTTGATAGCCTTAGACATCAACTTTTTAGTCCAAGATAATGCTCTATGTGATTCCAGCATTAGAAAATGAGAACGGTGAGGGCACTGAACAGAACTAGCAAGTGCATATATATGGTACAACAATCAAGAAAGGAACTTGTACTAACCAAGCCACTAAGAGAATGCCCTGAGCACATACCACATACAAGTGCATATGCGTAATGCTGGAAATTCAGGTTTTAGCATAACTGAATATAAAAGACAAGGCAAATGAACACTCTAGTCAAAGCTATACGTGTATTTGCAGAACATAATCTAGTCTAAAAAGTGCACTCAAACCTAATTACTCTTATTGCTCTTTTATTTGTAACTCAACCTCAATAGTATTTGGTTCCCTATCAAATTGAAACAACATTGTTTAGCAAAATGAGATGGCCAGCATGAAAAAAGTGACATGGCTAGCAGCAAAATGAGTCAGCAGAGCCAAGTCACAGATAGCTTGGGTAGAAAATTTTACCATCATTGGCTCCCTATATGAGAATATGATTCTGATCGTAAACATGGCAAGTCAGATTAATAACAGATAAAGCTCTCAAACATGTAAATATGTATATAACCTAGGAAAGTAGCTGAGTGTCAACACGAGCATGCTCCACTAGTGTTCTAGCGTCCGCTAATAAAGTCCGCTCATGGCACAACCTTGTTCGTCTTGACCGGGATAGTCGAGCCACCCGACGCAGATTACTTAGCCGCATCTCAGGACAAATGGCGGCATCAGAGCGAGAAGGCTCAGGGGAAGAAACCGTTGGCAAAGCATTCTAGAGCTGGAGAACCAATCGACGTACATGAAAACTGCCTGTTCTTCATGTACTGTCTTGTCAAGGGCTTGGAAGCGCCTGCCAAGGACAATTGTCCTGGGTGCGACAAGCGATATGAAGAGTATAGAAGACTCCAAGCTGATGGTCAATTCACTCATGGACGAGTGGATTATAAGGATGGGAATCGGCGTATCATCGAAGATGGTGTTGGTGGTTGACCTAGTACTGAAGTCATCAATGTGGATCGAACCCATCCCCAAGAGGGCCAGCACGACAAGCACCAGACATCCCAGAGTCCCAGAAGGCTGACCAAGACCCAAAAGAGGAGATTCCGACGTCGGAGAGTTGACAGGCGGCGTCGTGAAGCAGCAAACCGTGCCACAAGCTTCTTCCTGCTTGTGGAGTTTAGAGCGCTGGTGGAAACCGAAGTCTATTCTGACTTTGTTGAGTCAGAGTTTGGGGAGCAGACCGGCCTACTCACACGTGAATTTCAGGCGGTCTTCGGCAAGCCTGAGAGACACAGACACTTGAAGGCACTGTACATCCAAGGGTATGTCAACGAGAGGTTTGTTGGAAGGATACTGGTCGACAGGGGTGCCTCCATCAACTTGATGTCATCCCATATCATCCCGAAGATGGGGCTAGAATCCAAAGAGCTCCTCAAGATATATCTGACACTCAGGGACTTTGGAGGAAGAACATCAGGGACTCGGGTAGTTCTGCAAGTGGAGCTAACTGTTGGCAGTAAGACCCTACTGACCACCTTCTTTGTCATTATTGGAGATAGCTCGTACAATCTGCTCTTAGGGAGAGACTGGATTCATGCCAACTGTTGCATCTCATCTACAATACATCAGCTTGCAGTGCAGTGGCTGGATAATGACAAACTTGAGGTCATTCCGGGACTTGCTTACTGGGACTTGGAAGACTATGCGTATGACTACTTCTCTAGCAGAAGGTTGCAAGAAGACTGTGTCACTTCCAATAGTGTAAGTCAACAGCCGATCCAAGTAGTTGGCTTAAGAAAGATAGAATAATGCATACATCAATTGATGACGACGAAGGAAAGATGGGTAAGGGATTTACGTCGGCTGATGAATTAGAAGATGTTGATATTGGGAACGGTGATAAGCCGAGGCCGACGTACATCAGTGCTAAGTTAGATCCCAAGTTTAGAGAGGAATTGATTGCTCTATTGAAGGAGTACAAGGAATGTTTTGCTTTGGAGTATTAGGAGATGCCCAGTCTTGAACGAAAGTTGGTCGAACATTGTTTGCCGATTAAGGATGGATATCGGCCAGTTAAGCAGCACCCCAGAAGAATCAAAGCTGAAGTCATGGCCGATGTGAAAATCGAAATCACTCGGCTATATGAAGAAAAGTTCATTCGGTAGAGCAGATATGTTGAATGGATCGCCAACGTGGTCCCTGTGTACAAGAAGAATGGGAAAGTGAGAGTTTGCATTGACTTCACGGACCTCAACAAAGCTACCCCGATGGATGGATACCCGATGCCAATGGCTGACATGCTAGTCAATGCAGCAGTAGGCCACAAAGTGATCAATTTTATGGATGGCAATGCTGGGTACAATTAGATCTTCATGCCAGAAGAAGACATCCACAAGACTGCACTCAGATGTCCTGGTGCGCTAGGACTGTATGAGTGGGTAGTCATGACCTTTGGTTGAAGAATGCCGGTGCAACTTATCAGAGAGCCATGAATTACATCTTTCATAAGTTGATCGTCAAAATTGTAGAAGTCTACATTGACGACGTGGTAGTGAAGTCCAGAGAATACCGAGAGCACCTTGAAGATCTTAGAGCCACCTTGGAGTGTGCAAGGAAGCATGGTTTTAGGATGAATCCTCACAAGTGTGCGTTTAGAGTAAGAGCTGGACAGTTCCTGGGCTTCATGGTACATGAAAAGGGGATCGAGATTGGTCAGAAAAGCTTTGACGCAATCAACAAGGTTGTACCACTAACTACGAAGACTGAGTTGCAATCTTTGATTGGCAAGATTAATTTCATTAGATGATTCATATTGAATCTGTCAGCCAAAATTCTATCATTCTTAGTTTTGCTGAAGCTTAAGAGCTATCAAGAGTTCAAGTGGGGTAACGAACAACAAAAGGCTTTTGAGGAGATCAAAGAATATTTGAAGTCTCCACCAGTGCTAATTCCTCCTCAGAGATGGAAGCCTTTCATATTGTATGTAGCAGCCGATGACCATACGATTGGATCATCTCTAATACAAGACTTTGAAGGGAAGGAGAGAGTGAAGTTCTACTTGAGCTGGAGGCTGCTCGATCCTGAGACAAGGTATTCTCCCACAGAGAATCTATGCTTATGTCTATACTTTTCGTGCACCAAGCGTTGACATTACCTGCTATCTTCTGAATGCACGGTTGTGTCAAAGTTCGATGTGATCAAGCACATGTTATCCATGCCCATTCTGAATGGGAGAATTGGCAAGTGGATCCTTACACTATCAGAGTTTGACTTGAGGTACGAATCGGCTAAGGCAGTTAAAGGCCAAGTGATAGCTGACTTCATCACTCATCACCATGAGAAGGAGATCAAATTGGTAGATATGACTCCATGGGCACTGCTCTTTGATGGATCTATCTGCAAGCAAGGAGAAGGCATTGGATTCGTCTTGATCTCGCCTCGGGGGGTGTTGACATCTCTTAACGTCATTACCAAAAGTAGAAAGATTTCTATTTCTGATAACGGCGCCAAAAATAGTTAACCACCTCTCATGCCACTTAAGCCAAGTTGTCATCCCCAGCATGACAGAGAGATGCAGTATTGAAATATGCATTTGCTCCTCTAATAAATATAAATGTGTTTCTGCAAACGCACAGATTATACCGAAGTAGCATTTTAACTAGAAGTATTCTAGGTATCGTTATTTATATTTTTACCACTGGGAAGCGATACTAAGGAATAAATGAGTAATGATTATCACTGTATGTGTAATGGTGAGTTTCCATCTATCTCTCTATGGTGAGTTTCCATCTATCTCTCTCAATATAGGATAAATGTCACATAAGATATAGATAATGAATGAATAGTGACAAAAGATAAATGTACTAATCAGCATATATTAGCCACATAAGATAATGATAAGCACCTCAACAGATATTCTAGAAAGTCATTAGCATAGAATTAGAACGAACTACAAAGATATTTCCTAAGTCATTCTTAACTTACAGTCTAGCATATTATGATTAGTGCAATTATACTTGACAATCATGGCGAGATAAGATTATAATCATGCATAGTGGGATTACTAAGAAAGATGAGAAACATAGCAATCATTTTCCTGTAATTGTTCCGCTTTGCCTACCCTATAAACGGAAGGAGGACTACAAAGGACTCAACAGGACTGTCACTCCCGCGATCTACCTCAGGATCCGGAATATAGGGTACAATCGTAGATAAATACGGTCTAGGCACCATGCCTACATAATATCTATTATTTACCCATAGTACTGATGGATAAACGCTATACAATTCTAAATATGAAAATAGTTTAGATCTAACTAAGCCAAACATATAATCATAATAAACTAAGAACAATATAATTGAGAACATAATCGAATAGAGTAAAGTCATAAACAATATAATGAAGTAGAGCAAAGTCATATTCATAATATTGAAGAACAAATGATGAACAATAAAGAACTAGAGAGAGAATTACCAAGAATCCTCTTGACAGATCCGGAAACCAATCAAAGATTGACTCCTCCTAGTTTTAATCCTATATAGCTATGTTAAACTAGAGATCTAGTTGATGTGGTGGCTCTAGGGCCTGATCAGGGACTTCTCCTCTTGAGATGGATATTGAATAATAAAATTGTGTCTTCTCCTCAGGGTCAGGGGGCCTTCCTTATATAGCCTCCTCAAATAAACATTGGCCGTCGGATCAAACCGACCTTAGGCGTAGGGTTTAGATTGATCCTCAATGGTGGTGGGGAATAATCCGCAAGGTGGACCATGATTGGCCACTGGCCTATGGTGGCCGCCCCATGGGGTAGGGCGGGCGCCCTGCCCCTGGGCCCGCTAGCCCTTTCATTTCTTCCTGCGCCTTTTTGACCCTTCTAGATTGTTCTTTTTCCTGCGGATGATAATTATCTCTATGTAATGCTTACATGTGGGTCTTTCCTCCTTATTTCCTGATAACCCCCTGTAGAAACAGACATTCACCAAAACTCGTGGAATTCTATTAGTATGAATCGTATTTCTAGCTATTGGTTTCATTTAGATCCTTATCCTTGTTTAGTTGACGGTTGAATTTGGTATTTAAGGATCGTCAACAAACTCCCCCAAGCTTACCTTTTGCTTGTCCCTGAGCAAAGATAGACTTAGTGATGGATCAGGAGTTGCTACAATCCTTTCATGCCTTAAAAGTGCACATGCTTTCAAATAAGATCTCATCTCCGGGTTAGATCAACTATTAAGACTTAAAACTTACTCATTTTACCTTCCACCATGGGGCTTGTAATCGTCACCTGTGTCTTGAGTAGTTGAAAGATAGAACGGTCGAGTCAAGCGCCATGCATTTTGTTCTTTGATCAACTATAACTCCGGAGTTTTTGCAGATTTTCAAAATAAAACTCAGAGATTCCTTGTATGACTCTCTTAAGTCTCTCCTTTGTGGTATTTCTAGATCCTCACCAAGGCATTGATGGTGTATGCCTTTTAAGATGTGGCAATAGTGCCATCTCTCTTCCTCTCATCCTACTTCTAATAAGGCTATTGATATCTGGAGCTTATAGGTGGGAGATAGAGTATACATACTTACAAGACATATATTGCATAGTCAAATCGTGGATCCAAAGGAACTGGTCAATAAGTCAAATCAAGATGTGTATGTGTGACGAATGAATGGTATTTGATGATGATGGTGGCAGTGATGATGATAACAGAGGTGAAAGTCTAATTCTACTTTTGCTCCCTTTGATGGATTTTTCTCGTATTTGGAACCTTTGAAGGAATGAGATGCTCGATATATATACATTTTTTTCAGGTGGGTATCTTGTACCCCTAATTCTACTGTCAGACACTTGCCCATTTTTACCTCTTTTCTCACTTTTTTTTATTTTCCGAGGTTGGCGGACACTTGCCCCTTTTTATTTCCTCGTCTCTCTTTTTTTTTCAAAGCACTCATCCTTTTTGAGCGATAAAGCAAAAGTTAACTGGAGTATTTATTTCATAGGGAAAACAGGAATAGAAGAATATATATTTGTTCTTATTCTCTCCCGGATTAGGAGAGAATGTTTTTGGGTGGATCTGGATATGGAAATGAGTGGATGTATGTGGATGCGTACTTCTGAGATGGAAGCAGCGTGTATGGATGGAGTGTACATGAATCTTGATTCAAACCGCATGACTAGCTCCTAAGGGTCTACACAGCTTGACCACACTCAATGCTCATAAGTAGTATGTAAATATGTGGTTTCCTAATCTAGTAAGCATGTATATATGACTATGGTAGGAATTTAAACTCTCGTCATACAGGAATTCATCATGCAACATTTTTAAAGGTTTTCAAAAGATAAAATTCTCTAGAATTCTAGTATCTCTAGGAACAGATAAATAGAAACTCAAACCTTTCCATATCATATCCGTCAACGACTTAGACTTTAGATTAGGTACTCTTCCCACAAGTTCAGGTTTAGAGTAAATTTTAAATCATAAAGTTATGTCTAAACTTGAGAGAGAGTTCAAATTTAAAAACTAGGTACTTGAAAGGAATTACGGAGAGCAACTATTCATCATTTCCATGTTAATAGTTTTATTATTGAGGTTTATTTTAGCATAGCTACTTTATTTTATTTTCTCCTATTATTTATTAGCAAACTTCTAAATTAAGCAAAAACATATATATAAGCGGGAAAATATTTATTGGGGTTTTATGATTATGCATCTTTTTATTTTTAGTAGAGTTATAGATATAAACTGATAGGTAGAAATACTTAGCTGAATATGGGGTGCTCTCCCTCAAGCTGGATTTTGACGTAATTTCTTCTAGTGTAACTGGCAGGTGGCAGAGGTGTCCCTGTCTTGTCAAAGTACTCTGACAGCGGATAGGATATCCTCTGGTTGCTGTTATTTTTTGATCCTTGAATTCTATGAAGCTCAAATAGACAATAAAACTTGTGAAACTGATTAAGGTCTGGTCCTGTTTGGTTTGCACCCTGGAGCAAACTTGCCTGGACTTACAGCTACTGGACGTTGCCTGGAGTGTATTTGGTTGGAGCCCTGAATAGCTGTCTGGGCCAGGCGAGGGCACCTCCGTCAGCCGACCAAAAACGACTGCCTGGCTGCAGCAGGCTGCTGACCTGCTGCCTGGGTGCAATCAATCAATCCAGTAATGCATTTGTCTCTTTTGTTTTGTTTTTCCCTGTAGTCATTTAATCTTGTTCTTTTTTTACTCCATGTGCGGATAAAGGTGTGGCCCAAACATCCTTCCCGGTTTCCTTTTAAAAATATGTATTCCTTAATTATATTATATGTATAAATAGTTAACAACAAAAATAATAAAATTAATTTTGTTTTTATATTATTCATTCATAAAAGCGTTTGATTTATTTTTATTTTTATTAATTGTGTTTATTACTCAAATGATGTTAAGTAAGATTATTTTACGTACAAGAAAATACATCTCTCTTTATTAAACTTCTCAGGCACAGGTTTCCAACCAAACAGATATTTCTCTACTTGCCTGGCCAGATAGATTTCATCAAATTTCCAGGCAACTCCCAGGCAACATTTTTCAGGTCACCAACCAAACAGGCCCTAAGTGTTAGTCATAAATCTCTAGCCTGGTTCATGTCGAGCTTCCTTTAATAGATAATATTATTTAGTAGGAACATAAACTCGCTATGTTTATATTTTTATTTTATAATATGAAAACATATTTATTTTATTTTTATGACACCACAGCAAATATATTTATGGGTTTTATGCCACGAGTTTATTCACATGGAGATTAACAATTTTAAACATTTTTATTTTCTTTTTAAGACAGTGTAGACATGAGTAACTATTTAGGGAAAGTAAATAATTGAGGGAAAAGGGATAACTATCAAGTTTTACCTCTTGGCACGACGTTCGGTGGTTTAAGTCCTCCGAACAGGACTTCTTACGTCCTTAGTTGTCCCGAGGCTCGTCGGACGGCATAACTGGTGCGTCCGGCTGTGCTTCTTCTTTTGCTATGATTTCTTTTTCTTTCCACACTCATGTCGGTGTTGTGGCCTCCTTAGGACAAGCCCTCTCTTCTGGATATTTATTAAAATTGAGGGGACGTACCTTTATTTCTTTCCATGATTCTCCGCTCTCGTGTTTGTGGTAGTTATAGAGTGATCTTTCATTTCCTAACCTTAGTGTTGGTGGTGTGTTTGGCCTAGAGAGTGGAGTTGAGTATATTGGGTTTTCTTCTTCAGGGTATCTTTCTTCATATCTTGACACTTCTCCTTTATAGTTTGCCGATCCGTCCTTGGTGTTCTGCTTCTTCTGGTTGCGGTAGCGACGTCTTCTTCTTGTTCTATTCTGCTTAGATTCTTCAATGATATAGTTAGCATTAAAGTAACGACGTACCTTCTCAGAGGAGAAGTGTAGGTGCACTTCTCCTGTCCCAATGTAGATGATAGCTTTGGTGGTGCTTAGGAACGGTCTTCCAAGGATGATAGGTGGATCATAATCATCTTCTCCCATATCAATGACTAGGAAGTCTGTAGGGATGAAGTGGCAATTTGGATGGGAACATCTTTTGCTATGCCTTCGATGACGCGGCATGTCTGATCTGCCATCTGGAGTTGGGTGTATGTTGGGTGTAGAGGCATTGTGCCATACAGAAACTCGTAGGTCAACTTGGCCATAATGTTGACGCCCGATCCGGTGTCGCAGATTGCTTTCTAAAATAAGCATATGTTGATTGTGCATTCAATGGTAGGGACACCTGGGTTGTCTTTCTTGATCAGATGAGGTGACTTGATTTGGTGATCTTGATTATTGTGAATTGCATTGACCATCTTTGTTGATTCTGTCCGTACTTGCTTCTTGTTCTTGTTTTGCTTGTTCCTCCTATTAGTCTTCTTTCTTGGCTCATGTTGGAGTTGTTTAGGAGATTGTAGGGTCTTGTTCTTGAAGGAAAATGTCTCCTTCTTCCCTTTGATGAAGAATCTGATCTTGGCAGTGCTAGCGTAGATGACAGCTCTAGCAGTGTTCAAGAGTGGCCTCCCTAGGATGATGGGTGACATCTCATCAACACCGGTCTCTATCACCATGAAGTCTGCTGGGACGTATGAGGTACCAATCTGGACACAGATATCTTTTAGTATTCCTCTTGGGTAGCACAGTGTCCGATCTGCAAGCTGCAAACACAGGGTTGTATCTGATAAAGGATAATTAAAGAATTTCTTATAGATTACTCTGGTCATGATTTTAACGCTTGCGCCAAAGTCGCAAAGTGCTTAAGGAGAGTCGATGGTGCCGATGGAGATTGGGACGATGGGTCGTCCTGGATCTCTTTTCTTGGTTGGCATAGAATCGTTACACCACTCTTCTATAGGGTTGTTCCAATAAGCACCTGCATCAAATATGTCTACAAGATTTGCAGATTCTAATCCTTCCGGTTGTGATGGAATACCGGGGTTTGTGGTAGGAACAACTGCAGCTATTTGGTTTAACTGAGATTCAATCATTTTATTAAAGCTTATTCGGTTCTTGATGGTAGCAGAAAAATTATCCATCCTATTATTTATAGTTTCTAGTATTTTATCATTGGATGCTAATTTCTTAGACATGTTATCCATTAACTTTCCTTTATTAGACACTAACTCTCTCAAATGTGGAAAACTAGGATTATTGAAAGAATTGTTACCTTGATAATTACCTGAGTAGTTACCTGAGTAGTTAGGCCTTTGTTGTTGTTGATTCCAACCTTGATTTTGCTGAGGACGGTTGTAATTATTGTTGTTGATATAGTTCACATCCTTTTGTACCTCAGGACAATGGTTGCCTGAGTGTCCAGTGTCTCCACACTCTTCACAGGTCATGTGAGAGTCATAAATGTGCATAACTTCTTTTTTCTCTCCAGCTTTCTCATCAAGCCTCTTCATGAGCAGGTCTAGCTTTGCAGACAGCATGTCTACCTCTTTGAGCTGGTGCATACCTCCACTTTTCTTATGAGTTTGAGTTCTTTCTTCACTCCAACCTTGGTTGGACACCATCTTCTCCACAAGAGCTGTGGCTTGTGGTATTGTAAGTGATAGGAATGCTTCTCCAGCAGCAACATCCATGGTTTCACGTGTGCTGTTGCAGAGCCCATGATAAAAGGTCTGCATAAGTAGCCAATTCTCCATTCCATGATGGGGACATTCTAGGATGTAGTCCTGGAGGCGCTCCCATGCTTCTGGAACGGACTCGTCATGTTTTTGCTAAAAACTTAAAATCTTCCCACGGAGAGCATTGTTCTTTCCCATAGAAAAGAACTTTGCTAAGAAATTGGTGGAGCAGAGTGCTCACGTAGTATTCTTCTCCTTGGTTGCATAGAACCACTGCTTCGCTCTTCCTAAGAGTGAGAATGGGAAAAGGCGAAGTAGTATGACGTCTCTGGGGATATACTTGATAGTGAATGTGCTGCAAATCTCCAAGAAGTGTTGGAGATGAGCACTAGCATCTTCATGTGCTTTCCCACAGAACTAGCTTGCTTGCACCATGTTGATGAGCGCAGGCTTGAGCTCAAATGACCGATCAATGTTCGCAGCAGGTCCAGTGCGGATGTTGTCCGTGGTGGGAGCTGAGAACTCACGGATTGTCAAGTCTCGAACGATGTTCTGATGATCTTCTTGATTGGATGAAGCTTCAAGCTGAGATGTTAATGATGATTATGTTACTTTCTTGAGCTTGGCTTTTGTCTTTCTGATTAATGCTTCGGGATTTTCAACAAAATTGTCTAGAAGATCAAACCTATTCATACATTACCCTACATAAAATGATAGGAAAAATAGGCAAAGATCAAGGGTAAGGCTGTATGAGTAGAGAATTGATGTTTTCTCAATCACATTAGTGATGCAAGTGATAACTCATTTATTCCTTTTGATAGCTAATCAACCTTCCCCGACAACGGCGCCAAAAATGCTTGTTGACATCTCTTAACGTCGTTACCAAAAGTAGAAAGATTTCTATTTCTGATAACGACGCCAAAAATAGTTAACCGCCTCTCATGCCACTTAAGCCAAGTTGTCATCCCCAGCATGACAGAGAGATGCGGTATTGAAATATGCATTTGCTCCTCTAATAAATATAAATGTGTTTCTGCAAGCGCACAGATTATACCGAAGTAGCATTTTAACCAGGAGTATTCCAGGTATCGTTATTTATTTTTTTACCACTGGGAAGGGATACTAAGGAATAAATGAGTAATGAGTATCACTGCATGTGTAATGACGAGTTTCCATCTATCTCTCTCAATACAGGACAAATGTCACATAAGATATAGATAATGAATGAATAGTGACAAAAGATAAATGTACTGATCAGCATATATTAGCCACATAAGATAATGATAAGCACCTCAATAGATATTCTAGCAAGTCATTAGCATGGAATTAGAATGAACTACAAAGATATTTTCTAAGTCATTCTTAACTATACAGTCTAGCATATTATGATTAGTGCAAATATACTTGGCAATCATGGTGAGATAAGATTATAATCATGCATAGTGAGATTACTAAGGAAGATGAGAAACATAGCAATCATTTCCCCGTAATTGTTCCGCTCTACCTGCCCTATAAACGGAAGGAGGACTACAAATGACTCAACAGGACTGTCACTCCCGCGATCTACCTCACGATCCGGAATATAGGGTACAATCGTAGATAAATACGGTCTAGGCACCATGCTTACACAATATCTAGCATTTACCTATAGTACTGATGGATAAACGCTATATGATCATAAACATGAATATAGTTTAGATCTAACTAAGACAAGCATATAATCATAATAAACTAAGAACAATATAATTGAGAACATAATCGAATAGAGTAAAGTCATAAACAATATAATGAAGTAGAGAAAAGTCATATTCATAATATTGAAGAACAAATGATGAACAATGAAGAACTAGAGAGAGAATTACCAAGAATCCTCTTGACAGATCCGGAAACCAATCGAAGATTGACTCCTCCTAGTTCTAATCCTATATAGCTATGCTAAACTAGAGATCTAGTTGATGTGGTGGCTCTAGGGCTTGATTAGGGACTTCTTCTCTTGAGATGGATATTGAATAATGAAATTGTGTCTTCTCCTCAGGGTCAGGGGGCCTTCCTTATATAGCCTCCTCAAATGAACGTTGACCGTCGGATCAAACCGACCTTAGGCATAGGGTTTAGATTGATCCTCAAAGGCGGTGGGACATAATCTGCGGGGTGGACCGTGATTGGCCACTGGCCTAGGGTGGCCGCCCCAGGGGGTAGGGCGAGCACCCTGCCCCTGGGCCCGCTGGCCCTCTCGTTGCTTCCCGTGCCTTCTTGACCCTTCTAGACTGTTCTTTTTCATGCGGATGATAATTATCTCTATGTAATGCTTACATGTGGGCCTTTCCTCCTTATTTCCTGATAACCCCCTGCAGAAATAGACATTCACCAAAACTCGTGTAATTCTATTAGTATGAACCCTATTTCTAGCTATTGGTTTCATTTAGATCCTTGTCCTTGTTTAGTTGACGGTTGAATTTGGTATTTAAGGACCGTCAATAGGGGGCAAGCCTAGAGTATGCTTTCCCAATTAGGCCAACGTCTACTAACAACCAAG
Organism: Microstegium vimineum; assembly: GCA_022036555.1. Classification (NCBI taxonomy): domain Eukaryota; kingdom Viridiplantae; phylum Streptophyta; class Magnoliopsida; order Poales; family Poaceae; genus Microstegium; species Microstegium vimineum. Next base: position 24,076,936 of record CM039140.1, read on the forward strand.
CTGAGTATGAAGCCATTCTCAAAGGACTGCAACTGCTACATGAGATAAAGGCCGAGGCTATTGAGATTTTTGGAGATTCTCAATTAGTGGTTAATCAATTGCTCGGTCTATATGAGTGCAAGGATGAGATACTAAAAAGGTATTATGAAGATTACTGTGAACTGCTTGATTCCTTTTGCTCTGTCAATATCAAGCAACATTCCTAGAGATTAGAATCAGGAAGCTAACAGATTGACTCAAAGTGCCTCTCGGTATCGGTAGATTGTGGAGATTTTGGCTGACGAACTTGTTGATGATGGTGATTGGAGAATTGAGATCATCGAGTACCTGAAGGATCCATCACAATGAGTTTCCAGAAAGCTAAGATACCAGGCTACCAAGTTTGTCATTCTTGATAATTGTAACACCCTAAAATTTTGAATTAGAAATTAGGGTTTAATTTGAGTAAATTTGAGTTAATTCAAATCATTTTGTGAAGCATGGAATTAAATAAATAAAACTAGAACTAAATCACATGTTACGGTCAACTTGGTTGTGCACTTCATGCCCTGCATTATCTTTTGTATTGTTGGAAGTTTCAAAACTCTGGAAAATATATTCAAAATCCATTTTGAAAATTCTTTGCAAAATTCAATTTTGAAAATCAAAAAGAAAAGAACCTCTCCTCCTCTCCCTCTCTTTGTTCTGGCCCGAAGGCCCAACCCTCTCCCGCAGGCCCGGCTCTCCTCTCCCTTTCCCCTCTTGGGCCGTCGGCCAGGCCGCCCAGCCGCAGGGGCGCCTCCCCCTTTCTCCTCTCTTCAACCGACAGCTCGGGCCCGCCTGTCACCTTCTTCCCCTCCCTTCTTCTCTCTCTGTGCCGCTGCCAGCCCGGCCCCGCACTGTCAGTGCCATCCCCTACCTCCAGACGTCCCCGAACGGGACTTTGTTCAGAGTCCGCGTCCGCCCCCCCACGACGCGTGCGCACGCAGGACTTCCCCTCTCGTCTCCCCTTAAATAGCGGACGAGACCCCGCCTCCCTATCCCCAGCCCGTCTCCCCTTCGCCTTGCCCTAGAGCCGCAAAGGCGACGCGCCACGGAGCCGGAAGGCGCCGTCGCCATTGAAGGCCCTCGAAGCTCCTCTGCTGCATGTCGGTTCTCCACCTCCGTCGAAACAAGGTCCAGGACCCCGTGAACCTCATCCGCCGTTCAATTTTGCCTCGGGTCGCCCTCACCGGCCTGTTGACTGTCACCGAGAGGCCGCAACCGCACGTCGTCGTCGACAGCCGCCTCTAGTGCTCCTCTGTTCGCGTAAAGCGCCGTGGTGAGTCCGCGTTCCTCCCCGGTACCTCACCCCGCGCTCAATTTCTCCCTTCCCCTTCCTCAACGCGCTGTCTCCGCGAGCAGTTACTCCCGAGCCGCCTCCGTCCGTGGACAGCCTCCACCGTGCATCCACGAGCCCCACTGTCACCGCAGGCGAGTTCACCTCGATCCCCCCTACTCCCTGACCCTTTTTCATCAAGGACCGAGCACCCAAGGCCCTGGCCCCTTCTCGCCAGCGAGCCCGCGGCCGTTCCGGCCATGGCGTCGGCCGGCCGAGGTACTGTTTCCCCCGATGGGGAATTCCCTCCCCTGCCTCCCTTCTAATCCTATCTCTTGATCTCAGATCCAACTGCCCAGATCGTTCCATACCCCTTCGAGGGAATTTTTGTTAAAGAGCCCCTGGCTTTCTTCCCTCCCGATCTAATCTAATCCATCCATCCGCGATCCAACGACCCACAGCCCTTGATACCCCTTCGTTCTGACAGTTTTGCAAAAGAGGCCCCCTACTTTTCTATGTTAGAACCCGCAGTCCTTTGGCGCCTTCCTTGAGTACGCTTTCTCCTCTGAAAAGCGTATTTCCTTTCGGCATTTGATTTATTCAAAATAAAAAGAAAATCTTTATTTACAAATTTGCCACCGAATTTCAAAACCCTATATTTTCCTCGTTTCAAATCTGTTTTGACCCAAACAAGTTGCGTTAGGTCCGTAATTTCATGATCTATCTAATGGTACAGTTTTCATCTATGTTAAAGTCTTTTGAGAATCAAAGTAAATTAATTCTTTTAAAGCTTTAATCTTGCCCTTTTCAAAATCTTGTTTAATCTATAGTTTAATCGTTTTAGATCCGTTTTGTCCCGTTCGAGTTGCGTTGGTTTCGTAACGATAAGACCTACCTGTTAGTAACAATGTTAAATATGTTTTATTCTCTGAGATAAAATGATAATTGATTAATCTATATAATCAATGGTTTTCCAATTAAAATCAAATAGGGTTTTCCACCTCGGCTTTTCATAAAACAAAACATACTTAGTTTAATCTTGTTTTTACAAAGCAAATGTAATGTGACTTAATTTAATTTGGGTATTTCTCTGAAGTATCCAATATATGTTTTTTATATAAATAAAATAAATGAAGTCTAATTCTCTTATAAAAGCTAATCTTCGGTAGACGTTTCTTTTCCTTTATAGATCCGATTAGCGTGTTTCTCGCGTCTGCGTGATCGTAGCAAGACGTAGATTTCTTTAAATCTTTTTCATTGATTGGTGTATTTTTTCTAAAGTAGATATATTGTATGCTTTGTATGATTGTTCAGATGCTTGTGTGGTGTTTATGATCTTGTCCAATCGGTGAGATTTACGTGGAGATCAAGAAGAAGTCATCAGAAGATCGAGAATCAAGTGAAGAAAGGATCTAAGAGTTTAAGGTAAGTTTAACATGGGATCATCCTTGTTACCTATTCACTTTAAATCACCTAGTCATGATTGCATGTGTCTAAATTGATTCCTAATAGATTTACCATAGCTTTGTTATCCTTTTACCTTGTTACCATGGGTTTCTATTGCATATGGGTAGCTCTGCTATGCTTTACATGATGAATACTGAATCGAATATTGATTAATGATATATGCAACAATGAGATAAAATTGGCTTTTATAGCAACATGGAATAGGACCCCACTGTAGGGCAAAAGCTGGGATTTCTAATACAACCACGAGTGCTATAATGGCTCTGGCTTTAGTCAAGTATAAAGATTCATACTAGCATGTTGGCAGTTCGTGAAAGGCACCATCAGGGCATGTTCTAGGGTGGTTACCGCTTCGAAAGGTACCATCGAGTAGAGGCTTTGCATACCCCTTGCCCTTGGGTCCGTAGGGTCTGGCAACATGTTAGGAAGACTTTTGAAAGACTTCATAGTGTTGCCTGCCCGCTCACCTTGGAAGTGTTTTGGGAGTCATGATCCCGGGCATATGGGTAACATGGCTTGTGGGTAAAGTGTATAACCTCTGCAGAGTGTAAATCTATCATGATAGCCGTGCTCACGGTCACGAGCGGCCTGGAAAACTCACAGTGTTAGTTACTCCTGTTGTTGAACAACTTATGATGGTAAGTTTGGAGATATGATATATGAGATTGTTTCATTGATGATCATGTGGTTACCAACTGGGTTAAGCATAGCTAAAGCTAATTGTTGTTAAAACTTGACTAAGTTAAAAGCAACCGCAGTAAGCCAGTGTCAGCCTTTTGAGCTTCATAACCCTGTGTTATTCTTGCTGAGTACTTTAAGTGCTCACCCTTGCTTTATCAACCATACCAGATTGCAAAAAGCAACAGTTAAAGGGGTTAGGTTTGTGATCAACCAGTCAGTTGTCCCTGTGAAGTTGGAGTCTTCGCCTGAAGATCGGAGTCGCCTTTCCGCTGTTCGCTGTGTTGAGGTTATTCTTTGACCTTATATGTTATGTATTTAAGTATTGTCTTTTGATACTTCCCTAATTTGTGGCTATATGTGAGATTTGACTTCCTGGGCTCACATATGGTGTAAATCTGGTTTTGTTCTTAAAACCGGGTGTGACAATAATCAATTGTATCACAAGACAGTCGAAGGTGTGCTGCTCAAGTGCCTCAACAAAGAAGAAGCCAAGTTGTTGATGGGAGAGATCCATGAAGGCATTTGCGATGCACATCAATCTTCTCAGAAGATGAAGTGGATGATCAAGAGGGTAGGGTACTTTTGGCCAACCATAATGGAAGAATGTTTCAGATATTATAAGGGTTGTCAGGAGTGCTAGAAATTTGGTAATGTTCAGAAATCCCCGGCATCGGCTATGAATCCCATCGTTAAGCCATGGCCATTTAGAGGATGGGATAGACTTGATTGGTCATGTGTTCCCATCGTCTAGTAATGGAAATAAGTTTATGTTGGTGGCGACAGATTATTTCACTAAGTGGGTTGAAGCTATTCCTCTGAAGGAGGCATCGTCAGCCAACATAATTGAATTTATAAGGAACACATCATTTACAGATTTGGTGTTCCTCAAATCATCACTACCAATCAAGGGATGATGTTTACATCTAAAGAGTTCGTGGACTTTACTGCCGAGACATGTTTCAAGCTGATCAACTTGTCTTCGTACTATGCTCCGGCCAATGGACAAGCTGAAGCATCCAACCAGATATTGATCAAGATAATCAAGAAGAAGATCCTGGAGTATCCCAGGAGATGGCACCTGAGACTTGTGGAGACTCTATGGTCTTATAGGATGGCTTTCCATGGGTCAACTAAGTGTTAACCTTATGAATTAGTCTATGGGCAGGAAGTTGTGTTGCCATGGGAGATGAGTGTCGGGTCTCAGAGGATCATGCAGCAAGATAATCTGGAGGCGGATGATTACAAGAGCCTTATGCTCGACAATCTGGATGATCTAAGTCTATGAAGGTTGAGAGCCCTGGAGAATATTGAGACCAACAAACTCAGGGTCACCAAGTACTATGATCAGAAAGTGAAAGAGAAAAGGTTCAATCAGAGTGAGCTGGTTTAGAAAGTCATTTCGCCCATCGGAACTACGGACAGTAAACACGGCAAATGGTCACCAATCTGGGAAGGACCCTACCGGATTACAAGAAGTGCTCCTGGTAATGCTTACTTCTATGAAACTCTAGAGGGAGAAGAGTACTTTAGAACACTTAACGGAAAATATCTCAAGAAGTATTACCCCAGCGTATGGGTCGACACATTATAGTCGATCAGATCAAATAGCCGATATGAGACATATCGCCTTCAGCACGAAGATGATCAGCTTGGCCATCAACTTGGCCAGCAGGAGGCTGATGATAGTCGATGCGCTATGCATTGCCTTTAGACCAAAAAAAAGTAAAAAAGTACAAGGTGCGATCTGGGTGGGGCGCAACAAACAACTTGGAGATATAGAGGCAGCATTATTCAAACAAAGCTCTGTTGAGCAGTGTGGATGTCTACATGTGTCCAGTCATGAAACGTATTTATAGAAAAGTCGACTTCTACTCCAGAGACAAACAGTTCAGTAGTTCATCCACAGGCATTAGCTCAGCGATGGCCTGCCCCATTAGTTGGAATTCCTCCATCATCGTGGGAAGTCATACCTCGTGTGAGTACTAACAAAATAGGAGTCCATGATGCCGGAAATCCCTGCGCCAACGGATTCCTCTCTAGCAAGGGCAAAAGTGGCTCCGTAGGCAACGGAGTGGAAGATCAGTCCTGGATGCGCACCGGCACATCTTTTAGGTGCTCTTCTGGTGTCAATCCACGAGCGTGGAGAAAGTCCGCCATTGCGTCGATCTCATAAGGAAGGTGGGCAAACTCTGCCAAAATACTGAGGAGGAGAAAATCAGTGGATGATGATAAGGCCTGTAGGTGTGTCAGTCGAAATAGCCGGTCTAATCAGGTGTAGATTTAATCGGCTGGAGAACGATAGTAATGATTCACACTAGGCTCAAGAGCGGTGGAATCGCTGGGAGCCTAGAGGCATACCGTCAATCTTGGTCCTAACTAATCAGGTGTAGATTTAATCGGCTGGAGAACGATAGTAATGATTCACACTAGGCTCAAGAGCGGTGGAATCGCTGGGAGCCTGGAGGCATACCGTCAATCTTGGTCATAAAGGATCCCAGAAGCGCCAGAGTGTTGGTGACAGTGGTCTTTGCCGACGCCAGCTCTTCCTCCAAGCAAGAAGACCTCTAGCGTTCCTTGTGAAGGAGGCGCCTATCCATCAAAATGCCTTGAAAGAAGCCCCACAAGTCGTCATCTGTGAATGGCACGGTGGGAGTAGAGCACGGCTCATCGGCCCAGAGACTAGGAAAAGGAACAATGGCTGCTTAACCAGGAGGTCGGTGTCGCGGTGGCTGAGGGATGCTGCCAGAAGAGCTAGTCGCCGGGCGTTTGCCGAGGTTTGCCATGGATTGGAAGGTACTATGGACAAGGGGGCATTTTGACGGAGTGAAAGGGGGAGAAGAAAGGATGACACACACTGGATACGGCTTCAAAGCCTCTAACTGCTACTTACGACATCAACATACATGGGAAGAGTATCAGTTTGGTGGACTGAAGTAAAGTCTGCTATAGGGTGAATCAGCTAAGATAGCTAGTCAGATCTTTGAATCTGTAAGTAGGGTACAAATCGGCTAATGGTTTATTGCAATTCTAAAGAAGGCGGTGTCACCTCACTAAAAGAAGGGACAGAGGGTTTAGGTCTCGAGCGATAGTCCTATGCAGTTGAAGCTGAACCAAGATTGCATTAGTCACCATGGTACTAAGATAATGGGTACAACTTTGTTCTTTATCAAGTGTGGACACACATGGTTCAGAAGGAGATAGGGAGCACCCAACAAGCATTTGCCCGGTACGATATCACATTGGGCATCAACATGTTCAGCTGACACAGGATGCTTCTAGGATTATTTTTATTGATTCACACCTAGTACAAACTAATTGCTGAGGAACACTTTATTAATGATATCCTCAGCACGAGTGACATCGACTACTGCCTCACCATGTTCCTGGAAGTCTTCCTGGAGATCGTCGTGATCCTCGGGGCCTTTGTCCCTGGGAAACCCAAGTGCTACATCCGCAAGCTGGTATTTGGTGGTAGCCTCGGTGGCAGTGAGGGCAGTGACAGCACCATGACGAACGCCATGAAGAGCGATCTCCCAAACCTGGCGTGGGATGTCCTGGAGGCGATGTTCTAGCGTATCACCTTGGGCGTTCACGTCATTGGCGGCAATGGCGGCTATGTGACACAGGCTCTCTAGTTGCGTCAGTAGTACTGCCAAGGCAAAAGGAAAGTAAGGAGGATACGAGGAGATCCAAGGCAAGAAAATAAATTATATGGCGTTACCGGCCACTTGGCCATCGACTTCGGAAAGCCGGCGTCTTGTTTCGGCTATTTCGCCCTCAGCGGCATCCAAGGCTACCTGATGGGCCTAGGATAAGTTGTGGAGGTGCCCCACCTGTTTAGTCGACTCCAAGTATTTCTCTCGGAGCCAGCAGCGCTCCTTTACTATGGAGTGGTAGGCAGCGGAGTCAGTACTACTAGAATCGGAGTCAGATATCGGAGCACCGTCACTGCCAATAGATCTCGAATGAGAATAAAGATTGACGCAGCGGTCAATACCGTTCATAATCATACCAAAGGGGAGATTTTAAAGAAGAACTGACAAGAAGTCTGCGAAAGATTGGATTACCACGTCATGCACAGGCGTCGGCGTGTAGGAAGGTCTTCTGTTGGTATTTCTTCCGCTGGGTGTTTTCCATGGTTATCACCTTCGGCCATTGGGGTTTTCTTGATGAGTTTTTGGAGACTTTGGAAAAGGATACATTGTAGAATGCAAAGATTGGGGGAATAGTGCAGAGTGGTTGTGGGATGAATGTTGAAGCCCAGGGGGCAAATAGCATTATATAGATCCCCTATGGGAGATGAGGAGCCATCCCGAAGGCGCGTCGTGACGCAGAGTTAATGAAGAAGTGGAAGAGTCGGCTCTTTCGAGTCCCAACAGTACAAAGATATTTTAGGAAGATGAGTCGACTATTGGTGCAACCTTTGGAATTTCCAAAGAATTTTCGGGATAAAAAAATTTTATCCCAAAATTGGGGGGCATGTGTTGACACCATATTTTGGCGCGGTCGGATACATGCATATGGGCCTTTGTGGCAGGCTTTCAAGGGCGTCATTTGGATGGACCCAAAGAATCGACTAAGGAAATTGATCGACGAGATCACAAGAGGATTTTTTTGGCCGATTACATTAGAGCGTGCACGACAGTTTCGGCACAGAGAGGGATTGAAGCCCAAGTTATTTTTGTTCCTTATTTTTAGGACTTGTGCTACGACCGGTTAGGTTATGTGTTATGGTCTATAAATAGCAAGGTATAGAGAATGCTAGAGGACATCCAATCAATCAAATACACAACTTTCCTTCCGGCCACCGGCCAAACCCTAGGAGTAGGAGTAGAGTAGATTTCGGTGAACCTTTGACGGACCAGGCTTCATTGACCAGGTCGACCTCCAGTTTGCTTGTAAGTCTAGCCTTGCTTCATGTCTCGTTTGTACGGCTGTATTGTGTAACTCGTGCAAGCTCGATCTGAGCTAGTTATTGGTTTGAATCTATGTTCATGGGGCTGCATTGTTTCAAGCTAGTTATCAGCTCTATTAGATTGACGATCTAAGAGATTCATTAAATTACCGATATTGTTTGTTATGCATTGTTTATTTATTACAACAATATGTTGCCCAATCTCAACCAATAGATTGGCCTATGCTTCAATTCCATCTAGATCTATTGTTTAGAATGCTTTCACTCCTATACACGTTGAAGCGATAGATCTAAGATCCCATTGGCTAATCTGTTGGTCGTGATTGTTACATGCTGCGAGTTTGAGACATACGTTTGGTTATTAAATTGGTTTGAGAATAGATGGATTTGACTTAACATACGTGGTACGACTGCATCTACCGGACCCAACTGTCAAGTGTGTTGGGTTATGTTTGTCCAGTCTTAGATCCGTTTGAGGCCGGGCTTATGGATCTTGTTCAAGCTCCATGGACCCCATATCGGCTAATATAGCCGATCTGGTTGCGTTTAAGTCATACGATGCATGTGCTTTTATTGTCTCAACATGATTAGGTCTATTAAATGTATTGGACATGACTCAACTTGTTTAGTTTTATGGCTGCACGGAAACAAGCTAATGCTAAGTTATCGGGTTAATTGTCATCATGGCTACATGGGAACACACCTCTGTTGGTGGTTAATCTTTATCCGATATGCTTAGTACATCTGATAGTTTAGATTGGTAAATGTCATATGCATTGCATCCTTACTTTGTACATTAATGTAATTAGATGATTATATGTTCTATTAATAATGTACCAAGAATAGTTGTTTATATCTTGTTATCATATTTTACACTACTAGAAGTTGACTTTGTAGTCAATTTCCTTTGATCATCGGCTAAGTGAGAGCCGCATATTCATGGAACTGTCTGGCAACAACCAATAGGTTCCATAATTTGACATTTCATCTCATTGTCAATTGTAGGTTAAACTGACTGGCACGCCTGAGATCAATCAACCGAAGTGGCCTAGCCATTTAAGAGGTTTAGGAGATCAAGACCCTACTGCTGCACGGTCTCCGCATGCCTTGTGCGGTGTTGACGTCAGAGCCTATTTTTGACGTCAACAGCTGCTCAAGTCGATGCACGTGTTATGACAGCTATGCAATCCATGTGTTCAAGTCAGCCGCAAGCAGTCCCAACTTTGAATAGCCTAGTACCCAAGGGTCGCAGTAGCTGTGGCTCAACCCTTATGCCTGACGAAGAAGAGGTCAATGCTTCTCATCCGGTGGACAACATCAAAGAACCTGATAACGTTAGGTTGTACATCCGTAAGCAGTGGACAAAAGATAAGGTGGTGGTCGAACAAGCATTTTCCAAAGGAGACAACATCATTCATGACAAGCCAATGCCACTCGGATGCATTGTTCGTTATGCATTGTTTATCTATTGCAACAATACCTTGCCCAATCATAACTGACGGATTGGCCTATGCGTTAATTCCATCTAGATCTATTGTTTTCAATGCTTTCACTATTATACGTGTCGAAACAGTAGATTTAAGATCCTATCGGCTAATCTGTTGCTTGCGGTTGTTACATGTTGCGGGTTTGAGACATACGTTTGGTCATTAGATTGGTTTGAGAATGGTTGGATCTAGTCCAACATATGTTGTACGACTGCATCTACCGACCCCACTGCCATGTGTGTTGGCTTATATCTGTCCAGTCTTAGATCCGTCCGGGCTGAGCGTATGGATCTTGTTCAAGCTCCATGGATCCCATATCAGCTAACGTAGCCGATCTGATTATGCTTCAATCATACGGTGCATGTACTTTATTGTTCTAACTTGTTAGATCTATTAAATGTACTGGACGTGGTTCAACTTGTTTACTTTTATGGCTACATGGAAACACCCCAATGCTAGTAAATGAGTTGAGTTATCGGGTTAATTGTCATCATGGCTGCATGGGAACACACCTCTGTTGATAGTTAATTCTTTATCTGATATGCTTAGTAGATTTAGTGGTTTAGGTCGATAATGTCACATGTATCGCATCCTTACTTTACTGTTGTCATATGATCGACTGATATACACTTTACGCATAACATACTACAATAACCGTTTGTATCTTATCATCATGCTTCATACTGTTTGAAGTTGACTATCTAGTCAATGTCCTTCACTCATCGACTATGCGAGAGCTGCACATCTATGGAACTGTCTGGCAATAACTGGCAGGTTCCATAATTTGATGTTTCATCTCCTTGTCAATTGTAGGTCAAATTGACTAGTACGCCTGAGATCAATCCCCAAAGTGGCCTGAGCCGCTTAAGAGGTTTAGAAGATCAAGCTCTGCTGCTGCAACGGTTTCCGCAGGCCTTGCACGGTACTGACGCCAGAACCCCATTTTTGGCGTCAACAGTTCTCAATCATGACTGCTCCATGTTTCCTTCAATATAAAATGCAATTGCTAAGTATGTCATGGAATGGTTTTATATATCTTTTGTACTTGTGTTGTAAGGGACAGAACATAGTATATGTCAATCCGATGCTCAAAAGTAATTTTGGCAAAGAGGGGAAATTAATAGATTTGATGATATAGCATTAAGTAAATGTCCCAAAAAAATTGATGTTTTAGCTCTTGGACAATAGATTTGATCCATATCAGATCTGCATGTCTCTATGCATTCATTTTATTTAGGGGCTTATTCCTTAATTAGCATGGTTCACCTTCAACAAATAAGAGTACATGAGTAGTTTTCATTGTGTAGTAATATGTCTTAAAAATCCTAAAACATGTCATGTTTTCTTGAGACCAATGAAGTATTAGCCAACGGTTCATGTGTACCTTCCTTTTTCAAAACTAATGGTTCATGGAATTATGTAGATATGACTAATACAAATTGTGTAAGATGATTATAAATAGTCATGTGTTTGAGCAGGAAGGTCGTCATATCTGCAAGGAAATGGAATCACTTTGTCTAAAGCACACAAATAATAAATATTTTCTAATAATTTGCTTCTTACCTTCATGTAAGGATAATCTGTTTAGCTTCTTTTCAGATGGTTGTACAATTATTTACATAAGATTATTAACTACATAATTATTATGTTATAATTTAAGTTTCAAACTCAGTACCTCATTGTGTCAAGATGCTGACGAAAAACCACTTACTTAACGGTCCCATCTGGATAATTGAAAAATCTGTTGGGTACGCCAATTCGTTTGCCTCTTAGGCCATCAGTTCTCAAGAACTACATATATCCACCATGAGGCATGTACGCTGCCTTTGTGACTCTTGCATCATGGACATCCTAACCAACAATGGCATCCAACACTTTGACTGTCAAACATTGTGCGGCATATTTTTTTAGAAAAAAGAAAACTTTATTCCAGCCTCTGCAAGAGTTTTGCACACAATTCATTATTACAAATTAGGCTAAATAAAAATTCACAAAAGGTTTTTCAGGTAAACTCTAACTTGATGACTTACTAAGCACTAAGACTATTAGAAAACAATCACCCATTCTTTGCAAAGATCTCTATTGCCACACTCTCAAGTGAACGCAAACTTTCTTCATTGTTGTTTTGTTATGCTCCTTACGAAGAATGGACTAAAAACACGTTCAATACGTGGCTCTGAAAATTACCTGTAAGTAAGAAAAAAATCTTTTTTTTTGTAAAAAATCACATAATTTTTGGTAAACCAAATAGTCTAGCAAACAACAATTGCTCCCACCCAAATTAGAGAACACAATTTGGTACCCAAGGCCCCAAAAAATCTAACAAGTCCTTCGGAGGCTGTAAACCAAATGCAACTTGAACAATCCTCCAAACGAATTTTGCATCATAACAATCAAAAAATAGGTGTTGTATTGTGTTTCTTTGTTGTTACAAGAACAACAATTATCCTCACCTTCTAATTTCGCTTTAGAAGATTGTCTTTTATTAAAATAATACCCTTTAGTAAGAACCAAGAAAACTTCTTAATTTTAAGAGGTATTTTCAACTTCCATAAGAACTTGTTTGGAGGCATTGCATTCTGATTTACTAAAAAAGCATAGAAAGATTGTACTGTAACACTCCTTTATTTGTAAGATCCCATTTTAAAGAGTCGGGTTGGTCATCAAGTTGCACAAAAGCTACTATATTAACCAATTCATTCTACTTAAGTAGTTTGCACCCTACTAAGGCTGTACAAAACGAAATATTTAAAGGTGTAGAACTGAACTTGAGCTACGGTTGCATTCTCTTTTTTGTTGCTATATTGTATAGCAGAGAATCTCGTTCTTTGAGAGTGAAGTTTCCTAACCACTTATCCTCCCAAAACGTAGCATCAGCACCATTATGAAAGTTGAAAGTAGATAGACTAAGAAAACGGTCTTTGACCTTCATAAGGCCTAATAAAAAATGCAAGTCACCAGGTTTCCAATAAGCTTCACCAATGATTTTATTTTTCAGATACTTCTTCCTAAGAAGCTCCTGCTAAACTCCTTATGAATTTGTATAACCATTTGCTAAGAAGACAATCATTTTGTAACTCAAGATTTAAAATACCTAAGCCCCCTTGTTCTTTGGGTAAACATAGAACACCCCACCTCATTAATCTCTATTTTTCTTATGGTTGTCTCCTTGCTAGAAAAAAACTAAATATATAAAAGTATAGTTTTTTAAGAATTTATTTTGGTACTTGAAAGAAAGACATCATGTACATGGCAAGCCTGCTCAAACAGGGTTAACTAGAACTAACCGACCACCATAAGACAAAAGTTTTCGTTTCCAGCTAGTCATTTTTTTAAATCATTCTTCGATAGCTTTCCAATCCTTGTTCGTAAGCCTGCAATAAGAGTAAAACAAAAAAAGCATTGCCAACTATGACTTCTTTTTGTTCGATATTTGCACATTGCAATAATTTTATTTTTCTATATTTGATGGTAGACAATTGTACTTATTTTGCATTATTTTCTTACATCGAATAAATATGTTATAGAAACTTTGTTCCCCTATCTAAAAAAGAAACAAGTTTTAGAAAGGCAATACTCTCTCCATTCTAAGACGTTTTGACTTTTTTTATATGCATAACTTTTGCTAAGTAATTAAATATATAATATATCTAGATAAATAGTTATAGCAATGTATTTAGAAAACTCAAAATATCTTAGAATTTAAAGTGAAGGAAGAACTATGATATAATCTTAAAAAACAACTTGAAACTGATTCTCTTTTGCTTGTTACTGAATGGATGTTGCGGCTTTGAGAAACTATAGTATAAAGAAAATTTTGTTTAGAACAACATATGTTCAAAACCACATCTTACAAAAGGGAGATCATCTAGAGTGAAGATTCAAAAACTCCAAAAGATTAATTTTATCAATACCATGGTTTTCAAAAGCACAAACATCCAAGCACTTTATAGTTTTCATGACCAAAATATTTCACAAAATTATGGGTAGCCTAAATTTGTTTGCTAGCGGAAGTTTTCTTTCATGTAAAAGGATTGGAAGGCATTGAGGCTCATGCTTCATATTGTTTACCACTGCAGTTCTAACTAGCTATAACCACGTGGGAACCCTCTAAGGCCTTGTTCGCTTGTAGTCAAAATCAAGGGATTGGAGAGGGGTGACAAGTATTTTGATTTGTAGGGGATTAAATATTTAATCCCTCTAAATCTGTCCTAATCCTCTTAATTTTGAGATCAAACGAATAGTCCCAAAAACTTACACAGAAATTAAAGTAGGTCAAAGGCATCATGACTGTTTTCGTGTAAAACTACACGTTGGCTCATTGGTAGTTGTTTATATATATATATGGAGCCTTTTGTCACAGTTACTCTACAAATACTAATTTTTTTTTGAAATGTACAAAATACTAATTAATAAGAATACTAATTAATAAGAATGGCGCATTGCATCATGGGAACAAACCAATATACCTAAGTTACTGTAACTATAACAAGTTGAAGATGTATTGTGTATTGGCGTCGAAAACACCGTCGTTGCCACACCATCGTCGCCCCTGCCACCAATACTTACAGATTCGAACATCACTGTTGGCCCATCACTACCGGTTTTGTTTGGACCGGCAATGATGAATCTTCACTGCCGGGTTGAGGCCGAACCGGCAGTGAAGCTCCTCATCACTGCCGGTACGTGGCTAGAAAAATCAGTATAACGTTTCTGCTCTTTCACTGTCGGTTCCAGCCACGAACCAGCAGTGAAGGTTTTCATCACTGCCGGTTATGAAACTTTGTAGCTTACAACTTTTTCATTTGAATTTGTTTAGTGGCTCAAACAATCAATTTACACTCGGTTTAGTATAGAATGAGGTGAACTAAAACCAAATCTGGACACAAGTGAGTCATGAGTGAAGTGATAAAGGAGGGATCGCGCGAGGTCACTGATAGGGGGTTTTGAACCGGCACTGATTTGATTTGATTTTGTGTAGTAGTGCACAAGGCCCCTCTCCTTCCTCTCTGGTGTGTCTGCCGGTGGTAATAAGGAGACGGGGTGCTATCTCTGTCCTTAATTTTTAGATCTAGTTTGTTCAGGGTTTGGCCCAAATAAATCTACTAACAAAATTAAATGATTTTTTGGTTAGGATCTTATTTTTTCTGATGACTTTGGTGATTGCAACGACAATGTCACTATTGCGTCCGTCAATTTCATTGGTAAGCACCAATTTATGGCCATTATCTATAAGAGAAAGAGTGCTTCTATGCACACCCAACAAGGATGATTACTTCGGATCATCGATGATCGCAGAGAGGAAATGATGGAATTGAAGGTGACGGATCCGCGTCCTATATTGTGTTCGATGATGCAACTATCGATATTTTTTCATCGATTCAGATACATTTTGGATTGGTTCCACAATGTTGGATCTTACGGCTTATCTAATATTTGCGGTTGATCGTTAGATTCGGTATATGAACTGCATCCTAACTTCGGTGTTCGACCGCAGATAGAAAAGGCACAAGGGAAGAAGACAATAAAAGAACTTGGAAAGAATATTGTGTCTTAAGTCTTATGCCAGCCCTCCTAGCCGAGCCCGCTCCTCCGCCCCCCCCCCCCCCCCCTCCCCGCCGGCGGCCACCCCCACAACGCCGTTGACCCCCTGGTCGTGGCACTTCCACCCATTCCCCTTCCTTCCGCCAAGCTCTGAGCTTCGCCTCTCCCTCCCCCTCTTCAGACCTGTGTGTGCTGACCAGATCCGTCCGCCGTCGCGTGAGAGGCGGGAAGGCCCGCGGGAGGTGACCGGCGTGGCTGCACGCCGCCAGTCCCATGGCATGGTGTTCGGGGGGCTGGAAATCCCCCCACCCTCTCTCTGAGATGGTGACCTGACTTCTTCCTTCTTCGCCTATGTTGTCAGGTTGCGTCGCTACGTCCCTTCACAGGTCTGTGCCGGCTTCCCGGTCTCGATGGCTGCGCCATTCCTTTCTTCTGCTCCGGGTCTTCGTGTTCAGGATGACATTCGTGCTTCTCTTGGGAGGCCTGTCTCCTCTTCCTTGCTCGATTCTTTTGTGTTGGTTGCGTCCTTTGGTCGCTGCAAGCTTAAACTTTCGGTTCAGAATGTCGGCCTCATCCTCCAGGCTACCATTGGTGGTTTTGTTATCTGCTTCAAAGTTTCTGCCTTGAGTGAACGTGTTTTCAAATTCACGGTTGCCTCCAAGGAGGTTGGGTTGTTCATCAGGAGGTTAGGTAGCTTTGCTTGTGATAATTACAAAATTTTCTTCCATCTTTGGGGAGGAGGTGGTCCTGATTGACGAAGAGAGTTGCATGCTTTCACCTTGGAAGAAAACAGTGCTTGGCAGCCTGTCAGGAAAAATCAGGCTAAGTTTTCGACCTTTGCCGAAGTTGTCCGTCCTCAACGGCCTTCTTTTGTGTTGACCGGAGCTAATTCCACCTCCCTCGGGAGTGGTGTGCTTTCCGGCGCCAACTCCGTTCCGCTTGGCAGCAATGTTCTTTCTGAGGCCAATGTCGTTCCCTTGGGCTTTGCCAATCGTGCTGCCCCTAGCAATTCTCGTGCTCCTTTGCATCGCCGTGTTTCCTCCGGCCAAGCTTCCTCCTCTGTCCGTGGCCGCTCGGCTGCTTTTCCGAGCTCCCAGCAGGTTCGTCGTGGGCCACGGCCCACGCCTCCCTCTCAAATTCAAATTCAAAAATTGTTTTGCTCTCGTTGCCTCGAACGCAGTCATTCTAGACGGGATTGCCCTAAGCCAATACGCTGTCACGCGTGCCATGTCCTGGGGCATGTTGCTGCTTCGTGTCCTGGGTCAAGTTTAATGGCCAATAACAGGCTGGGGACAAGCCATAGACAGGGTAAAGGCGCTGGAGTTCGACAGACGGCAGACAGGTTTAAACAGAAAAACGTGAAGGTTAATGTTGGCGGCTGGTTCAGCTCCCCGAACTCTGAACCTTTTATTTCGCCAGCCCCTCAATTCGGGTCGGGAATTACTATCCCTTGGAACCTTAACTGACCGAATGCGCTATTGGGCCGCCAAAGGCCGGATCTTAATGAACCGACGTTTTTAGACCCTCTGGCCTGGTCTCTTGACCCCTCCTCAACCGCTCTGGTGCGCTGTTCGCCTACTAACCCCTCGCCTTCCATCGTTAAACCCTTTGTTAGCCCCGCTCCTCTACAACAGTGCACCTCGTCCACTTTGATCGCTGATAGTCCTGATGTTGTTGTGCCATCTCCGGCCATGGCATACCAGCGTGCGGATCCTCGACCGTTTGTGCCAGGTAATATGGTATGGCAGGAGGTGGAGGATGTCACGATCCCACTGAGGATCCGACAGTTTCAATCGAATACTGAATAGATTCTAGAATGAAATCGGGATTCAGAGAAAGAACTGAGGAAGAAAAGAGGAAGGTTTCTGGGATTGGGAAATAACAGAATTCAGTTAGTTTTTACATGCCCCTCATCGAGGTCCAACCCGCGCTTTATATACAGCGCACCATTACAAACTGGACCCGAATGGTGGACCCCTGAAGTCAGCTTGACCACCCTGCTGCTGTCCAGTTGTCGGTTGATCAACAGGAGCCTTGCGCGACACGAACGTCCACACCTGGTAGAGGTCAAGACTGGGCTCCTGACACTGCCCCCCCCCCCCCCCCCCCCCCCCCCCCCCCGGTTAAAATCCAGCTTGTCCTCAAGCTGGACACATCGGATAACAACGATGAAAATCTGCTACCTCTTCCCAAGTGAGTAACGTAGGAGAACAGCCGACCCACTGCACTTGAATCTGGGATATGGTGGAAGCACCTTTGCGCACTAGTCTGGTGGCCACCACCTGCAACGGAACGGCCGGAGTAGAAGGATCCAGTGGCACCGTTCCCATGTCAGTCTCAACCACCTCAGTAGCAGGAACATGAGTCTTCAACTGTGATACATGAATCACCGGGTGAATCTTGCAATCTTGTGGAAGATCCAACCGATAAGCTACAGCCCCCACACGCTCCAAGATGGAAAAAGGGCCAAAGTAGCGATAGCGGAATTTCTGGTTACCCCGTGGTGCTACTGATGATTGGATATACGGTTGTAACCTGAGGTAGACCTTGTCACCTACGACAAACACTTTCTCCCGCCGATGTTGATCAGCATAATACTTCATTCGCTACTGAGCGCGAGTAAGATGGTGCCGCACCACATCCTGCAGCAAGTTTCTTTCCAATAGCCACTGCTCCAGGTCAGGCGCATGATATTGTGTGTCATTGGTAATCCCAAAATGTCGAGGTTGATGGCCATACAAGACTTCAAATGGAGAAAAACCCGATGCCGAGTGAAAGCATGTCATCATCATCAACATCATCAACAAAGTCTGTAGTCCCAAGCAAGTTGGGGTAGGCTAGAGTTGAAACCCAACAAGATACCTAAGTCATGGTTCCGGCACTTCAATAGCTGCTTTCCAGGCAATCCTATCCAAACATAGATCTCTAGATATATCCCAAGCTTTTAAATCCCTATTTACCGCCTCCGCCCATGTCAACTTCGGCCTTCCTCTGCCTCTCCTTATATTATTAGCTTGACTTGGGACTCCACAACGCACTGGTGCATCTGGCGGTCTCCTCTGGACATGACCAAACCATCTCAACCGATGTTGGACAAGCTTTTCTTCAATTGGTGCCACCCCTAGGCGATCACGTATATCATCATTCCGAACTCGGTCCATTCTTGTGTGACCACAGATCCAACGCAACATGCGCATTTCTACAACACTCATTTGTTGAATATGTCGAGCCTTTGTGGGCCAACATTCGGCTCCATACAACATTGCAGGTCTAATTGCTGTCCTATAGAACTTGCCTTTTAGCTTTTGGGGTACCCTCTTGTCATATAGAATGCCAGAAGCTTGACGCCACTTGATCCACCCTGCTTTGATTCTATGGCTAACGTCTGCATCAATATCTCCATCCCTTTGTAGCATTGATCCCAGATATCGGAAGGTGTCCTTTTTAGGCACGACTTGACCTTCCAAACTCACATCTCCCTCATCCTGAGCCGTTGTGCCAAAGTCGCATTTCATATACTCGGTTTTAGTTCGACTTAGTCTAAAACCTTTAGACTCAAGGGTCTGCCGCCACAGCTCAAGTTTCCTATTTACTCCCGACAAGCTTTCATCAACTAACACTACATCATCGGCGAAGAGCATGCACCAAGGGATGTCCCCTTGAAAGCATGTATTGTACCGATATTCAGCAATTGGTAACCACTTCTGCCACTGCTTGGGGCAGGACTGGACACAGCAACGAAGGAACCCTTCCAAGCACTGGTTCAATCGCTTAGTTTGTCCATCCGTTTGAGGATGATAAGAGGAACTCATTAATAGTTTGGTGTCAGTGAGCTTGAACAATGTCTTCCACAGTGTGCTTGTGAAAATCCGATCTCGATCAGAGATTATATGTTCAGGTAAACCATGCAACTTATAAACGTGATCAAGAAAGACCTGAGCCACTTGCAGTGCAGTATATGGGTGAGACAGGGGAATGAAATGTCCATACTTGCTGAACTTGTCAATGACCACCAAAATTGTATCAAAACAATTGGACTTCGGCAACCCTTCAATAAAGTCTAAATAGACTGTCTGCCAAGCTTGAGTAGGTACAAGCAATGGCTGCAAGAGTCCAGCAGGTCTGCAATGATCCACTTTTGCCTGTTGACATGTCTCACAAGAAGCTATGAATTGCTTAATATCTGCCTTAATGCCCGGCCAACTGAACAACTTCTTGATTCGATAATAGGTGGCAGTAAACCCTGAATGCCCTCCAATACCAGAGCTGTGCACAGCTTGCAAGATGTGATTGTGAGCTAGCTTATTCATGCCCAACCAAATTCGACCTTGATGTCTGATAAGACCTCCAGACAAAGTAAAGTCACCTAGCACACCATTATTCAGTTGGAGTTTAGCTATCAACTTTGTAGCTGTAGAGTCATCAACATAACTTTCCTGCACTCTTTCCAACCACTCAGGTTGACTGGAAGATAAGGATGCTACTGATTCAGGATAGTAACACCTGGAGAGAGCATCAGCAGCTTGATTTGAGGACCCTTGTTTATAGACAATCCTGTACTGCAAGTCCATGATTTTGAGCAATGCTTTTTGCTGAAGCTTAGTAGTCACCCTTTGCTCAGTTAGATGCAGTAAGCTTCTATGATCAGTCCTGATCACAAAATCTTGATGATGCAGATAAGGCCTCCACTTCTCAACTGCTAATATAATAGCCATACACTCCTTCTCATATGTTGACCTGCCTTGGTTCCTGGTACTGACAGGTTTGCTTAAGTAAGCAATGGGGTGACCTTCCTGCATCAACACAGCACCAAAGCCTAACTCACTGGCATCAGTCTCAATCACAAAGCTCTTTGCAAAATCAGGTATTGCCAGAACAGGTGCTTGCATCAGGGCTAATTTGAGCTGCTGAAAAGCAGCTTCAGAGGTCCACACAAAGGGAACATGTTTCTTCAAGAGATCACTCAGAGGTCGACAGATAAGACCATAATTTCTGATAAACTTCCCGGTAATACCCAGTAAGCCCCAAGAATCCTCTAACTGCCTTCAAATTGGTTGGTTGAGGCCAGTTGGATACTGCCACAATCTTAGAAGCTTCAGTGGCAACTCCATTGTCTGATATGACATGGCCCAAGTACTCTACTTCGGGCTGAGCAAAGGAGCATTTAGACAATTTGATGTAGAACTGGTGAGTTCTCAATATCTGAAACACTTGCTCCAGAAGTGCCAAATGCTCAGATAAAGTCTTGGAATAGATCAATATGTCGTCCATGAAGATCAAGACACCTTTCCTGAGTAATGATGCAAATATCAGATTCATGATTCCTTGAAAAGTAGCAGGGGCATTGGTCAACCCAAAGGGCATCACCAAGAATTCATAGAGTCCATTGTGAGTCTTGAATGCAGTCTTATGAGTATCAGCACGACTTATACAAATTTGATGGTAACCAGCCCTAAAATCCAACTTGGAGAACCACTGAGCACCTGCCAACTCATCAATCAGTTCCTCAACAATAGGCATTGGGTGCTTGTTCTTTACTGTTTGGGCATTCAAATGCCTATAATCCACACAGAATCTCCAAGAACCATCCTTCTTCCTTACTAATAGGACTGGAGAGGCATAAGGGCTATCACTCTGTTTGATAATCCCATTCTGTAACATAGTGGACAGTTGATTCTCAGTCTCATCCTTCTGAGCTGGAGAGTATCTGTATGGCCTGATATTGACTGGTTGTGCCCCAGGCAATAACTGAATATGATGGTCAAAGGGTCTAGTAGGAGGTAAGGTTGTAGGTGTATGAAACACATCCTCATAAGAACTCAACAACTGTTTTAACTCTGGTATGTCAGGTGACTGGACAGCCATAGCTACAGCTTCCAAAGAATTGACCTCCTCTTGCACTTTCAGCTGAAGACAATGAGTAACAACTTGTCTGTTCAATAGACCCTGTAGACCTATATGTGATATGGCTTGGCACTGAGACACATTCTAAGTCAGGCCTTGTAGCTGAATTCTTTTACCATGTAAGGTAAACCTCATCACTTTCCTTGCCCAATGGACCCACATGGGGCTACATTCTTCCAACCAATCTTGCCCCAATATCACGTCAAAGCATTGCAAAGGCAGAATGCGATGATGTGAATGTGTATCCTTGAGCCGACCATTGAAAGTCCTTCATCTGCTGAGTACAAGTCATTGGTGTTCCATCAGCAGTCACAAACTGAGCAGGAGTACATTCACTAAGAGAGAGTTGCAACTGTTTGGCTAGGCGATCACTGATGAAGGTGCTCACACTGCCTGAGTCAATGAGTATCAGCACCTCAGTTTTGCCAACTCTGCCATGGATTTTCATAGTCTTTCGTTTAACCACTGACGAAGGACCAGACTGTCCTATTGCCAACACAATCTCTTCCACAACCTCCTCATCTTCAGAGTAATCTTGATCCCCATCTTCTAAGGCATCTAGTAACTCTTCCACCACATGAATTGGCACTTGAGCTGGACATTTGTGATTCTTATCCCACTTGCTGCCACACTTGAAACAGAGCCCATTCTTCCTCCTGAAATCTCTGAGGGAGGCTAATTTATCCTCAGGTTCTGGTTTCTGCATATTACCCTTGTACTTCTCTAATTCACCAGCCTTTGCCTTGTCCATTCCCAACCTGAAATTCTGTTTGGAAAACTCACGTCCCCCATTCTTAGAACGACTCCTCTGAATCTCTTCTTCTTGCAAACTGGCCAACAAACTTGCCGTTGCCACATCCTTAGGCTGGTGGAGAGTGATCGCAGCCCGAATTTCATCCTTGAGCCCTACTAAGAATCGATTGACAAAATATGTGTCATCGTAGCCATCATTGTACAACATCATCCCATGGGCCAATTGTTCAAACTCAGTTTGATACTCCAGAACCGATCCCTTTTGCCTCAACCCTTCAAACTGCGTCAGCAACAACTGATACTGGCCGCGATCGAATCGTGCCATCACCAGCTCACAGAGATAATCCCAGTCAGTAACTCGAGCTCTGCGCTGAATCGTCTGCAGCCAGGAAGCCGCAGCACCCTTAAAGTTGAGGGCCACGAATCGGGTCTTCAACGTCGCATGGACAGCATACACCTCGAAAAACATTTCACAGTTTTCACGCTGTAAGCGGGGATTATCACCATCAAACCGCGGAAACTCTAGCTTAGGGAAGGGAGGAGAACGAGCATGTCCAGGCATCTCATTCATGGAAGAAGAAATAGGGATGGAGCCGAGTAACGTACCCCCTCCCATGTCCTGCGGCCGGGGTCCAAGGATCCCGCCGCAGTGTCCGCCGTGCCCCATGGGCCGCTCCCCGTCTCTCGCAGGTGAGCTCGAGGACGATCCAGGAGCTAGGTTGAGGTCGACTCTCTTCGCCATAGTCGATTGGTGCTGGTGCGGTGGTGGTGGCGGTGGAGGTGTCGGAGTCGACGAGGGCGCCGCAGTCAGCTTCGTCTCCAGAGAGTCCATGCGCGTCGCCGCTGAGGTCACACGACTCGACATCGTCTCCAGAGCTGTCTTTGCCCCTTCAGCCTGGCCACGCAATTCATCGAACGCCTTGTCCGCTGTTGCTTGCTATGATCCCAGTGCACCCAAGGAATCCAGGGTGTTCTTCATCATAACTTGAAACCCAGCGAATTGCTTGTTCATGGACTCGAACTGCACCGAGAGATCCTCCACGGACTTTGCCATCTCTTTCTGGAACTAGGTGGGCTTGCGCTTGCGTGCCAGCTTCTCACCTCTTCCTCCTTCGTACTCGAATGCCGACCCGATCAACCAAACCGGACTTATGAGTCGCTGTTCTTACAGGAAGAACACGATTCAGCCACCTGGAATTACAACGCGGTCAAGGCAACGAATACAAGGATCTGATACCAATTGTCACGATCCCACTGAGGATCGGACAGTTTCAATCGAATACTGAATAGATTCTAGAATGAAATCGGGATTCAGAGAAAGAACTGAGGAAGAAAAGAGGAAGGTTTCTGGGATTGGGAAATAATAGAATTCAGTTAGTTTTTACATGCCCCTCATCGAGGTCCAACCCGCGCTTTATATACAGCGCACCATTACAGACTGGACCCGAATGGTGGACCCCTGAAGTCAGCTTGACCACCCTGCTGCTGTCCAGTTGTCGGTTGATCAACAGGAGCCTTGCGCGACACGAACGTCCACACCTGGTAGAAGTCAAGACTGGGCTCCTGACAGAGGACAGACCAACCATGATCAGATCGGTGGCATCTCGCAGAGCAGGTGCAAGGAGTGATGAGCCTGCTGATCAGCTTCCTCGGAATGAGGATCTGGCCATCGTCAACATTCATCCTCTGCCGGGTAATGTTCTTGACTTTGGAGTTGTAGATGAGATCCTTAGAGACTTCTTTGCTGCAAGGCGGATTGAAAATCATTGATATCCAGCCCACTAGCTTGGGGCAAGCCTATGTCAGATTTGATAGAGGACTGGATAGATCAAGGTTGATTCGACAAAGCCCTATTCCTTTTGACAATGTCAACCTTTCTTTTGTTGAGCACAAGGGCCGGAATTGGAGAAGAACCTTTTTCAATTCGGAGTGTTGGCTCATGCTGTGGATTTCCCGGTTGACTATCAGTCTGAGGATTTCTTTCAAGATGCTATTGGCTCCTCTGGCAAATTACTTGATTGGCAGAGAGATGATGGAAGAATTGTCAGAGCAATCATCAAGGCCAGAGTAACCGATGTCCATCAAGTTCCCCTTTTCATTGTGTTCTCTGAAACCATTGGACTTGAGGGGGAGTCATGGACAGTGCAATGTGAAATCTTAGAACAAAAGCTCCTAGGTGAAGCCCCCCCAGATGAGGAACCAATCCCTGTCCAGCCTGTTGGAAACGGGCTCCTTTCGCCTTCTATGGGTTGGGACAGTTTGGGCCAGGGCCTTTTGATCATAATCAGAACCAAGGCCAACATGGCCAAAATGACCAGCAAGGAGAACAGGAAGGCCAAGATGGTCAGAATGGAATAAACAATGTGGTGGATGCTGCTCAGCAGAATGGAGTTTGGAATCCATGGCCTCTGCCACAACAGCAACCTCTGGCACAGGTTCTCAATGAGCAGCCTATGGAGATTGATCTAAATGCTATAGCACAAAATGATGAAGAAAACCCTCAGGAAGTGCTTATTCACCCTGTTCATCCTCAAGAAGACTTTATGGAGCTAAATGACATCCTTGATGGAAACAATGTGGTTGAGGAAGCAGTGAATAATGTTTTACCTCCAATTATACCTGAAGAACCTAATCTGCTTTTGCTGGTTGATGAACAAAATCAGGAGGTCTCTCACTTGCTTGATGTGTTGATCAATGTGCTAAATGAAGAGATACCCGATGATCACCTGTTGAATGATGAGGAAATGCTAGAATTGCACAATATTCTAGATGATAACATTCATGTTCAACCTGAGCAGCAGGAGGTGGAGGATGCTCACCTTAGCTACCAACAAGGACAGAACAATCAGAGGGAGCAGGAATCAGAACAAGAGGATCAGAACATTCAGATGGAACATCAACTTGGGCAACAACTTCAACCTTTGGATAATTCCAAGGTACAAGATGTGATCTTACCTGATAGTCTGGGAGTTGACTTTCATGGGGTTCAAGAAGATGGTCAAATAAATGATCAGAATGAAGTAAATCATGGGCATCAGAGCCACCAACTTCAGGATGGGACGATGTCAGCCCCACAGCCTCAAAACCAAATCTGCTCTGTCCAGTCTGAGGGGAACACAAGGGAGCAGAACAATGAGGCTATAAACTTCTGGAACCAGTTTGTTTGCTCAGGTAATGCCAATTTCCCCACTGCCAGGATACCAGCTCATTGGGTCCCTTTTTTCTCAATGCTACTCCTGTCTCCAGGTAGCTTTGATTGGACCAAGAACATGCTTACTTCTGGGGCTGCCAGTCTGCTTGCTGAACATGAAGGTAACATGTCTCTGCCTGTTCCACAAGTGCATAACAGTTCAGTCCATATTTCTTAATGTTCAGTAGTTGAATGCTTAGCTACAGACAAGGAGACAGAAAAGTCTACAGGATCCACAAGCAAGGAAAGCCTGAAGGAAATGGCTGAAAAGGGAAAGGCTCCTGTAGAGGTCACTGCCACTGCTACAAAAATGAGAGGGACCAAAAGGTCAACACCTGTGGTGGATAGTAAGGTGTGTCGAAGTAATAGAGTCAAAGCTGCTCTTAATGGTTATAAACATGAGGTTTGCTCTAGCAAGAAATGCTCTAGCAAGAAATGGTTATAAACCACCCACTTTATCCACCAAAGTAATAAGAAATTTGGGATCTCAGTTTTGCAGCATAGAGGTTGAGGAGCTGTCAGACGAGAAGCTGCTGAAAGGACACAAACAAGGTCCTGTGGCAAGGAAAAAAAGCAAACCAGTAGGAAAGCAGGCAGAAGATAAGGAAAAGGAGGGACAGAATCAGGAACCTAGCAACTCCTAAGGAGTTTTGCTTTACAGATGTAGTTTTTCTTCTTCTTCTGAATCATGTCAGAAAAAGTCATCTTTTGTAATAGGCTAGACAGTTGTTCTAGTGTTGTTTTAAGTCTGAAACTTCCTAAAACCTTTGATGATGGACCGGTCTGGGTTCAGTTTGATAGCTCTTCGTGTGCTAGACAGCATATGTCTTGGTTGTCCTCTTGTATTCAAAGACCAGTTCGGCCTGAGTATTTGTTATGCATTTGCTCCTGTTATGCCTTTCGCTCTGTTAAACATGAATCCTAATACAGTCAGAAGTTGGAGAGTCATGACCTGGAATGTAAGAGGTCTTAACTCCTGGAAATGGGATCCCATCAAAAACAAAATTTCTGAGGCCAAATGTGATATTGTCTGCCTTCAGGAGACTAAAAGAGATAGCTTCGACACCCTTTTCATCAGAAAGCTTTTCCCTCTGCCTTTGATTCTTTTGAATATCTGCCCTCGGTTGGGGCCTCAGGCGGCATTTTGGTTAGTTGGAAGGGTGCTCTCTTTTCTGGCACCTGTCATGGCTCTAACAGGTATTCGTTAACAATGGACTTCTGCTCAAGGCATGATGATAGTAAATGGACCATGACCGGCATCTATGGTCCCTGCACAATAGAAGGGAAAATTGAGCTCCTTGAATGGTTTAGGAATCTCCACATTGAGCCTGGCAAAGACTGGATATTTATGGGGGACTTCAACTTCATTAGAAAAGAGGAGGACAGAAATAGGCCAGGTGGGGATACAACTGATATGTTCAGGTTTAACTCAGCTATCAGTCAGCTTGGCATAAATGAAGTACAATTGCAGGGCAGAAAATTTACCTGGTCTAATATGCAACAACCCCCACTATTGGAGAAGCTGGATTGGGTTTTCGTTTCCAATAATTGGGAGATTTCTTACCCATCTATGTCAGTTAGTGCTCTGGACATGCTTCCTTCTGACCATTGTCCTTGTGTGGTCAATATTTCAACTGCTATTCCCAGAAACTGTGTTTTCAGATTTGAAAATTTCTGGTTGAAACTTCAAGGGTATCAAGGCATCTTGAATCAAAGCTGGAATTCAGCAGTAACGAACCAGGACAGCGCAAAATCTCTCACCGGAAAGCTTAAAAAACTAAGACAAGCTCTTAGAATCTGGCATGCCTCTATGAGGAGTCTAGCAACCTCTATCTCAAATATAAGACTCATCATCGTCTTTCTTGAAACTCTGGCTGAATGGAGAGATCTAAGCCTAGCACAATGGAATTTCAGGAAAATTCTTGAGAAAAACCTGCTTGGCCTTCTGGACAGACAAAGATTATATTGGAAACAGCGAGGAACAGTTAATTGGGTGAAGCTGGGAGATGCAAGCACTCATTTTTTTATGCAAATGCCACCTTAAGGTACAGAAACAAGCTAATCAATGAGCTAGTCACCAGTGAGGGGGGTCAGCACTTTCAATCATAATGCCAAAGCATCTCTTTTGTGGGATGAATTCAAACAAAGGATGGGGGTTTCAGAATTCTCTGGTTTCACTATCAGCCCAGAAGCAGTCATCCAGAAAAATGATAATCTTCAACACCTGGAGGAACCCTTCACACATAGTGATATTGATTCAGTCATTAAAGCTTTGCCTAACCACAAGTCACCTGGACCAAATGGGTTTAACAATGAGTTCTTAAAGGCTTCCTGGGGTACTGTCAAACATGACTTTTATAATCTGTGTGATTCTTTCTACAATAACAGTTGCTGCCTACAGAGCATCAATTCCTCCTACATAACTCTCATTCCAAAAGTGGAGGTTGCTAGAACAGTGCATGATTATAGACCAATCTCTTTGCTTAATACCTCTATCAAATTGATCACCAAGTTGTTGGCTAATAGATTGCAGTCTGCAATCACCCCCCTAATCCACAGGAACCAGTATGGTTTTATCAAGTCAAGGACCATTTAGGATTGCTTAGCATGGGCTTTTGAATACATTCACTTATGTCACCATTCAAAAAAAGAAGTAGTGATACTGAAAATTGACTTTGAAAAAGCCTTTGATAAGATGGAACATCAAGCCATGATTAGAATTATGTAAGCCCATGGGTTTGGGGAGAGATGGATCTCCTGGATGAAGAGTATCTTCTCCTCGGGAACTTCGCATGTTCTGCTAAATGGAGTGCCTGGGAAAAAATTCCATTGTAGAAGGGGGGTAAGGCAAGGAGACTTTTTGTCACCCCTGTTATTTGTGCTAGCAGCTGATTTCTTGCAAATCCTAGTAAACAGAGCTAAGGATATGGGGCTGCTGAATCTTCCTATCCCAATGATTTCTGAGGAAAGTTTTCCAATTGTTCAGTACGCAGATGACACACTGATCTTCTGTCAAGGGCCGTATCGCCCAAGGTAGCTGGACCCCGACTACGCAATTCGTAGTCACGATCCGTCGTCGCTGGCCGGGTTATGCCCCCACGCCGTCGCTGCCTTCGTCAACTGGGTTATGCCCCCAAGTTGCCGGCTTAGGAAGACAAAGGGAGAGAATAGGCAGGTAATACTTGATTGATTTATTGAGTCTGCCGATTACAATCTTATATGGCCAAAGGCCTAACCAAAAGGAGTAACAATCTCCTTAATCTAAGGGACTAACCAAAAGGAGTAGCAATCTCCTCAATCTAAGGAACTAATAACAGCAGGCTATCCTACTTTCCTGCCTAGCCACTCGCGGTGCTTGCGCCCTGCGCGTCCTCCTGCGTAGGGGCCATTCGCTCCAGGGCGCGGCGCACGTCACGGGCGCGACGCCGTCTCACGTACGTGCGCCCGACCATGACATCTTCATAGAAGGGGACCAAAGGTAGTTTTTCTTTCTCAAAATGGTCCTGCAGAACTTCTCTGATTCAACAGGTCTAAAGGTTAACTACAACAAGACTATGATGCTGCCGATTAACATGTCAGATGAGAAGCTCGATTTGCTTGCTAGAACTTTTGGCCGTGAAAAAGGTTCACTACCATTTGCCTATTTGGGGCTGCCTTTGGGAACCACCAAGCCTAAAATTGTGGACTTCTTGCCCCTGGTAAACAAATGTGAAAGAAGGCTGGGTGGTGTTGCCTCTATGCTCAGTCAAGCTGGAAGATTGCAGATCACTAATGTTGTTCTCAGTGCTTTACCAACCTTCTACATGTGCTCTATTGAATTGCCAAAGGCGGTTATTGAACAGATTGACAAATTCAGGAAAAACTGCCTTTGGAGGGGAAACAATGTCAATGGGGGATGTTTCCCAAAAGCAGCATGGAAAATGGTTTGTGCTCCAAAAGATGAAGGTGGGTTGGGGATAATTAACTTAGAATCCCAAAACCAGGCTCTGTTATTAAAGAACTTGGACAAATTCTTTAATAAAAAAAGATATCCCTTGGGTCAATATTGTTTGGGAAAAGCATTATAAGAATGACAGGCTGCCAGGATCCATAAAAAAAAGGCTCTTTTTAGTGGAG
Source organism: Microstegium vimineum (assembly GCA_022036555.1). Taxonomy (NCBI): domain Eukaryota; kingdom Viridiplantae; phylum Streptophyta; class Magnoliopsida; order Poales; family Poaceae; genus Microstegium; species Microstegium vimineum. The sequence goes on from CM039140.1 coordinate 24,106,290, forward strand.
GGATGTAGTTAAGCTCCTGGAGACCTTCAAGAGTATGATGACCATTAAAATAAAAAGGGGTGACACGTGCTTTCTTTGGAGAGACAAGTGGAGCAATCAGAACCTGGCAGACCAGTGTCCTCATGCCTTTTCTTTTGCTCTAAACAAACACATTTCAGTTCAAGCAACAGCTAATTCAGATAACTTTGCTGGTCTCTTTTCCCTACCGTTGTCCCAGATTGGTTTTGATCAGTCTTTGTCTATCCAGGAAACTGTCCTCAATCAGCAACTGGACATGAATGCAAAAGATATATGGGTTGGCCCAGGGAATTCTCGCTTCTTCAATTCCGCTACTGCCTATAGAATTCTGAGAGGCCATCAGCATTTTTTTTACAAGAAAAAACTGTGGGGGAGTTCCCCAAAGTGCTTAAGACTTTCATTAATTTAAAAAGGTGTCAAGAAATACATACAGGGATTAGCTGAAGGCATCTAACCACACACAAAAGGAAGATTTAAGATCATCCTTAAATCTAAGCGAATGTAACAAACATTGACTCTTAAAATTACAAAACCATGACTGAGGCGTTGGCTGATCATGCCGGAAGATCTTTCCATTCCTCGCCTTCCATAATTCCCATGCTGCTATAAAAGTTGCTTCAAGGAACCAGGGCATGTTATGTGTGTCATTTGTTCTAATGATTCTTTCAGCCAGATCCACTAGATCATCCCAAGTGAAACCAATTCTTTGCCAGCAATCCTTGACAAAAGGACAGGTGAAAAAAAAATGTTTAATTGTCTCCAATTCACCTGTATTGCACATGATGCAGTCTTGGCCCCCCTGTACATTAAGATGTCTTCGGTGAAGCATTGTCTTTGTGTTCAAACGGTCGACCAGGATGAGCCAAATAAAAAAATTGATCCTAGGTGTACACCTTGACTTCCAAACTTTCTTGAAAATTGGGTGTGCCACCACACCCTTGAAAGCATATTTGTAAAAACTTTTGGAGGTGTATCTGTTTCCCCATATTGGCACCCAATTATCATTGTTCTCTGGCATATATTCCAAATCCTGCAACTGAATCTGGAGAGACTCAAGCTCATCCAGAGCTTGGACTGATAAAGATAGCAGAAACAAGCTATCCAGATCCTCTGCCTGCATAACCTCAGATACAGATAAAGTGTCATTTTTTGCAAAGGAAGCCAGTCTTGGAAATTTGCGTGCTAAAATTTCATCGAGCCAAAGGTCATCCCAGAAACAAACCGAGTCTCCTTTTCCTAATTGGCATTTGGCTATGCCTCTGAAGATTGTATTCAATCTCAGGATATTCTTCCACCAGAAGGAGCCCACTTCTCTGTTAGCATGTGGCACTTTATTAGGATAATACTTATGCCAAACTAGTCTCACCCAGGGGATGTCCTCCTTGTTATAGAATTTATTCAGATGTTTCATAAGAAGAGCATCGTTTTGCAGTCTAAGATTCATGACACCACATCCACCCTTATCCTTTGGCAAGAAAACAGTCTGCCAGGCTACCAAGTTCCCTCCTCTCTTTTTCTGTGAGTTTCCCCTCCAAAGGCATTGCTTCCTTGCACGATCTATATTTTCTATGACTCCTTTTGGCAGACTTATCGTGCACATTGCATAGGTTGTAATTGGTGTGATGGCTGAATTAACCATTTCTAGTCTACCAGTGTAGGATAACCATGTGGAGCAGGATGACAATCTCCTCTCAACTCTGTCCATTAGTGGGGTTAAATCTTCAATCCTAGGCTTTGTTGTCCCCATGGGTAAACCAAGGTATGTGAAGGGCATTGACCCAATTTCACAACCAAAAGTAGAGGCAAGTTGTGTCATTCTATCTGGTGTTATATTGATGAGGAACATCTGGGATTTACTATAGTTGACAAACAACCCTGTAGATTCTGCAAAAGATTGGAGCAATGCTTTGAGAAAGATCAATTGCCTGCCATCAGCTTGCAATAGAAGTAGAGTATCATCTGCATACTGTACAATGGGAAAATCTTCTTCTTCTATCGGTAATGGCCTCTTCAACTGATTCAGATCAGCAACCTTATTGATTAAAATCTGCAGAAGTTCAGCTGCCAACACAAATAACAATGGTGATAAGGGATCACCTTGTCTTACCCCTCTCTTGCATTTGAAAAATTTCCCAGCAACCCCATTGAGAAGTACAGTAGAAGAGGCTGAAGCTAGAATTGATTTAACCCATCTGACCCAAGTATCAGGTAGACCAAGATGTGACATCATGTGGATAATGACTGAATGTTCAACAGTATAAAAAGCCTTTTCAAAATCTAACTTAAGAATCAGGATCTCCCTTTTGGATTGGTGGCACTGATGTATGTACTCATAACTCCAGGCAAGGCAATCCTGAATTGTTCTGGTTCTAATGAAGCCATACTGATTTTGGTGAACAAGCTTGAGTATTACTGATTGCAGTCTATCAGCTAGTATCTTGGTTATCAGTTTGAGGGATATGTTCATCAAAGATACTAGGTGGATACCCCGCGCCTTGCTGCGGGTATTCCAGAGCCATGGCGGGCCACGGGGCAACCACGGCGGCTGGGGGAGTGACCGATCTTCGGTGTAGCCTCGTTAGAGGGTCATCGTAAACCTTAGTGGTTTCAAAACATTTCACCCGAGGTCTCACTCAACCGAACCCTCTCCTCCGAATATACCGGAGGGGCATCTCCCCTACCAGGAGTTCTAAAAGTTTTGTGTATAGATCATTCAGGTGTTTTGAAGGACCTCAGAAAATTCATGTGATATGTAGTATTGCCACGTTTTTCTCAGAAACACTGGTTTCGGGTATTCCAAAGCCATGGTGGGCCATGAGCCAACTACGGCGGCCGGGGGAGTGACCGGCTTTCGGTGGAGCCTAGTTAGAGGGTCCTCGTAAACCTTAGTTTTTTTGAAGCATTTCACCCCGAGGTTTCACTCAAACGAACCCACTTCCCATAATATACCCGAGGGGTATCTCCCCTCCCAAGAGTTCTAGTAGTTTTGTGTATGGTTCCTTGAGGCGTTTTGGAGGACCTTAGAAAATCCATGTGATATTCAGTTTTACCACATTTTTGCTCAGAAACACTGATTCGGTCATGGTAGCAAATACTCGAACCTGATTGGAGGGGGCCCTCTGAGTGGGTCTTTGCAATATAGGAGTAGTAGATTGGTCTAAAATCATTCACTTTCTCTGGGGTTTGCTTCTTAGGGATTAAGGTTATGTATGAAGTGTTGATACTTTCCAAGTTTGCTTGTTCCTGCTAAAAAGCCAAGCAAAGTTGATAGAAATCATTTTTGACAAGTGCCCAACATTTCTTCAGAAACAGTCCATTAAAACCATCAGGCCTAGGGACTTATCTATAGGCATTGTTTTGACAACTGCATCAATTTCCTCAAATTGGAATGGATCACACAGTATATTTAGCTCTTGAACTGGCTGTATCAAATCTGCAAGGTTAAAGAGCATTTCAGGGGAGGAAGACTGACCCATTCTGTTTTTGAAAGAGGACCAAATTAGTCCAGCCTTTCCTTCATGATCACTTATCCAGATTCCTTGGTCATTTTTCAACTGAGAAATGCTATTTCTCCTATAAGAAATTGTTGCCATTCCATGAAATTTTTTTGTGCATTCGTCCCCAAACTTTATTCTATTGACTGTGTATCTGTTCCTCCAATATATGTTTTTACAATGCAGCAAATGTTTGAGGTGCTTCTTGATAATAATTCTAAAGTTATACTCGGATTGTATAACTCTCCTCGATCCTCCACTCCATCAAGTACTGTGATCACAGAATTACAGTTATCAATGAACTGCTGAAGATTGGAGAAGTTCTTGCTCCAAACCTTCAGTTTGGATCTTAGATTCTTGAGTTTATGAGTGATATTTTTTGCAGTATCTGTCCTTGGAGCTGTGGAAAACCAGGACTGTTGTACTGTATGTAAAAAATCCTCTCGTTGGGCCCAAAAGTTCTCAAATATGAAAACATTGGCCTTTGGAATCTTGGTTCCTATCATAATCTTGCATGGAACATGATCAGAGGTAATCTTCCCTAGTGGCTGGACTTCAGTGTTTGGGTAATCAGTTGTCCAATTCACTGAAGTGAAGAACCAATCTAGCTGTTCTAAGAGAGGGTTTTCCTGCATATTACTCCAAGTATAGGCCCTCCCTTTTAGTTGCAGCTCAACAAGACCCAGGTGCCCTATTGCCTCATTAAAAATAAAGGTGTCATTCAGATTTCCTCCAGGCTTATTCCTATTATTAAGAGACCTATAAAAATTGAAATCTCCTATAAACATCCAGTTTTCCTCATCTTCAATATTGTGGCTTTTGAACCAATTGATGAACTCTGCCCTTGCAGGTTCAACACATGGACCATACACAGTAGTCAAATTCCAGGACTCCCCACAATGCATGGAACTGAATCTGACAGTAATACCAAACTGTTGTTTATCAGTTACCACACCTTTAAAAACTGCACTATTCCACACCACAAGTATACCACCCGATGCTCCCAGTGAAGGGATAAAATCAAAATTATCAAATCTGCGTGGAGAAAACTTTCTAATATATGCCATATCAAACTGTTCTCTCTTTGTCTCCTGAAGACAAAAGATAGAGCAGGAGCTTTCCTCAATCTTATTCCTAATAGCTTCCCATTTGCCTAAGGCATTCAAACCCCGGATATTCCAGCACAGAATACTCCAATCACGAGTTCCCATTAAACTGAGCTAGAAAAAATAGGAATCTGCTGCCCCTAGGGTCACTAGCATGCGTTACAATATGCCCCATTACCAGAACCATTATCAGAAAAATAGGAGGATCCATGCTTCCAAAATTTTGAGTGGTGGCACTCTGGCCAACAAAACATTCCTCGAAATATTCACTAAGCTTCAGACAGAGTAAAATTAAACAAGACCAAAGACATAACTGTGCAGGAGTCATTTCGGAAGCACTAGCTTGAGAGCCAACAGACACTGACACATTGCATCTCAAACTCATAAAAACAGTTGGATCGAAAAAGTCACTAGCAGCATAGAATTCTAAAAGTCTGATAAGATTGTGATCCCACCAAATTACATTGTTCAGGACAATTTGCCTTAAGCACACACAAAAGTAGACTAGGTAAAATGATAAGGACTTAGGAGACTCAAAAGACAAAAGAGAAAACTGCAGCAACTTCATATCTTTTGCCTTTGCGCCCCCACCAAAAGCTTTAGGCCTCCACTTCATCTTCCACATCCGGTGTATGATTATGAGGGGCCTGCAAGAGGGCCTCATTGGTAAGATCACTAGGATCAACCCCACAAGTGATTTCCCAACTTTGGAGAGTAGCTAGAGAGATGGGTAGATATTCACCTGTTTCTTCATCAATTTCTACAGCCCACTGTTTGCAGCGCTTGGAGGGTTCTTTTTCAATTCGCACCTGGCGAAAACCCTCCTTGCTAGTGGAGAGTCTGACGCTGCGTCGAACAGAGGACTGCATTAGAGGTGTTCGTAAATCTGAGGCAGAAACAAGGTTTGGAAGAAGCATACCCTTTCTCTTATTCTTTTTTGGGCTGACATCACTCATCTGGGCCGTAGTTTTGCTGCATACTATCTCATCTGGGCCGGGCTGAATTTGCTCAGGCAGAAAACTTGATGTCATAAGGTCACTAGGGAGGAGCACAATTTCCATTGGGCCTTTGCCCCTGTCTAGAGCAGGCTGCATATCCTCCATTTGAATTGCTACACTGGGGTCTTCATCAAAGGTGGTTCTCTCTCCAGACAGGCCATGGTGAACAACACCATTCTCATCAATGATTAGGGTTGTGGCACTCTTCTCTGCTGCATTGCTTATCTTACTCCTCATTGCCTGCCTGACCATCTCGAGAAACCAAGGCCAGACTTTCATGGCCTGAACATCTTTGACCAAGGTCCAAGGGACGATATCTTGACAGGTTGGGGCTATGTTGTCACTCGGAACTGCGTTGATCAAGAAAGTTGGTGGGGACTGTTTGCTGCTTCCTGCCTGACAGTTAACAGTGGTATTGGGAAGACCTTTACTGTTAAAAAAGGCAAGGTTAGCACAGAGATTCCTAACAGCATTGAACCTGCTTTGGGCCTCTTCAGGGAGAGAAGTAGCATCACTCGAAGATGAGCTATCACCATCCATCTGGAAAAATTCTTCAATTGGAATGTCTGGCCCAGTAGCTCTGATAAAATTCATTGATGATCCTGACAGATTCAGATCATGAACATCTTGGGGCTGTTCTGGGTGTTGTGGTACTTGATTTAGCTGGACATGGTTCTGATTGTCATTGGCAAACACAGCAGGGTCCCAAGCAGGCCAAGCATCTCCATCATCTTGCACATCATCTACTTCCATGTTATCATTCTCAATTGCATCCAAAACCCCATTATCATTCTGATGAGCATTCACGTGTACAACATTACCACCAGGATTGGCATTGCCATTGGCATATAGCTGAACAATCTGATCTATAGGGTTTGGTTGAGGATTTCCACCAAACACTCCTAAATTGGGGGCTGCACCTTGCTGTTCTTGCTCCTAGTTGGGTTGCTGCGGGTTGTGTCCCAGGACAACGGGCCCATGCTCAGGATTAGGCTCTCCATCAACTGGTACAAGGTCTTCGTCAGCCGGAAAAGCATCTGGAAAGTGACTATTCAGAATGTACACAGGTACAGACCATTAGCGACCCATACCCCCAATCAGAGTTCCACGTGAAACCACTAGACTCCTGGGTACTCGATCAGGGCTAAGGAGTAAGGTTTGGACCAGGATCCTGGACTTGTTCTCATCTCTATACCATTCCAGGAGTCTACCATACGGTGCTACTGCTGCTTTGATATAAACATCTTTCTGAAAATCCAACGGAAAAGCTAGGAACATTAACCAGCAAACACGAGTATAAGTGCAGGATCTGGAGTTGATTCCTTCATCATGATTTGAAACTGTCACCACATGGTTGGGCCCCAAATTAAAGGGGGAATTTCTAACAAGGCAAACACGCTGAGCAATAGTTCTGAGCTTGATCAAACCTAACCCAAGAGGAGAAAGATGATCACTTTCAATTCGTACTGCCATCAGCATTTTGTTGATCCGGCTTTCAAATTCTTGTGGAAATCTCAATGCCAACCCAAGCACAAGGTCTTTTTTTGGCTGCTTTTAAAGGACAGATTAAGCACAAGGAATATACTAAGAAGGAAGCAAATGAACTTGGAAAGTTTCAGTTGTGTTTTCTGTCTGCCACAAGTGGAGGAAATGGTAGAGCATCTTTTTTGGAAATGTCCATTTGTACAACAATGCTGGGGACTCCTGGGCATCGAAACCTTTTTGGAAGGCTCTACTTTCGAAAATGTACAGGCTATCAAGATTCAGCTGCATAATCAATTCTTCATGGTTGCAATTATCATGATGTGCTGGGTAATATGGAAGGCAAGAAATGAAGTGATCTTCAACAGCAACCAGCTCAGTATTTTAGACTGCAAGGCTCTCCTGTTGCAGGAACTCAAGTTGGTCACCCTAAGGGTTAAGCCAAGTCTGTCAGAAGCTTTCAATCAATGGATCCATCTTCTGTTTTAGATCTTATGTTGTTGTTTATCTTCTTTTCCAGTCTCTAGGTTCCTTAAGTTTTAGCTTGTCTCTTTTCTTTGCCCCCTGCTTGCTTTAGTTCAAGCTTTGTTCAGTTTGTCCTGTTTTGCTCTGTACTCGTTCTGTTTTCCTCCTTTATAAAGTTTCCTGCAGGGACCTCGGTCCCTTCAGTTTCATCAAAAAAAGAATATTGTGTCTTATTTATTTTTATATTTTTCATGTATAACTTGGGATGTGGTGTGAGTTTTGATATAATCTATTCTTCTCTTCCAAAAAGATGTATTGTGTATTAATATATGATCTGATTAGTCGTCTACATATCTCCTTCTCTAGGCTCCCGTAATGCAAAAACGAATCTGTTTGGTTAGCTGGATATAGGCTTATACAGGCTAGGCTAGGCTAGTACTATCCTGAAAATCCACAATGCAAAGACAAGGCATCCGTTCTGCCCACTCTGCACCACATCGATCTGATATAGCCACCGCACGTCCTCTCCCCTGGGCCTTCTCCCCAACACATCCGTACTCTCCTCAGGGCAAGCCATCGATGGCTTGTGTGCCGAGATTGGCAAGCGGGTCCTCTTCGTCAGGGAGCAGCAGGACACAGTGGGGCCAGCGGGCCTAAATCATGGGTGGCCAGGCTCTTCCTCATTTAGCCTTTGCTCTCCACCATGCGTTTTCTTGTTCTTGTCTCACCCGCATACGCTGTAGGATGTAGAGCAGGACTACGTGTGTGCTCTACGGTGGTGTTCATGGTGGAACTTTAGTGAGGGTGTTCGAGGAATTTGCCAACTCCAATCTCACATGTACTAGATGCAGCATACTACTATGCATTCAACCAAACATAAGTATAAACTATGCAATAATGTAATATAGATAAATCAAACAACAATAAATTATATTTAATTATATAAGGATAGCCTAGGCTACACAATCCTTAATACAATACAATTTATATGCGAGTAACCGATCAGATCAGCTAGTGTGTTTGGTTGCTTGAATTTGATTGGATTGGATGAGATCATTCATGGATCAATGACGTTTGGTTGGATAGATCACTGGGACTAGCAAATCCATGTACAAGGAATATACCCTCAGTGCTGGATTTCCTAGTTCGCAAAAATCTCGTGAACCAGCTAATCCATGTCTTCTGATCTCTGTCATTAATAAATAAATTAAGGATTATTATTATGTTATATTATTACTTAGTAATTATGATGGTAATATTAGTTTTTATAATTGCTAATACGTTGATTTGTGCATGTTTCATATGCTAATTAGGTTATTAGTGGTGCTAATTAACATATTTATTTTAAGTTATTGATTTTCTTGAAAAAACTAGTGTTAGTGAATATTTATTAGTGTCCAAATAGTTATTATTATTTGTAAATAATTGATATAATTAGTCAATCATTCTAATCCCATCCACTTTCATCCAACCAAACAGAAAAATGACTCGTCTCATCCACTCAACCAAACATGCATTATGGATATCCTTATCTCAATATCCATAGATCGCTACATCCCATCTAATTTGGTTCTCCAACAAAATGCACCCTAAAGAATTGGAGAAGCTGATGAAGGAGCTGAAACTAGATCCTATTGTGACACCCAATGATAGGGGTGCCTCTGTTATTGCCATAGGAATCACTGTCCCTGCTGGATATGGTAAACTAGAAGTCCCATTAAGGCCAGTCTTAATGGAGTTTCATTCAAGTTTCATGGACATTAAATATGCTGATGTCCCACTGTATTAATGAAGAGAGATGATTAGAGTTTCATGACACTAGAGAGAGTTTTATGGGGATGAAACTCCTCTACACTGTTTTCAAAATTTAGTTGCGTTAGAAACTGTGCCATAAAACTCCCATTAAGGATGGCCTAAGCCTATGAGCTGAGGCTTGTTCAGATAGCTTATGCGTCTGAGCAAGCTACCCAAGTGCGAAAGTCGATCCTCCACTTTCACACCATAGAATGCATAGAGGATAGCTAGAAACACGTACCTCAGTGGAGCGGGAGAGAAATACTCGCATTTAAAACGTGTGCATAGGGGGCCACATGGACATGAATCCTATTTTCTCGCTTTCGTAGCCTTGGAATATAAAATAAAGTGACAAACAAATTTTTGGTAGTTCTGTATGTGATGGCCTAATGGGAGGAGCTTATGCTTCACGTGTAAAAAACAAATCTTTGCTTTGGAGTCCCATTTGGTATTTGCATTGGAGGGTGGAAAGGCTATGAGCCAAGGCTTGTTGAGATGGCTTAGTGGTGTTTGGATTCAGGGGCATCACATTGAATATTTGTATGTTAATTAGAAGGACTAAATATAAATTAATTTTAAAACTAATTACAAAAGTCATGATTAATTCACGAGATGAATCAATTATACCTATAATTAATCTATCATTAACATATATTTATTGTAGCATCATATTATCAAATCATAAAGGTTTAATAAATTCATCTTACAAATTAGTCTCTTATGCAATTACTTTTATAATTAGTCTATATTTAAAACTATAAATTAGTGTTAAATATCTAGTGTGTGACTAAAATTTACTCCAGGGAATAAAGACCCCGTGATGCGTTTGAGCAAGCTATGGTAAGATCCGCGACTTTCACACCCACTAGAACACAGAGGGCTTTTAGCTCCGGTCTGTAAGGGCCTTTAGTCCCGGTTTTCCCAACCGGGACTAGGAATCCGGGACTAAAGGTTCCTTCCTTTAGGTCCTCTCGTGAAAGAAAAAAAATAATGTCCCCATCCCAGCTACGCTCCCCAAGATTCAAACCCGAGATCTCATTCACAGCTCGCTTGTAGCTTACCACCCCACCTACATAGTATATCTAATGATAAATAGAATCATTAACTTTTGAACCATACGTCGAGGGACCTTTAGTCCCGGTTGGGAACAACAACCGGGACTAAATGGTCTATCTTACCAACCGGGACTAAAGAAAACTTTTTAGCCCCGGTTGGTATTACCAACCGGGACTAAAGATCTATTAGTCCCGAACGCAAAAAATTTCGAGACTAAAGCTCATTTTGGACATCGACGAAAGACCTGTTCTCTAGTAGTGACCATAGTACGTATAGAAGATAGGTAAAACACGTATTTTTATGGAGCGAATGAGAAAAAAAGTTTCATTCTTGTATTGATGTTTATAAAGGTGTTATTCATTTTGCTGAAATTTGATTTATGCTAAATGCTTGTGTAGATCTGTTGTGAGAGCGAAATAGTATTGATTCGCTAAAAAGTACTATTAAAGTAGTCCTGATGAACAAAGACATGTAAACAGGGAGTCATATGGATTCCATTTAATCATAGATAGTGTTTGTTTATGCAAAGACAACGTTAACGTAAATGGAATAGCTATCTAGCAGGGGAAATTGGAAGGGAATCGATAGTTTACTATTTTGTTTGGTCCTAGTGCGGTAATCAGGAAACATGTCCCTAAAAAAATCAATTTTTAGAATCCGTGTTAGTCAAACTTTTTTTAACTTTGACTAATTTTATAAAAAAATATTAATATCTATAACTTAAAATGAGTACCATATGAAAATATGATATGATTTATGATAAATCTAATCATACTAGTTTGATATCATAACTTCTAATGTTTTTTTAGAATTATGGTCAAAGTTCAAAAAGTTTGACTTAGGACAACTCCAAAAATCTATTCTTTCAGGGACAAAAGGAGTATATATTGGTAATGACTCGAGCGCGAAGGGTTATGGCCCAAGAGGCTCTGTAATCAACGTGCTGAACGTCCGTACGTCTTCCCGTGCCATCTGACACTAGTAGAGATGTGACCTTTAATCCGGTGGGAAGGGTCTTTAGTTCCATTTTTCCCGACCGGGAATACCACTCCGAGACTAAAGGCATTGTCGTATAGTCCCGGTTGCCAAAGTATTCTTAGCTTAAAAAAGTAATGCCTCCCACCACCGTGTCTCGTGATATTCGAATCTGAGACCTCATACACTGTCTCATTGAAAGTGCAATCAAGCCCTAAGTGGGTTTTGGTGTTGATGACCACTTAATTCAAGGACTAATGAGATCTTTTATGATGACAAACAGATAATAACAAAAAGAGGAAGATATAGAGAAGGTGGAGGTACCCCAATTCTTATGGTGGTTTCTCTAGTCATCAAAGGTTTAAATTCATTTATGGTTTGAATTTGAGTATAGGGATGTCGTACTATTAAGGGGGATTCTAGTATTGTTATGGTCAGATGTGAATCACATGCTCAATCTTTATCCATGACATACACTCAGCTAGCTCAGAGTCCTGTCCAAACCTCATATCCAGCAGCCTCTCTGAGCTAGGGCGGCAGTGCCGACCTCCCTTCCTAGTAGTTTTTCGAGACTATAAATAATGGCTGGAAAGCTCTCTCCACCACCAGCTCAGTACCCCTTCGCCTTCCTCCGAATCTGACCGTTGCAAAATAGAGCTCTCTTTCCCTCTCTCTCACTCCATTGTTGGCCTTCACCCTCCAAGCAATCCTTCACTTCCAACCATAGATTCTTAAGGGAAAAGGAAGCAAAACACTCCTAGAGAGCGGATCTACTACTTCCCAAAGTCTAAGAGCTTGTGGTTCTCGTTTGGCCGGCGGTGCTAGGATTTTACCCTTGGAGCTTGCTCCTAGCCGGCTAGGCGTCGCCCTAGAGCTTGCCCCTCTCTTGTGGCAGCCTAGGGAGGTTTGTAATCACTGTGTGAAGCTAAGAGATTACCCCTCATCTCAAGGATTCACTTCCTTGACTTGAGATTGAGTTGGAGTTGCAAAGCTCGAAGCCTTTGTGGCACCTCAACAACGTGGACATAGGCAAGCCTTGGTGGCGAGCTGAACCATGGGATAAATCATTGTGTCTTGTGTGCTGGTCCCCTAGGGTTTGTTTCTTGCAATATATCTTGTGATAGGGTTTGTGTTGTTGATTCGAGAAGAAGAATCATTTCTCTGGTAACCAGTCTTCGAACTGGTTCTGGTGTTGATTTTGCAGGGAAGGACACATCTCGGCTTCAAGTATCTCCCTGCCAAACCTCTCTGTGTTCTGCTTAATTTTCATAGGTCGACAGTGCCGCCCTCGGTTCTGACCTCTGTTCGAGTTGAATTTTTACAGGCCTATTCACCCCCCTTTAGGCTATTTACCCTTCTAGAGATCCTACAAGTGGTATCAGAGCTTGGATACTTCGTATACGCTTCACCGCGTGAAGTATGGAAACAGGTCAAGGTTTCGGGGGGCCTCAAGTTGGTGAGGCAACGGACAAGGTGTTAGTGGAAGATGCGAGTAGCAGCGAGCTATCCGGCTCTAGCTACTCCTCACTTCCCACTATCAAGCCCACCGACGAGGACAAGCTACAAGAAAAGAAAGAAAGAAGAGCACTTAGAGAAAAGAAAAGAGAAGAGAAAAGAAAACAAGAGAAGAAAGAAAGAAAAGAAGAGAGAAGACTCAAGAGAGAAGAAAGAGTCAAGAGAAGGGCAACAAGAGCGAAGAAGGAAGAAAAGAAGGCCAAGGATGCCTCATCTAGTGAGCTATCAAGTAGCTCGGATGATGATGCTTCCTACTACGACTCCAAGGGTGGAAAGAAGAAGGAGAAGGATGATGGAAGCAGCAACAACAAGAAGTACTCCGCCGTATCCTTCAAGTACTCTTATTTGACTAACCGTGTTCGTAAGTCTTTTGTGAATGTTCCCACCGGCAAGTTACCTCATTTCGATGGGACTAACTTTGCTAAGTGGAAGCATTTGATGAAGGCTTACCTTATTGGTCTTCACCCTGGCCTTTGGGAGATTGTTGTGAAGGGTGTGTAGGTACCGGAGGATCCTGAAGAGCCAACAAATGAAGAGATGATTGCTGTCCATCTCAATGCTCAAGCCACTAGCATCCTCCTTAGTGCTTTGGATGGAAATGAGTATAATAGAGTGATGAATGTGGATGTGGCTAAGAAAATTTGGGACACCCTACACCTAGCTCATGAAGGTGTAGATAAGGTGAGAAAGGCAAAGATTGATTTGATGGTGGCCAAGCTCAATAGGTTTGTGATTGTGGATGGTGAAGGTTCACAAGAGATGTTTGACCGGTTGATGACCATGGTTGGCAAGATTAGAGGATATGGTTGTGAGGAGCTTGATGATCACAAGGTGGTGAAAATCATGTTGGAAGCTTACTCACCAAGGAATGAGACCGTGGTCACCTTGATTAGAGACAAGAAGAAGTTTGAGCACTTCACTCCAAATGATGTGCTTGGAAGATTGTTGACCGTTGACATGCAAAGAGAGGAAGCAAATGAAAGAAGAAAGCTTGGAGAGTTGCAATCAAAGCTTGATGGCATGAAGATCAAGGATTTTGCTCTCAAGTCAAGCAAGGCAACCAAGAAAAGCTTCCCAAGCAAGAAAGAGGGCAGCAAGCAAGCATCTACAAGCAAACCCAAGAAAATGAAGCAAGTGCAACAAGAAGATGACTCCACTTCCTCCTCAAGTGATGATGAAGATGATGGGGCTGATTTTGAAGAGATCAAGGATGTTGCCTTCTTCATCAAGAAGTTCAACAAGGGCTTGAAGCAAAATGGGTACAAGTTTGTGAAAAGAAGATTTCCCAACAAGAATAAGAGAACTTGCTACAATTGTGATAGCACCGAGCACTTTCTTGATAAGTGCCCAAATGAAAAGAAAGATGGCTTCCACAGAAAGAGAGACAAGATGGCAAGTTTGAGAACAAGAGAAGGTTCAAGCAAGTGGGTGAAGCCCACATCGGCCATGAGTGGGATTCATCACTAGAAAGCCAAAGTGATGAGGATAAGAAGCTTGCAACCATTGCTATCCAAGAGCCATCCTCTACACCGAAGATCTTTAACAACATGAGTGATGATGATGACTACTACTCTCCTCACATTTGCCTCATGACAAAGGGTGAGAAGGTAAAATCAAAAGCCAAACCCCTTCCTCCCTCTCATGATGCTTCTAGTAGTGATATTAGTGACACATCTTGTGATGAAGGTTCTAGTGATGAAGAAATAGATGAAATCATAAAGAACCTAAATCCCAAAATCACACTAATAATCACTAAGCTAAAGGAGGAATTAGAGGGGATCCAAGTAGAGTTGGACAATAGAGAGAGTGACCTTGATGATCTTGAAAAAATGTATATTGCCAACAAGGAAGCTCTTAAGGAAGAGAGAAGTGAGGTGAAATCCTTGCAAAAGGCTTTGGCCAAAGAGAAAGGAGATCATGCTCTCACTAAGAAGGCTAATATTTCACTCCATGAAAAGTATTGTGTCTTAGATAAAAAGCACAAGGAAATGGCGTTGCAATATAACCTTCTTTGGGAGAGCAACCCACAGCCCTCCACCTTAAAGGATACCTCTATTTCCTCCACTAGCCAAGGTTGTGAAAGATGTTTTGAAATTGATATAAATTCTTATTCCACTAACCTTGCCAATATGGAAGCAATGAAGAAGGAGATTGCTAGGCTCAATGCTTTGCTAAATGAAAAGTGCAATGATGACAAGAAATCAACAAGTGGCAAAGTTGATCAACCAAAGAAGCCACAATTCAAAGATGGAAGACATCCTTTCATCAAAGATGGACTTGGCCTCACTCGTGGAGGCAAAGAGAATGGAAGAAAGGTTGTCAAAGGAATTGAATGTGTTCAGTTTGTGAGCAATGGGAGAATAGGTACATAGAGGCCTGCACAGCCAGTGGCACAAGGCTCACCCCGAGCAGCACAGCCACCCAAGGGCGGCAGTGCCGCTCCCCGTAGAAAAGGGAAGGCCACCTATGACTCCACTGCCCACAGCAAGCACGCAAAAGAGGTGTATAAGGTGAAGAATGAGGTGCAGAAGCCAAAGGAAACTATTTGGGCCACTCCAAATAGATATTCATATCAATCAAGGGCTCAAGCATCTTGCTCAAGTTTGAAATCTTGCTTTGAATTGAAGAACAACAGCAAGGGTGAAGTGATTGCCAAGCACATTGGCAACAAAGAGAATATTTATATTAATGCTTTCATTTGGGTTCCTAAGACTCTTGTTACTAACATGCAAGGCCCCAAGAATCTTTGGGGACCTAAATCAAGGAACTAAACTTATTTTTAGGCATACTCCTCCGGTGGATCAAGTTGGGTGCTTGATAGTGGATGTACAAATCATATGACCGGAGAAAGGAGTATGTTCAGTTCATATTCCCCCTCAACCGATGCTAGTGAGAACATTGTCTTTGGAGACAACTCAAAGGGGGATGTGATCGGTCTTGGTAAAGTCGCTATAACTCTAGAACATTCAATTTCCAATGTATTACATGTTGATTCGTTGAGTTACAACTTGTTGTCCATTTCACAACTTTGTGAGATTGGCTACAATTGTCTCTTTACGGATAAGGGTGTGGAAGTTCTTAAGAGGGAGGATTCCTCTATTGTCTTTACGGGTCGTTTGAAGGGCAAGCTTTACCTAGTTGATTTCAACAAAAGTAAGGCTAAGCTTGAGACTTGTTTAGTGGCAAAATCTAGCATGAGTTGGCTTTGGCATCGTCGACTAGCCCATGTTGGGATGAGGAACTTGGCCAAACTCCTAAAGAATGAACACATCCTTGGACTAACAAATGTTCACTTTGAGAAAGATAGGATATGTGAAGCATGCCAAGCCGGGAAGCAAGTAGGTGTACCTTACCCACCAAAGAGCATCATGACCACCACTCAACCTTTGGAGTTGATTCATATGGATCTCTTTGGACCGGTTGCCTACATAAGTATCGGGGGTAACAAATATGGATTAGTAATTGTTGATGATTATTCCCGTTTCACTTACATGTTCTTTGTCTATGATAAGTCTCAGGTACAAGACAAGGTGAAAACCTTTGTGAGAAGGGCTCAAAAGGAATTTGGTCTCCCAATCAAGAAAGTGAGAAGTGATAATGGGACCGAGTTCAAGAACACCATGGTGGAAGAGTTTCTTGATGATGAGGGCATCAAACATGAATTTTCAGCTCCTTACACCCCTCAACAAAATGGTGTAGTAGAGAGGAAGAATAGGACTCTCATTGACATGGCAAGGACAATGCTTGATGAATATAAGACTCCGGATATCTTTTGGTGTGAAGCTATCAACACCGCTTGTCATGCCATCAACCGTCTCTACCTACACAAGAAGCTTCAAAAGACATCATACGAACTCCTAACCGATAACAAACCAAAGGTGTCTTACTTTAGAGTTTTTGGGTGCAAAGTGTTTATTCTCAACAAAAGACCCAAAACCTCTAAGTTTGCACCTAAAGTTGACATTGGCATATTACTTGGTTATGGATCAAATGAGCATGCCTATCGGGTCTACAACAAATCCGTTGGTAGAGTTGAGATCATGATAGATGTGAAATTTGATGAATCTAATGGCTCTGAAGCAGAGCAAGTTGATGCAAGTGTTGTAGGAAAGGAGGATCCACCAGTGAAGCAATCAAGGACTTGGCCATAGGAGAAATTAGGCCATTGGAAGAAGAAGATGCTGATCATGAGGAGCCTCAAGGTGTTGCTGCACAAGATTCCGCTGTGATACTCAACAACCAACAGCAGCACACACCTGCTGTAGTTTAGTAGGGCGACAGTGCCGCCCCTAGGAACGACAGTGCCACCCCCAGTGAACCAGCAGCATGCAGTCCAGCCATTACTCCATCACCTCAAGGGCTTAACTTAGAGCCTATATTTGAACAAGAACAAGATGCTAGTGCAGTAGAAGATCAAGGAGGTGTTGAACACCCAATACTACGCCAAACTATACAACGGGATCACCCCGTTGACAACATTCTTGGAAGCATCCGCAAGGGTGTAACAACTTGCTCTCATATTGCAAACTTTTGTCGATATTACTCGTTTGTTTCCTCCTTGGAACCCTTGAAGGTAGATCAAGCACTTGATGACCCGGATTAGATTATGGCAATGCAAGAAGAGCTAAACAACTTTGAGAGGAATCAAGTGTGGACTTTGTTGGAAAGGCCCAAGACTAATGTGATAGGCACCAAATGGGTATTTCACAACAAGAAAGATGAAAATGGTGTGGTGACAAGGAACAAGGAAAGATTGGTGGCTCAAGGGTTCACTCAAGTAGAGGGCTTGGACTTTGAAGAAACCTATTCACCGGTGGCAAGACTTGAAGAAATTCGGATGCTTCTAGCCTTTGCTGCCCATCATGACTTCAAGCTATATCAAATGGATGTCAAAAGTGCATTTCTCAATGACCCAATACAAGAGTTGGTTTTTGTTGAGCATCCACCCGGCTTTGAAGACCCCAAGTTTCCCAACCATGTCTACCAACTCCAAAAGACGCTCTATGGGCTTAAACAAGCACCAAGAGCATGGTATGAATGCCTTAAGGAATTCTTGCTCAAGCAAGGATTTGAAATAGGCAAAGCCGATCCTACCCTCTTCACTCATAAGCTCAATAAAGATATCTTTGTGTGCCAAATATATGTCGATGACATAATATTTGGCAGTACTAATATTTCATTTTGTGAAGAGTTTAGTAGGACAATGACTAAGAGGTTTGAGATGTCCATGATGGGTGAGATCAAGTTCTTCCTTGGTTTTCAAATCAAGCAATCGAAGGAAGGGACTTTTCTATGCTAAGCAAAGTACACCCAAGATATGCTAAAGAAGTTTGACATGGTGAATGCAAAGCCTATCAAAACTCCCATGCCAACCAATGGACATCTTGATCTTGATGTTGAAGGGAAAGCCGTGGATCTAAAGGTATATCGCTCCATAATCGGCTCTCTACTTTACCTTTGCGCATCTAGGCCAGACATAATGCTTAGTGTGTGCATGTGTGCTAGATTTCAAGCTAACCCGAAAGAATGCCACTTGGTGGAGGTTAAGAGAATCTTGAGATATTTAGTACACATTCCTAACCTTGGTTTGTGGTATCCTAAGGGCTCCAAGTTCGATCTACTTGGCTATTCTGATTCCGATTATGCCGGTTGCAAGGAAGACCGAAAAAGCACTTCGGGGACGTGTCAATTCCTTGGATGGTCCCTAGTGTCTTGGGGTTCTAAAAAGCAAAATTGTGTAGCCCTTTCCACCGCCGAGGTCGAGTATGTTGCAGTCGACGCTTGTTGTGCTCAACTACTTTGGATGAGGCAAACCTTAAAAGATTTCGGATGTTAATTCACCAAGATACCTCTCTTGTGTGATAATGAGAGTGCCATTAAACTTGCAAATAACCCAATTATTCACTCTAGAAAAAAACACATAGACAACCGTCATCACTTCTTGAGAGACCACGAATTAAAAGGAGATATTGCAATTCGCCATGTGAGCACAGAAAAGCAACTAGCCGATATCTTCACTAAGCCTCTAGATGAGACAAGGTTTTGTGCTTTGCGTAGTGAGCTAAATGTACTTGATTCTCGTAACCTTGTTTGAGCTATAGCACACATTTGATTGTCAACCTAGCGACATAGGAAAATCCTTATGAAAATCTTCAATTATGTGTTTCAAAACTTTTCAAAAGACCAACTAAGGCTCAAGATCATTGTCTGTAATGTTGAATGCTTACTGATCATGATACTTGACATATATGTCCATATCTAATATAAAGAACAGTCCAACTGGATTTAGCCCAGTAGTTGTTTTTCACCTAGGCCGGTAGTGCCGCCCTTTAAGGTCGGCAGTGCCGCCCTCTGTCCTTTGAGCAGATTCGGGTGAATCTTTCGTGGACTCGTGAGCCTTTATAAAACCTATCCATTGATTTATGCCCACGACCACGCCGCCGCCTCTTCGTCCAGAACCTCCCTCGCCTCTCCTCTCTTCCATAGAGGTGCCCTAGGAGCTCCATTGCCGCCCCTTGGCCGACATTGCTGCTCCTCAACCCTCCACCATCGACTTTCTGCAAGATTGGTGGACGTGCTGCTTGTGGAAGGCAGCCCCCTCCTCTTTCCCCTTCAATCCAATGTTTTTGGAGCAAGGTGAAACCCTAACCTAACCTTTTTCAGTTCGATCTATGCAATGTGATGGTTCTAGTTGAGGATTCATGTTTCTGGGAGGTGTATGAGGGGATTGGAACTAGGATTAGGGGTTGGATTTGGTGGATTTGAATTCACCCTTCTCGGATGAACAGAGGTAGGGCGGCAATGTTGCCCTGGGGGTCGGCAGTGCCGCCCCCAGCAGATTCCATCTGCTGAGCCTCAGTTTTCTAGGAAAGGTAGGCCCAAATCTGCCTAATCTAAACCCTAGTTCAAAGCTTTGGTTTCCGAATATTTTCTACCCTTCATATCCTTAGCTAGGGCATCATATTCTATTTCAATAGACTATGATTCTGAAATTTTGACAAGGTGTAGAAGTTGTTGAAACCAGGATTTAGGCAGAGAAAGAAATCTGGAGAAAATCCAGTGGAGCTTTCTGAGGGCGGCAGTGCCGCCCTACTCCTGCTGATTCAAACAGCAAGCTTCCACTTGGTGTTTTCTCTGAATTTCTTCCTCTGTTTAACCCCTATTTTTAATTTCATCTACGCACTGTCATATACAGTTTCTTATCTAGTCTTCACATGTGTTGCATAGATGAATCCCGGTGGTGAAGGAAGTGCAGCCGGTGGTAGGAGGAAGCGGGTTAGCAAGGTGCCAAGTCGCAAGGCTAGTGGGAAGATGCAGATGCCATTTGACAGAGATGCAACCTTCGAGCAAGAAGATAGAGATCAGATGGAAGGCTATACCATTCCTCAGTGGCCAGAAACACCCCTGCACATCACTGAGTATTACCATGGGTACATGCAGGAGGTCGAGGGTGAGTACTTGCTTGCAACACCTCAGGATACCGTGCAGCACGCTGTCACTGACTACTCCAGAGCCTAGAAGGCCACAGAGGAGGCAAGATATGTCAATCCATATACAGTGCCAAAGATGAGAGGTATTGATTATCGCTTTTGGAATGTTTTTCATTCCAACTTCTATGCTACCGCCATCTTTGCCAGGTCAGCAAGCAAGATCTACAAGATGCAGTACATTGATTTCCCAGAGCTTGAGAGCAGGCAGGGCATGCAGTTGACTGGTGCCATCAGGGTATGTGACCGCTTTCAGATGACTGACCTCATGAGCTTCAGGTATGATTGGAACACAGAGATTCTTGCTCAGTTCCATGCTACTTATTTTTGGGATCAGGAGGCAGATGAGATACACTGGATGCCAGATGGTCGCCACTACCGATGTGAGTATGTCACATTTTGTTGCATACTTGGCTTTGGCAGTGATCACAGGGCTCTACCTAGTATCCACCAGGGTGCTAGAGCTGATTCACAGTCTGTGAGTTTCTTGTGGGAGGATCAGGTTGAGGGGGAGCCTAACTGATCTAGGACCAACCTCAGGAGCCTTTACTACATTTTGAATAACTTCATCAGGGTGACTCTCAACCCCAAGGACAATGCCACTGATTTTAATGGATATATCACAAATGTCCTTGCTCAGTTTCCCAATGGTGAGAGGTTCAGTATTCCGAGGTTTGTTTGGGTTGAGTTGGCTACTGCTTTGGATAATGCTAACAGGAGGCTCCCATATGCTCCTTACCTTCAGTTTGTGATAGAGAGGTCACTGGGATTATTTTTCCCAAGGATTGTGAGCACACCATGTGTGTGATCAAGAAGACCATAGGAGGTGCACCATCAGCTACTGCTCCACTAGTTCCACCTTCTACAGGTGGTGGTACCTTTCAGAGATAGAGGGACATTCCTGAGGTTTCTCGCTCCCGCTCTCGCTCAAATGTCAGATCCAGGAGCGGGAGGAGAATGAAGAAGTTTGGGGAATGGATCAAGGCCATCTTCACTACATGTACATATCAGGCCAGGATCACATATGAGGAGTAGGTGGCGAACAGAGAGGCTATCGGGGGAGCTAGGGAGTTGGACGGTCTTCCACTGCTTGCACCAGTGGAGACCCCTCCCGTGTTTCCCAACCTGCCACGCTTGTCAGTTTCTAGTGATGAGGATGTTGATGGTGAGCAGGGTCAGTGGGACAGTTCTCAGTGGGCACCCTGTGACCGTGTCTACGGCAGGAGACCTCGTCGCCAGCAGCAGCAGCAGCAGGATGAGGAGGAGATTGCAGGGCCTTCTACCGCTACACCACCGCCTCGCCGCTCAGCCCGTCAGCGCTTCACACAGACCACACACCGGGTTGGTCGTGCCGTTCACGTCTCCAGCAGCGATGATGAGGAGTGATTGGTTCCCCTTCTCTTTTCTTCTCTTTTTGGCGCTTGATGCCAAAGGGGAGAAGTTTAGGAGTTTAGGGGTCAAATCTTTTTCGCTGTAGCTTGCTTCATGTCATATCCGTTGAGAGTTAGTTTATTAGATTGTGAGGTTGAGTGCCACCGCAAAACTCTATTTTTATGTAATAAGGCACTATTTTGACTCTATTTGTGTTAGATATGGACATGTATTTATGGATTTCGATTTAGCTTATCATAATCTGTGCTTGAGTTGCTTTAGACCTGTTCTATCTTGTGTAGAAATCTGTCTGTGACCTGACTGATGTAGCCAGCTGCGGCAGTGCCAACCTCCCAGGGCGGCAGTGCCGACCTCTGCTGCAACAGCCAGGCTTGGGTGATTTTATTTGATATAAAATGTTATACGCATCACGTCTTATCCTGTGACACATATTTTGTTCACCCCACAGCAAGCATGGATGTAGGGGGAGGCCCCAAATCACTTTGAATATGTGAACCTTGATTTCTAATACCAATTTGAGAATTCAAATCTCAATTCACATATTGAGGGGGAGTTCTCTACACCCATGACTTGTAAATCTCAGATTATTGATTATTTTTTGTAAGCTTGAATTGGGTTGTCATCAATCACCAAAAAGGGGGAGATTGAAAGTGCAATCAACCCCTAAGTGGGTTTTGGTGTTGATGACCACTTAATTCAAGGACTAATGAGATCTTTTGAGAAGACAAGGAGGTAATAACAAAAAGAGGAAGATATAGAGAAGGTGGAGGTACCCCAATTCTTATGGTGGTTTCTCTACTCATCAAAGGTTTAAATTCATTTATGGTTTGAATTTGAGTATAGGGATGTCGTGCAATTAAGGGGGATTCTAGTACTGTTATGGTCAGATGTGAATCACATGGTCAATCTTTATCCATGACATACACTCAGTTAGCTCAGAGTCCTGTCCAAACCTCATATCTAGCAACCTCTCTGAGCTAGGGCGGCAGTGCCGACCTCCCTTCCCAGCAGTTTTTCGAGACTATAAATAATGGATGGAAAGCTCTCTCCACCACCAACTCAGTACCCCTTCGTCTTCCTCCGAATCTAACCGTTGCAGAACAGAGCTCTCTATCCCTCTCTCTCACTCCATTGTTGGCCTTCATCCTCCAAGCAATCCTTCACTTCCAACCATAGATTCTTGAGGAAAAAGGTAACAAAACACTCCTAGAGAGCGGATCTACTACTTCCCAAAGTCTAAGAGCTTATGGTTCTCGTTTGGCCGGCGGTGCTAGGGTTTGTTACCCTTGGAGCTTGCTCCTAGCCGGCTAGGCATCGCCCTAGAGCTTGCCCCTCTCTTGTGGCAGCCTAGGGAGGTTTGTAATCGCTGTGTGAAGCTAAGAGATTACCCCTCATCTCAAGGATTCACTTCCTTGACTTGAGATTGAGTTGGAGTTGCAAAGCTCGAAGCCTTTGTGGCACCTCAACAACGTGGACATAGGCATGCCTTGGTGGCGAGCTGAACCACGGGATAAATCATTGTCTTGTGTGCTGGTCCCCTAGGGTTTGTTTCTTGCAATATATCTTGTGCTAGGGTTTATGTTGTTGATTCGAGTAGAAGAATCATTTATGTGGTAACCAGTCTTCGAACTGGTTCTGGTGTTGATTTTACAGGGAAGAACTCATCTTGGCTTCAAGTATCTCCCTGCCAAACCTCTCTGTGTTCTGCTTAATTTTCATAGGCCGGCAGTGCCGCCCTCAGTTCTGACCTCTGTTCGAGTTGAATTTTTACAGGCCTATTCACCCCCCCCACTAGGCTATTTACCCTTCCAGAGATCCTACACTCACGCGTAGCTTATCACCCCACCTACACAACACATCTAAGAATAGATGAGATGTTTTCCTTTTGAACCAGACTCATTGAGAGACCTTTAATCCGGTTGGTAACACTTACTGAGATTAAATTAAGGGTCCTTTAGTCTGGGTTGGTGTTACTAACCGGGATGAAGGGGTCAACCTTTAGTCCAGGTTAGTATTACTAACCAGGACTAAATGTTTTTGTACTTTTAGTGCCAATTTGTAACACCAAATGGGACTAAAGGAGACTCTTTAGTTTACGTTGGTGTTAGCAATCAGGACTAAAGGTAGCCCGCTGTCCCACCCTGTCACCGTAGCCGTTGGGTAGAGGACTTTAATCCCGGTCAGTATATAGAATCGGGACTAATTCGTCTATACTCCAGGACACAAATTTGCCAAGACTAAAAACAAAATTCGATGAGGATCAAAAGTCTGTTCTCTGCTAGTGTGATTAGAGTGTACTTGAAACAAAGAATAGCTAAGGCAATAGAGTACCGGTGTGATCAGATCATGCTACAAGATAATCCAACGAAACAGCACACTAATTTCCTATTCTCCCTTTCATAGCCTTGGAGTATAAAATAAAGCAACAAGAAAATTTTTCCTAGTTTGTATGTGATGGCCTAGTCGGAGGAGGAGCGCATGCTTCACATGTAAAAACAAAGCTTTCGTAGTCTGTATGTGATGGCCTAGTCGGAGGAGCGCATGCTTCACATGTAAAAACAAAGCTTTCGTAGTCTGCATGTGATGGCCTAATAGGAGCCTATGCTTCACGTGTAAAAATTCTCTAAATATAAATATAAATATAAATACTAGTGTGTTATTTTGCTACCACAAAAAACAAACTGGCACCAACAACAACGTGCTACACATGTAGTATTCTTGAAAGTGTACTTTTTTTTGTAAAACATTACTAAATATATCAAGAAAAATATTGTTTTGTGAAAAATGGTTTCTGAAAGTATAATAATATGCAAAAGTGTTTAATTTTTTTTGTCGTATAGTGAGAGATCTCATAAACTTTACTCAGAATCCAGTTATTACAAGAGCTGAACAAAGTCTTGTGTCATGAATCGCTGTACCCGCTTTCACAGCATAGTACGTATCTAGGATGGTGGCTAAAATCAGAAAGAAAAGTATTTTTCTCGTACTCATCATGTTCTAAAAGCTAAAAACACTCCTGGAGCGAAAGCAAAAGAAAAGCATCTTTTTTACTCATGTGTAAAATGTGTGCACAATGCAGCCACATTCATCCCATTTAGGCCTCATTTCCTAATCACACGCTTTCGTAGACTTGGAATTAATACAAAATAACAAAACTTTCGTACAGTCTGGTATGTGATGGCCCTGCAGGAGGAGCGTATTGCTTCACATCTATAAATATAAGTATTAATGTGGTTCTTTGCTACCACAAAAGAAGAAACTAACACCAACAACATCATCCATCGAGCTACACACACACAAATATAAGTGTGTACGACCAGTAGTGTTGGAGCAAGCTAGAGGTAGATCGCGCCTCCGATCCATATGTCGCTTAGAACAATGGTTTGGCCGTCGGCCAGCAAGGCCGGGCACCACCAGCACCAGGTACGGTGTTTGTCGGCGCCGGAGAAAATGGATGCTGCGAAAGCACGCCGCCGGTCAGCGAACTACCAGCCCACGTCCTGGGACTACGACGCCCTTCTGTCACTCAATTCTGCCAGATGTGATCAGGTCACTTCCTATAGTTTCATTATGTGAGGGAGTAATCCCTCACATCTCATTAAAAGTGACATTTTTAATTTTTAGATATTGTATTTGACTATTTTATTAATTTTATTAATTTTTAACTTTATAAAAAATAAAAAATTATTAATAAAGTATCTCTAATAATAAAATAAGTAATAATAAAATAAATAATTTTATAAAAATTTTAAATAAGACGAATGATCAAACAAGTTAGACGTCATTTTTAAAGGACGGATAGAGTATATAATAATATATGTAACAAATAAAAAAATATAGTGGTCTCTTGGTCAGACACTCCATAAATCTGCTCATCCACGCGGATTTGTTTGGCATGTGTAAAATATAGTGACCAGACCATCCAACCCTAGCTACGATTCTTCTCAACAATACAGTCAAGGTTTAGCATAACTTCTCCAGCAGCTATCTAAAACTATTTTGTGCCAGACAATTGGTACTTTGAAACCAATTTTACATGTGAAAAATTTCTAAAAACCTAATCTCACATAATAATAGGATAAGATGGAGATGAAAATAGTAGATTTTTCAGCTTCATCTTGCACGTGTGGCCTCCAACTTGGGTAGATACCAGATTTACCACACGAGAAAGATGTTGATATGAAACCCAGGCTGAGATGTATGGGCACATGCGGCCACAGCCGTAACACGGTCGTCAGGTCGCGAGCGGGCAGCCATAGTGGTCATATGCTCCGGGAAGCACTACTACATAGAGGGCCTATAGTCCCGGTGGAAAACGGGCTTTAGTTCCGGTTTTCCCAACCGGACTAAAGGAACCCTGTTGGAGGTCCGTCCAGTAAAAAAAAAACCCACCACCTACTACGGCCCCTGCCTCGTGTGTAGCTACTCAACAATCCGGGACTAAAGGTTCTGGACCTTTAGTCCTGGTTGGTAAATTTAGTCCCGGTTGGTAACACCAACCGAGACTAAAGATCTATTAGTCCTGAACACAAAAATTTTCGAGACTAAAACTTATTTTGGACATCGACAAGAACGCGGTGCTCACGGTCACGGTGGGGCAAGGTGTGGTGCTCCTCAGCGCCGGAGACGCCAGATGCTACACCGCAGCGACGAGGTTCCGCAAACTACAGCCCCACCTCTTGGGATTACGACGCATTTCTGTCGCTCAAAGGTGGTGGCCATGATCCCGTGATTCACAAATTAAACTACACTGTATATGTCTATCTGCTTCTTTGCATGATTGGTTCTCTACTAGATAAACTAAACTAATTAAAGAAGTCATAGTGTTTTTCCATACAGTTCTATTCTATAATAACGTTTATTTACTAGAGACAATTTAAAACTTTTATTTTTTGAGACACTACGTAGAACTGACACCTATGTACCCTTATTCGTATGGATGTATTCACACGTCATATCCTCATGAGCATATAAAAAAAAATTACTAAATCACTAGAGTTGCCTCGCTATCAGGGTTACGCAACCTGCCACACACTTGATATTTATAAAATTACAACACATGTTGATAGACATGTCACTAAAAGACTAGAAACGCTAAATTTTGAAATAAATATAGGGAAAAACCAAACCCACATGTTAAGTTGACAACATAAACTCGAGTGTGCAAATTCCACCACTAGACATCTAGCTAGCTCATATGCACTTAGTTCATTGGACTATTCAAACCTTTCATTACATTTAGCTTACATAATCAATTAATTAAACAAGATTGCCAAAGTAAGTAGTTTACTTAGAATATAAGTACATCATCCTTACATGTACGTAGGATTGCTTGTAACTGAGGAAGACCTTTTTTTTATCTCTTATACGTGTTTGTTGTACTATAACCCGATATTACACTTCATCACGATCGTCGTCAGACTCAACACGATTCACTACAGCTGCTACTATTTATAGGAATGCTCAAGTGATCACTATCCAAACCTTAAACTAGTGAAGTAAAGCTTATGATCAGCAATATTAATGTATTATATACAAGAAACCGTCTCGGTAAATCCATTAATCGAGATGGACATTTATAACATAACCGTCTCAGTTAACAAACATTAACTGAGGTGGTCATCCTAACGCAACCGCCTCAATAAATGGACTAATGGAGACGGTCATTATATGCAACCACCTCGGTTAACATGCGATTAACTAAGGCGGTGGCCTTATAATGCCCGTCTCCATTAAGCCTAGAATAAATTTTGAAATTTTAAAACAATTTTGGATGAAAAAATGACTAAAATAAAAGTTGTAGATATCGAAAAGTTAAACAACTTTGTAGTTGATAACTTTTTCATTTGAAAGCATTTAGGTAAGGATAATTACGTATAAAGTTGGTACATTTGAAATTTAATTTTTGCAATCAACCTCGGATGAAAAAATGACATAAATAAAAGTTGCAGATCTCAAAAAGTTAAAGAACTTTGTAGTTGACAACCTTTTCATTTGAAAGCATCTAGGTAAAAATAATTACATGTAAAGTTGGTAAATTTGAAATTTAACTTTAGAAAACAATCTTGGATGAAAAAATGACATAAATAAAAGTTGTAGGTCTCAAAAGGTTAAAGAATTTTGTTGTTGACAAGTTTTTTCATTTGAAAGCATCTAGGTAAGAATAATTACGTGTAAATTTGGTAAATTTGAAATTTGAATTTTGTAAACAACCTCGGATGAAAAAATGACATAAATAAAAGTTGTAGATCCCAAAAGGTTAAAGAACTTTATTGATGACAAGTTTTTCATTTGAATTCATTAAGAGTCTCAAACACTAAATTCAAATTCGGTTAAGTATAATATGAGGAGAAAATATCTAGTATTGACACAAGTGATCAAATGGTGGAGTTGTAGAGAGAGTTATAGGTGAAGGCGAGGTTGAGGGTTCAAACCCCATTGTTACAAGTTACAAGGGATTTTCACCTGAACAAACCATGATTTGGAGCTTGAGAGCCCGCAACATGTGGGGGCCTCCCAGGATTGCCTCAGTTAATACTATTAACTGAGGCGGTCATGTTAAGGTAATTGCCTCCATAAAGGTCATATTAACCGTGACCTTTCATTGGAGGCGGTTGCAGTTGCCTACCTCGGTTAATCATTTATGTCCACCTCTGTTAAGTTTTTTTTGTAGTGACCGTTAAGTGGAACCCATGGCTGACCAAGATAGTAACTCTGAATCTCCACCCCCATCAAGCAAGCTAGTGTTCTAGAATATATCACTCATGGTTCTCCATAGCTAGTTGATTGATATCAGCCTAAAGCAATTGAGCATGGACTGATGCACCATCACTACTAGTTCAATGCCAATCGACAACAATGCTCCTAGAGTGGCAACAACTTCCCTAGTTGTATATCTTAAACCATTAGGATCATTAACTATTGCTAAGTATCATTGAAGTTTACTTTTAAAAGCAAGCTTAATTTCATGTTTGTATGTGAATTAGTTAAAGGAAGAAATATAAATATGGAGCCAATGGTATTGATCTCAAGAAACTTATGGTCTGTTTGGCAAGTCAGTCTAAATCCTAGATTCACCATGGATCAACTCCACCATAGATTTGGGATCCCATCATGGTACTAGAAAAATTGTTTGGCTAATATATCAACTACAGATCTAAGAATATGAGGTTTTTGGTGGGAACGACCTCTTCTACCCTAGGGCATAGCCATGGCTGCGCGCACCTAGGCAGGACAGGCTACAGCTGGGTGCGGCGAGGCTGGGATCCTTCATGGTGGTGGTAGTCAGGTGAAGCATGGCCATGGAGCAACGAAGTGTGGCCAGATGCGGTGCTGCCATGATTGGGTGCTTTGGGGACTGAGTGTGGCGGGTCGCGGCTGGGCATGGCTAAGCTTGTTCATAGCACCGGTGGTCTATCATGACACAGTGAGGTGTGGTTAGACGCAGTGAGGAAATGCCAAGGGAAATATGGTATGGTTGGGTGGGGTGTGGCCATGGCGGTGATAGTGCATCGTCGGCACTCGAGAAGGTGTGGCACAAAAGCTCGGGGAAGAAGAAGGAAAAGGAAATAAATAATGATGCAGTACGTGGGATGATTGAGGTGTGTAACCAGTGGCATTGGTGGGCAAGTACCAGCCAATTCCAAGAGGAGGTACAAAACAAGTTTTCATGGAGAACCCTTAAGAAGCCCCACCAAAACCATGGATCTACCCAGATCCACCATTTTGGTGAATCAAGATTTTCATGGAGCTAGAGTATTTGGGTAAAATTTCATGCAGTGCAGTTGGTTTTGGTGGATTTAGAGCTGGTAGAGCTCAGGCCCATTAAATTAAATTAGACTTTGAAATTTCAAAACAAATGAAGCACATGCATTTTGATTCATTAGCATGGTTGGAGTAGTTCTTATAACATATTTGCATCTAGTCGTTTTATTTTCATGGTATTCCATTAATGATGGCTTATATGTCATGGTGCAGGTTTGTCCTTCTAGTTATGATAAGTTGAAAACCAACATAAGAGATATGTTGCTCAAGAAAGCAGAACCATCTTCTAAACTTCGGACCATTGATGCAATGCAACGACTTGGTATCTCTTACCACTTTCAGGATGAGATTAGTAACATCCTGTACTCCATCTCCAATGAGAGTGCCACAAATCAACACGCATATGACAACATTGCTTTCACAGCCTTAAAATTCAGGTTACTCAGGGAAAATGGTTTCCCAACAACCCTAGGTATTAGCAAGCTTTTGTCAACATAACGAATTTTCATCACATGTAGATGCACACATATATGCTCAAACACTGTTATATTTATTGAATGATATTGACATGCTTCACATGGTTCACTAAATATATTTACTTAAACATCAAAGATTCCCTAGAATTGGAAGTGTTTGAATCAATGTTTTATTTTTGTCTCACACAATAATCAACTAACTGATTGCAATATTAAAATAATTAGTCATAGAATAGAAAAATATAATATCATTCGAGACATAAACGTTACAATTCAACAATGCAAATACATATTGAAAATCTATTCGGTTAACAAAAAAATTAATGGCTACAGTTTTAATGTTGCAGGGCCATTGGGCTGCTATGATTATGGGAACTGCATCACCAAGACACCAAGACAGGAGGATGCAAACACACTTCTTTTGCTACATGAGGCCTCATATCTAGCATTTGGAGATGAAGAAATATTGGATGTAGCAAGGACATATTCAGCTAAAGCACTTAAAGAACTGATGCCATCCATGCTGCCACACTTAAGGGAGGGTGTGGCGCATGCTTTAGAACTTCCACTGCACTGGAGAGCTCCAAGACTAGAAACAAGATGGTTCATTGATTACTATGCTAGAGACATTAATATGTGCCCATTGCTCCTCCAATTCGCTAAACTAGACTTCAACCAGGTTCAAGATGAGCATCAGAAAGATCTTGCAGCGGTGACATGGTATGCTTGAAGCAAACTTTACTTCCAGCCATATGCAATCTTTGATTTTCTGCCTAAAAGAAAAAATATTTTTCAACACTCTTAGGTGGTGGAGGAACATTGGGCTTGGCGAAAAGCTTCCATTTGCAAGGGATCGTCTAATGGAGTGCTTCCATTATGCAAATGGAATTGTTTGGGATCCAAAGCTTGGACCATGCCGTCAAATGCTTGCTAAAGTTTCCAATCTGATTGTTTACTTGGATGATGTTTATGATGTGTATGGAACCATGGATGAACTTGTACTGTTCACAAAT
Organism: Microstegium vimineum; assembly: GCA_022036555.1. NCBI lineage: Eukaryota > Viridiplantae > Streptophyta > Magnoliopsida > Poales > Poaceae > Microstegium > Microstegium vimineum. Next base: position 24,137,325 of record CM039140.1, read on the forward strand.
GCAATTGCAAGGTGAGCAGAATTGCAATACAAGAAGCATGTGTTCAATTAACAACTTGAACTCTTGCATTACCCAGAAAAACCATAAACTATAGCAAAGAAAAAAATCTTAATAAGTTCTATAAATACCATTAGATTCTGGTCATGTGCCAAGTATTATCTCCTCTCATAGAAGGTGATTCGTTAGTTTTGGATTCCAATGTTTTTCAGGTGGGATACAATACCAATTGAGACACTCCCAGAGTATATGAAAGCACTTTATTCTGTTATATACCACACATCAAATGAGGTTGCTGAACATGCTTTGAAGGAACATGGTTGTAGTATTCATTATCATCTACAAAAATCGGTGAACTACCCTCAAATTAAGCCACCATTATTTGTGATTGACTAATGTATTGTTCTATCATTTGATTGGTAAGTTATTCTCATTTAACAGTGGCATGACATCTGCATGGCGTTTTTAGTTGAGGCAAAATGGCACCATGGAAACTATAGACCAAGCATTCAAAAGTACCTGGAGAATGGATGGGTGTCATCGTCTGCGCCATTGTTGCTGTCACATGCCTTCTCAATGCTCGATTCAGTTGTCAACATGCACACAATATCCCAAATGCAAACAACACACAAATTAGTTCAACATGTTTCCTTAGTTTTGCGTCTCTGCAATGACTCTGCAACACACATAGTAAGAACCTTATTAGTTTTTTCCTCTCCTTGTTACTAATAGTATGATTTTTTTCTCATATATGCTGCATATGGAATAATAGGATGAGTTGCAGAGAGGAGATGCTCCATCTTTCATAGCTATACACATGACCGAGAATGGTGGTAATGAGGATGATTCTCGTAAGGGCATGCAAGATCTTATCTTGAAGTCATGGAAAGTAATCAATGAGGAGGCATTTGATAGTTGTCAATATTCTACACCCTTCAACAAAGCATGTGTTAACTTAGCTCGCATCTCACATTGTGTTTATCAAGGCGGAGATGGTTTTGGTACACCAAATGGTCAAAAGAAGAAGCAAATTAGAGATTTGTTCTTGGATCCAGTCCATACATGAAAGAACCACTAAAATAGACATATTTTTGAGCATATGAGGGGAATATTTTGTTGGTAGTATATTTCATGGTTGTGTTACCATAATGATTAATTAGAATGTCAATATATGGGTTTCAATGGCCTAACACTCAAGACACTTGAGATTTATCTTGGTTTGGGATCGCACCCTACATCCACCAAAGATTTTAGGTTTGAGTGTTCGAGACAGGGGGGTTACAGTGAAGTAGGGAGAGAGATGTGTGTGATTATTAGTGTGAGCCAATCGATGGATTGGTTATCTGATTTGCATAGGTCAACTCCTTCATCTCTTGGTTGATCACTAGATTCGAATGTCCACGGACAAAGAGGTGATGTGCCTCTAGAGCGGTCATCTCACGCATGCCATTGATGAGTGTTTTGTACTAAGTGATGTTGTTTGTTACTTGAAAATTAAGCTGAAGGGCGTCAAAGCTTGTCCCCTCTCGGTGATATAAGAAGTACCCATGTCCCCGTGCCATCGAGCATTATGTAGCCATCAAAGTACATGGTCTAGTACTCCTATTTTGTTGGTGTGGGCAGGGCTTATACCTCATACACTCAGCTACATAATTAGCTAGCACCTAAGACTTGATGGTGGAACATGAGGCATAAGTGATGTTTAGCACCATGAGTTCCAAGTCCCATTTGGTGATGCATCCTGAGGATTCATGACTGTTAATCATATCCCCTAGTGACATCGAGGAGACCACTGTGATGTGGCTGCTCTTGAAGTAGTGGTGTAACTTTCACTAGGCAATGAGAATGGTGTACAACAACTCCTAGACCTATGGGTAGCGAACTTTGGAGTTAGAGAGTACCTCACTAATGAAGTACACTGGTCACTAGTGTTGGGGATATTACCTCGGCATATCCCCGGGGACCTTATGGGCCTACCGACCGGAAGACGGCCCAGCTCGCGAGGCCCTACGGCACGCGACTAGCCCGTCGTGCTCGCCAGGGACTCCGAAGAAGTCTTGCTCGCCAAGGAAGATCCTAGTAGATAGACTCGGATCCCTTGCCTTGAGGAACCGATCGTAATCTGTTAGGATATGAAAACTTTAACCTTGCTCCCTGGCTATATAAGGCGAGCAGGGACCCCCTTGAAAACTCTCTCTCATAATCTCTTAGATCTCATCTACACCTAGTGTAACCTAATACTCATATCAATCCAGCCACCAAAACACAGGACGTAGGGTATTACGGCGATTTGCCGGCCTAAACCTGTATAAATCACCGTGTCTACGCTCTCCGTGTTACGCTTGATCGCCATCGCCACACCTCCGCCTACAATCTACTACCGTAGGGTACCCCCTAGGTAGACTGCGACACATATTTCGTCAACAGTTGGCGCGCTAGGTAGGGGGTGTGTGCATCGACTCCATGGCTCGTCAAGCGGTTACTTTTCCTGGATCCATGGTCATCCCCGCGGGCGGCGCCACCCTCCAGATTGGGTCTTTGGTCTGGACTATCCACGACACCGTCTCCGTCTCAGAGACCACGGAACTCGCGCGGCTTCCCGTGCCGAACCCTCCTCCAGTCGAAGATCTAACCACCAAGATGGCTCGAAGCACTCCAGATCACGTTACTCCTAACAACTTCGCGAGCACTGTTGACCAGGTCGATGAAGACCTCGCCGACTTCCTCGGCCTCATCGACGCCGCTCGTCGCCGACTTCGTCCTCATGCGTCGGTCACGCACAAGAAGAACACCTCGGGAGCTCAACAGCGTCGTTCGCTACCCGACTTCGCCAGCCCTAGCACCGGGCGAAAGCGCCGACGTGGCAACAACCACAGGGAGGTCCTCGATGGCCCCTGCCCCCTCCACGAACAAGGAAAACACACGATGCGGGAGTGTATCGCCCTAAAAGAGGCCATCCAAAGCAAGGCGGACGAGAAGCGACCAGGCAACAACCCTTCAACAGAAGGCACGACAGAAGCTCTGACCACCGACTTCACGAAGGCCACGCGCATCTTTCCCATATTCCGTGGATACCCAGGTGGCAATGGTAAGTGCTACCGAGCTCTTACTAACAGCAACATCGTTCATGTTCCTCCTCCAGATCGACAAAACGCCGAATCGATTTCTCCAGAGACGATCACTAGATATGTCATGACTACCCTGGTTGCTTCCCCCTGGTTGTCGGCGCAGCTGTCTCGGCCAGCTTCTTCAAAATAATACTCGTCGATGGGGGCAGCTCCCTCAACGTTATTTTCCCGAACACACTCTAATGACTCGAGTTCCGGGAAAGCAGTATCTGCCCGGTGAATTTCTCCTTCCATGGTATAATCCCTGGCGAAAGCTTGAAACTGTCCGGACAAATCACCCTCTCCATACGATTTGAGTCCGATCGCCTAGTCCACGAAGAACCTGTTGATTTTGTGGTCGCCGACCTTGACGCTCCGTACGACGCCATCCTCGGACGACCTGCGCTCTCGAGCCTCATGGCGATACCGCACTATACCTACTTAGTGCTCAAGATACCAGCGCCACAAGGAGTCATCAGCCTCCACTCCAATCTTCAGGTCACCTACGAATGCGGGCAAAAAATGGTTAAGGATGCGACCAGGTGGGAACAGCAGCGCGGTACCCAAATCTGCCTGTTCGATGCAACCAAGCCTCAAGCAGGGGACTTCGACATCCCGGAGCCCCCGACTACACGCGCCTCGAAGAAATCTAGAGAAACGAAGACGGTGGCCCTCGACGACGACGACCCTGAGAAAACCACCGTCATCGGTGCCAACCTTGACCCCGAACAAGAAAGCGCGCTCGTCAGCTTCCTGCGGCGCAACATCAACATCTTTGCTTGGAAGCCGGCGGACATGCCAGGAGTCCCCCGCGACCTCGCCGAACACTCGCTGAACGTGGTCGAAGGGCCAAGCCAACTCGTCAGAAGCTTAGAAGGTTCACGCCGGACCGCAAAGAGGCCATTAAAGTTGAAATAACCCGACTCCTAGCTGCAGGGTGCATTAAGGAAGTAAATCATCCCGATTGGCTTGCCAATCCGTTACTTGTAAGGAAGAAGAATAATGAATGGAGAATGTGTGTCGACTATACAAGTCTCAACAAGCACTGCCCCCCTGACCCCTTCCCTCTTCCGCGTATCGACGAAGTCATTAACTCCACCGCTGGATGTGAACTCCTCTTCTTCCTCGACTGCTACTCCGACTACCACCAAATAGAGCTGAAGGTGGAAGACCAGATAAAAACATCGTTCATAACTCCTTTCGGCGCCTACTGCTACACAACAATGTCCTTCAGGTTAAAATACGCCGGCGCTACATACCAGCGCGCTATACAAGAATGCTTGAAGGAACTCATTCTAGGGAAGGTCGAAGTCTACGTAGATGACATAGTCATAAAAACACACTCCGCAGAGACTTTGATCGCCGACATAGAGTCAACCTTCAAGGCCGTCAACGAGTTCAGGTGGAAGTTAAACCCAAAGAAATGTATCTTTGGAGCATCGTCAGGAAACCTACTAGGCAACATCGTCAGTCGATCCGGCATCCGGGCCAATCCGGAAAAGACTTCCGTAGTTCTCCAAATGAAACCTCCATCTAACGTCAAAGACGTACAAAAACTCGCTTCATCTCTCGCCTTGGTGAAAAAGGCCTTTCATTCTTCGGACTCTTGAAGGGCGGACAGAAGTTCGCATGGAACGACGAGGCGGATCGCGCATTCGCCGACCTCAAGAGATACCTCACCGAACCACCAACCCTTGTAGCGCCAAAGGAAGATGAACCAATGTTGTTTTACATCGCCACTACTAACCGAGTCGTCAGCACCGTCATGGTGGTCGATCGTGAAGAAAGCGAACGCGCATACCCGGTCTAGCGACCATGCTACTTTGCAAGCTAGGTGCTTAACGAGTCAAAAACAAGATATCCCTAGGTGCAGAAGTTGTTATACGCGGTCCTCATCACCGCGTGCAAACTCTGGCACTATTTTCAACGACCATCTAAGGTGACGGTCATCACCGAATTCCCGCTAGGCGACATTCTGCGTAACAAAGACGCTACCGGATGAATAATTAAATGGGCGGTGGAATTGGGAACGTTCAATATAGCTTTCTAGGGGCGTCATACAGTAAATTCACAAGCACTCGCTGACTTCATCGCCGAATGGACCGACATCCAGGTCCCAGTAAACACCGAAGCCCCGAGCATTGGACTGTATTCTTCGACGACTCACTGTTCATTCATGGAGCAGGCGCCGGCTTCCTATTCATATCGCCGTCTAGAGATAAGCTTCGCTACGTCCTACGACTACTATTCCCGGCATCCAACAATGCCGCCGAATACGAGGCATCACTACACGGGCTCCGCATTGCAAGTGAACTTGGCATAAAACGCATCATCGTTCACGGCTACTTGGCCCTATAATCAACCAGCTAAACAAAGAATGGAATTGTTCCAATGAGAAGATGGACGTGTATTGCGCTGCCATCTGGAAGTTAGAAGGCAAATTCTTTGGGTCGAATACCATCACATCCCACGTGATCGAAACCAGGCAGCAGATGAAATGTCCAAACTAGGATCATCGCGATCCCCCATCTTGGCGGAGTCTTCGTCCAAGACCTACACGAGCCATCAATCGCCGATAAATACGAAGATTCACCCGATGAGGCACCACCACCAAAAGCTAACATGCTGGTCGCCGCAAGCACTAGTCGATCATTTGACTGGCGATATGATTTTATTCAGTATCTCTCCAACAACGTGCTGCCATCAGATGAAACAGAAGCGGAGCGACTAACCCGTCGAGCTCACAAGTACGTCCTCGTCGACGGTAAGCTGATGACGAAGAATTCCAAGTTTGAAGCACCACAAAAGTGCGTCTCCAAGGAAGATGGCACTGCAATCCGACAAGATATCCACGCCGACACATGTGGAAATCATGCTGCCAGCAAAAACGCTAGTACAGAATGCTTTTCGAGCAGGGTTTTATTGGCCCACAGCGGTCGCCGATGCAGAGCAAATGGTGCGAACCTGCAAGGGGTGTCAATTCTTCGCCAAACAATCTCACTTTCCCGCCCAGGAACTTCAAGTAATACCAGCCTCCTGGCCCTTTGCTTGTTGGGGTCTCGATATGCTCGCCCCCTTCCGACCAACGCCGGCAAACTTTAAGTGGATCTACGTAGCCGTCGACAAATTCTCCAAGTGGATCGAGGTCAAGCCGGTCACTAAAGCCTCAGCCGGAAATCCAGTCGCCTTCATTGATGAAATCATACACCGATTTGGCGTACCAAATTCAATCATCACCGACCTGGGGTCAAACTTCACCGGGAACCTCTTCTGGGATTTTTTGCGAAGACAACGGAATACTGGTCAAATATGTCTCCGTCGCCCACCCCAGAGCAAATGGCCAGGCCGAACGTGCTAATGGAATGATACTAGACGCACTCAAGAAGCGGTTATACCAGCAGGAAGAAAAGAACGCAGGTCGCTGGCTGCGTGAACTACCTGTGATGTTGTGGGGACTACGTACTCAGCCCAGTCGTAACACCGGCGTCTCCCCATATTTCATGGTTTTTTGCTCTGAAGCGGTAATCCCAACCGACGTCGCCTTCGGCTCCCCACGTGTAGAGTACTATGACGAAGAGATATCCGACCAGGCTCGGATCGACGACATCGATCGCCTCGAAGAGCAGAGATTAACATCATGTGTATGCATGACTAAGTACCTAGAAGCCGTTTGTCGATACTACAACTGCAATGTCAATTACAGATCGTTCATCGTAGGAGAACTCGTCCTCAAGAGGAAACTCAAGACTGAAGGCATGCATAAGCTCTCTTTGCACTGGGAAGGCCCCTACGTCATCAAAGAAGTCACCCGACCAGGGTCATATCGGCTTGCAGACCAGGAAGGAGTCGACGTACCTAACTCATGGAGCATAGAGCACCTCAGGCGCTTCTACGCCTGAAATACTTGTACTATGTGTCCAACCTATATGAATAAAAGTTCGACAATTCTCCCCATATACCTTCTTCATTTCGGCGACCTCTACAAAAACGCCTATGGCGTTCGACGATTTCTAAAAAATGCACATGACGTTCGACGACCTCTCCAAAACACTCCCACAGTGTTCGATGACCTCTCCAAAACGCGATGGACGTTTCTCCAAACAGCCTGGCCATAACCAGAAAGCATCCGAAGTTGGTCTGCCAATGAGTCATAGCGAATAGAAGTAGCTACCCTAGGAGTTATGACTACATCGACAAACCTCCCAAATGGTATTTCCCCAGAAGCCAGGCGATATCACTTGGGTCGAGAGCCATGAGGTTATGCGCCCAGAATCTGTATACGACCACGGTACGATCGACGACTCTACAAGCAGCATGGCTTTTCGCCCAGCGTCTGCAGGAACGGTCTCCACAGGCCCTGGTCACGCCACGATCGAGCCTCTCAGAAAAAGGCCCTGTCCCTGGCATCTCCCTAAGCGTGCATGAGCTGCTCGCCCTCTGCGTCGCGGGTTGCCAGCAGCGTGCCTCCTTGGGAGTCCTTATGTATCCTACGCGTGCAGTGGAGCTAGCCCTACGATATGGACCATCTGAGACCCATGACCGAACGATTCATTGCTACGGCTCACGACTCAGCTGGCACGAAAGGACATACAAGTGAAATAAAAGCTCACCGCCCGGATAAACAAAGCTTTGATACATTTCACTTACAAGTCCACACAACCCTTGTATTATATACAAACGATGGCTACTTCATAGCAAAAGACTCCATGTCAGAAAGCAGATCCCCAGCAACCGCGTCCGCCTCCACCTCCAAGCGACCCACATCCGACTCAGAAGTACCTGTTGCGTAACCACTCCGCACCCTCTGCAGATCGACTCGCGGGTAATGTGACCGCAGCATCGCAAGCCCATGGGAGAGCATCTCCTGCGCCGCCAACGTCGCATACGACTTGAAGCGCCCCCAGAATCCTCGCGCCCTCGACAAAACATCAGCAATGGCCTCGTCTGACGAAGGAGCGGAGACGAAAGTAACATTGTCCACGCAGGCCATCACCGGCCTGACATCTTCAATCAGGCTCCAAAACTGATTGTGCCCGGCAACAACTTCAACCTCCAGTTCTACAAAGGCACAAGGAAGTAAGCACAAGGACGCGACGACGCCTCTGGAAACTAAACAGGATATCAGAACCAACCTTCCTTCGCCTTTGATAACTGGTCGCGCAGACTTAAGTTGTCACGTTCTTTCTCCAAAAGGGCCTTCTCCAGCTTACGCGTCTGCACACGGGCTTCCTCCAAAGATTTCTCCAAAGATCAGATCCGGAGCTTGCGTTCCTGACTCGCCCTCAACAACACCTGTAAAATAATGGTTGAGCCAACGGCTAATTAAAGAAAAAGGAAGCCGATGACTTACCTTCACATTATCCAAGACGTCCTGACCACAATCAGAACCTTCATCATCAACAACGAAACCCCCCCGCGAGTGGGGTGGTTCCACAAAGTCGTCTTCAACGACAATCGAAGCTCGCCTCCACCTCTTCCTCGAATGAGAGCCAAATGTCAGTGGCACATTGTCATCGCCAGATCCTGCCCCAAGACCAGAAGGAACCCTAGGGTTTCCCGAAGAACCCAAGCCACCTCCAAACCTTGGGTGACTCGCAGCCCAGGGCTCCGACCTCAACGGCTTCAGGTCGACAACAGCCGCCTCCACCCTGGGTAGTTCCTCGTCGACCAGACCCTTATCAGTAGCTTCCTTTGCGATGCTGTACAACGTTCCAGCCTCATCGGGCGATTCCGTATCATGCACCATGAATCATCCAAAACCAACAAGTCAAGAAAGACACTTACCAAACAGATACCTTCCGACGAGAGGGTCTAGCCGCCCTAGGTGACTTCGAAGAGCCGGCCACCCCCGAGGTCCTCAGCTTGGAGTACACGCCGAGTGGGATGCCTTCATCTCCAAACGAAGCATCGCACCCTTGGATTGACGAGTCAGGCAGAGATTCATCAGAGTGATCGGAACCACCCGGCTCAGTAGCATCAACACCCGCCGGAGGCGCACAAAACTCTAGCAAAACACCAGGGGCCGACAATAGGGAAAAATAAGAGGCACGGTCTTTGCCATTAATCTACACAACCAAGAACACAATAAACACGACAAGCGCCAAAACATTACAACACAAGAAAAAGTCGCAGATATCAAAACCTAAGGAGGAGGATGACGAAGACAAAAGTCTTTCCTCGACTATGCGGCGAAGAATGCTTCGTAAAGTCGAAGATATAGTTTAAACGCTTGTCAGCAATAGCTAACTCGATACTTTCAGGTGCCTCCCGAGTACTGTCACCCTTACCAGCATATTCAAAAGCTGGATGTTCCCTATCTTTACAAGGCTGACAACGCTTGGCAATGAAACTACACACTACCTGCACGCCGTCAAGAGTACGATGATCTAGCAACTTCAGTAGCAATCTCACCTTATCCAATCCAGCCTTGGACGGCGACTCCGACCAGGTTTTCAGGATCGTGGGCACCAGCGCGGGATCACATGGCGCGCAGGGCTCCTCCTGATGAACATAAAACCACCTCGACTTGTGTCCAGCAAATTTGGAGTGCAGCGGCATCGAGATATACTCACTAGACATACCATCCTTGAGTTGAAGATATATAGAGCTAATAACGCTGGATGACCCAGTTCCATTCGGCTTCCAACGGAAGAATTATCGGAATAAATCAAAATGAGGATAGATCCCAATAAACGCCTTGCACATGTGAATAAAGGTTGCAATGTGCACGATTGAGTTGGGATTCAGGTTGCAGAGTGAGATATCATAGTACCGCAATAGACCACGAAGGAAAGGATAGACGGCAACCCCAAAACCACATCGGAAGAATGGCTCAAAAACCACAAGCTCACCCGTATTCGGCGTCGGAAACGACTCACCGAACGCCGGCCGCCATTCCGCCGACCACCGAACACAAGGGCGTTGATGTCATCTTCCTTTAGAGTGGTCCGCGTCCGATGCTTCACCCAGGGTGGATCCACCAGCTCCTCAACCCTAACATTTGGGGTCGGCGCCGTAGAAGCTGTTCTAACTGCTGACGACGACCTCGTAGCCACAACCATCATAGTGGATAGCCTTACTGCACCACCCTTCTTTCGCGCCATCATTGGTGAGCAGGGCAATTCAGCACCACGACGGGAGGCAAACCAAAGAAACACTGGGAAAATATGGTGGAAGTTAAAGAGTTTCACCGCAATAGTAGAATGGAGACCGCCGCCGCCGAACCCCCTTTACACCAAGCGGTGCGGCGCCTCGCCTCCCAGGGTTTTTGGAAACCGCAACGACCAAATACGGAGCCGCCACGATGCCCACCTTCCGCGCCGCGACTTGGGCCGCTAACTGTGCGGTTAAATCGTCCCACTTACTTATTTTCCCCCTATTTCGTATTTACTTCCAGTTAATTTCCCCAAATTACGGCTAATGATTTCCAAAATGCTACTAACACTACAGTCCCAGGGACTGGACGTGCGACCATGTTATGATCTCTTTTTTGCAGATACAGTAACATGGCCACAGTATCCTGGTCAGCAAGCACCACCAAACTTGCGGTACAGCGATACTCGAGGACTTCGTCGACAGCCGCCATGACTCAGTTGCTTGGTCGCATACCCGACCAGGCTCGAGGACTTCGTACAAATTACACCGAGAAAGGTTCGCGGACTGCGGCCACGGCGCAGAAGGGCAGCGCGAAGCAGCACAACACCCGAAGATTGAAACTCGGGGACTGCGAACAAAGCAAAGTGACCCCGATGCGAGAACCTCATAGCTTCTCGCATCAGGCTTGGGGACTACGGGTATTTGCAGTCGTTTCCTACTAAACTCATCTTCAGTTTTTAATATATGATCCTGATACAAGAAGCTTCCAGTTTCTTACATTAGGCTCGGGGACTACGTGTATTCACAGTCGTTTTATATAAAACTCATGCCTTTAGTTACATACCTTATGCATTTTTTATAAAGCATGACACCACGTGCATACTTCACCTGCTACCACGCTCGGGGACTAAGTGGGTACACTTCACCTAGCGGTTACATACCTTGAGGGCATGCATTTTCTCCTCCCGCTCAACCACAAGCATCACGCTTATCATGTGCATCATCGCTGTGATGTACAAAAGTATGGTCCTGACTATGGATATGGATACCGGCACCAAGAGCATGCTTAGGAAGTGTTTTAATTAGTCGAGGGCTTGTTGGGCCTTCTTGGTCCACTAAAACTGTGCAGACTCCTTTAGGAGCCTATATAGGGGCATCCAATGCTCTCGGCGATGTAGGAGTCGACAGAGCTGCTGCCGTTGGAGCCAGGGCTGGACGGGGGTGACGGAGCGCCAGAAGGACCATCCACAGAAGGACTATGGGGAAAAAGAGGTTTGACAGTCCTAAGATCAATACGACGATTGCTCCCGTGAAGGCCCACACTGAACCAAAATCAGTGAATAGAGAAAGAATCGACAGATGCATTCAAAGATGTCAACTTACGCTGTTGCGCGAAGGTCCTTGACAGGGACATCGGCGGCTGGGCGCTTGCCGCGGTCATCTCCTCCTACCATTGTGGTTTTCTTGCGGTTTCTTGAAAATATTCCCTTTGGACTCCGAAGAGGCTACGGTGCATAATAGTGAGGATGCGGTTGTGATGGACTCCGAGGATGGATCGTAATATATAGAGAAAATATTCCCTTTGGAATGTGAAGGGGCATCCTGAAGGTACACCACGGCAAGTAAAGTATTGCGGGAAAATGGAATGTCGGTCTCTTCAGGTTCCAACAGTGATGAGATATTTTCCGAGAAGGGCTATCGTTTGACAGCATGACCTTTGGATTTTGTGGAAATTTTGAAATAAAATAAATTTTATCCCTAAATTGGGGGGCATGTGTTGATAGCATATTTTGGCAGGTCAAAATATGTACATGTGGGTCCTGATGGCAGACTCAGATAGCCAGTGTTTGGAAGGCAATGTTACAAGACGGGATGGTTTGATCGGCTAACTTAAAGAAGGTAATCGGCTAAGGAAGGATCATGGAAGAGAAGTTTTGCGTCGGTTACGGCAAGATAGACGCGTCGGGCTCTATTGAAGGGAAAGATTGGAGCCCAAGTTATGTTTTACTTCCCTTTTGCTTATTAGCTTAGTAGTCGTGTCGGACTAGGACTTATGCTATGGTATATAAATAGCAAAGCCTACATCAATTGTAAAGATATCCAATCAATTAATATAAAACCTTTCGGCTCCGGCCAAACCCTTAGGAGTAGGAGTAGAGTAGATCTCGGTGAAACCTTCGACAAGCAGGGCTGCATCGATTAGATCAACCTCCGGTTTGCTTGTAAGTATAGCTATGGTTCATGTCTAGTTTGTATGGTTGCATTATTTAATCTCGTGCAAGCTCGATCTAAGCTAGTTATCAGTTTGAACCTTACTTATTGGGCTACATTGCTTCAATCTCATATGAGTAATCGTTTAAGCTAGTTATTGGCTCGATTAGATTGGCGATCTAGTAGATTAAGTTATCGATATTGTTTATTTTAGTTTGCTTCTTTGTTAGAACAATATCTTGCCCTATTGAGATTGAGAGATTAGATTAAGCTCAAACGTCATCAAAATCTATTTCTTTGAGTACGTATATGCTTATTCTCTGTCAAAACGACTGACTTAGACTCATATCGGCTAATCTGTTGATCTCAATATTTACATGTTGCACGTTCGAGATATTTGCTTGATTATAGACTGATTTAAGAGTAATTAGATTTGGTTTAATATACTTATTATCGGCTGTATTTTTGAACCCCACTATCAAGTATGTTAGGTCAAGTTTGTTTAATCTTAGATCTAACTGTAATTTGACAGATAGATCTTGTTCGTGCCTCATGGACCTTATATCGGTTAAATAGCCGATCCGGTTATGCTTTCCCCATACGATACATGTACACTTGTTGATTTGAACATGATCGAACTCTTTGAATGTGTTGAGCATAATTTGGTTTGTTTACTATTATATTTAGCCGATCCGGTTATGCTTTCTCCATACGATACATGTACACTTGGTGATTTAAACATGATCGAACTCTTTGAATATGTTGAACGTAATTTGATTTGTTTACTATTATGGCTCACACTACTACAGGATTGATTTACCGTAGCGTTGGTATTTGGCGCCCCACAGCGCACATCCTAGCTGCCCACTGCGGTAAACCGGTGTCCAGCTTGGGCAGCTGGCCACTGCGTTGCCCGCTGCGGTTATTCCATTTGCCGCAGCGGTCCACATAACCCGCCCGCTGCGGTAAATGAGCATTTATTGCAGCGGGCAACATAAGGCGCCCGCTGCGGTAAATGGAATAACCGCAGCGGGCGGATTATGCGGCCCGCTGCGGTAAATGCTCATTTACCGCTGCGGGCATATTAAGTTGCCAGCTGCGGTTATCCTCCGTCCTATATATAGCTGCAGCCCTCCCTTCCTCTTCCCCACGACTTCTCCTCTTCCAAAACGTGGGGGGGGGGGGAGGTTTTGCCCGATTTTTTCACTAAATCTTCAAATTGAGTTTTACAGCTTCGATTTGAGGGAGGTTTCGACCGGTCAGGCAGACGCTTAGACCGAAAGACAACACTGCGCAGTCTCGATTTGTCACATCAGCACGCGCCAGCCCAAGTATAACAGCGCACCTTGCGGCAGGGCTGGCGTGCAAGCGAAGCCCTGACTACGTGCGTACGGAGCAGTCCTCTTCTTCTCCTCACCTCTTGAAGGTGGCGAAGGGTCAAGCACTGTACAAGTCTACCGAATAAACCCAAAGGAGGAAAAATCATCCCCTAAGGCCTCGGGGGCTACACCCGGCGGGTGCGCTCGCGCGCACCCACCGGAGTCCAAAAACTTAACCAAACACCATAAGCACTCTCAGAAGCCTCCGGTGTAGTCCATCACTACATTGCAGGCTCGGGGGCTACTGTCGGATACCCGAGAACAGGATACCATAACATCACACTTCGCAAAAACAAAACCATCCCTAGGGGCTCCACCGCCTCGCCCGAGCCAGGGTGACACCATTACCCTCGGGGACCTCTTGCCCCAACCGACCAAAGCAACGACGCCACCTCGGGGGCCCTTCCGCCCCGTCCGAGCTTGGGTGACGTCATCCGTGACGTCCCCACCCTCGGGGGCTCCTTCGCCTCGTCCGAGCAAGGCTGGCATCACCCAAGACATGTTTGGCCTCACGGGCTCCTCCGCCTCGTCCAAGCTAGGGTGATGTCACCCGATGATGTCATCCTCTCCCGAGGGTATTACCACCACCGCCGACTCGGGCACTTTAGCCCGCAAGTCAAAAGGTCCACAATGTCGTTTGTCCTCAGGGATGGGGGTTCAAGGTGTGGATCACCATGCCTACCCCTATTAAGTCCCTATGGTACAAGCTCCAGTACTGACAGACCTCCGATGAACACGCACCATGCTTCCGGCGGACACTTGAACATGGATTAGGGCATTCGCAGTCCTGTATGACAGAACGTGGGGGTGCCTGGTCCTGTGCAGCCGACCTTCGCCCATGCCCAAGAATGGCAACAGGGACATCGCCGATTACAAGGCGCGTGGCTACAGCTACGGCAAGGATGAACAGGACCCTGGCGGCATGGCAACAGGTGTAGTCTTCCCCGAGAAGGATGGCAAACAGAGGCTAAAGTGCCCCCAAGACGACAGCCCGAGCCGAGCCCACGTTTCTCTCTCCCCCTCTCTCTACTGTACTCCTCCATCTCTCCCTACGTATAAAGGGGGAGAATGCACCTCCAATCTTTCTCTCTGAAGCCTTTTCAGCTCATTCCAACACACACGCACTCGCATTCACGCAAGCTCTCGCCAGAACCAAGAACCTCAAATGCACGAGACCTGGGAACCAGCTTCCATCTCTCACCATTGCTTGTAGCTCCCCTCTACGAGCCCTCCGCGCTCGGTAACACGATTCCGCAGCAAACTGGACGTAGGGCGTTCGTGCCTGAACCAGTATAAACCCTGTGTCCTCCGAGCGCAACCATCCGATCTCCGACATGCTTAAAATTTACTCGGTGGCTGTCTAGACTCCGCCATTTTAGACACCGACAGTTGGTGCGCCAGGTAGGGGGACTTTGCGTGTCACCCGTATTTTCGAGTATCGGATGGCATCTCGCCACATCAATTTTGCTCCAGGCTCCATCGTTCGTTTCGGTAGCCTGGACTTCCAGTGCCACGGGCAGGGGACCGACCTGGTCCTCCATCGCCCCACGGCATCCTCCGAGGTAGCCGTGGAAGCCATCTCGGCGTCCATGGCCCACCTTGGCCTGTCTCCCTATGGGGAGCAGACTGCTCAGGGGACAGCCGTCTCACGAGCCGACTACCCCGAGTTCGAGCGCCAGCTCGACACCTCGATGGGTCCTGAGCCGACTTAGGGGCCCCTCCACAACCTCCACTTCGCATTCCCCGACATAACGGCGTAGCTCGCGGGAGGACGACCACTCTCTCCTGAGCTCACCTTGACGCACACGCATCGGGCTCACGTCGCATCATCTTCGGTCCGTCTCTGACCTCCTTACGAGCTCGGAGGCGAAATCCAACGCCGACTCCAGCAACAGGATCGTCGATCCGTGGGAGCCCCTGGACTTCGAAGGTCTGGGGGACAAGGAGGCCTTCTATGGTTTCTTGCATGCCAAAGATTACCTACCCGGCTCCGCCTCTAGCGACTGCAGTGCCAGCCGCGGGCGCGAGTGCTTCATGTGCGACTCTCCGCCGTGCGGGGCTGCCGTCGATGCCACCCTCATCGAGGACGAGGATGGTGTCGACGTCCACACGCCCGTCGATGGAGCAAGGTCACCAGCACCGGCAGCGACGAGTGATGTTCGAGCGCGAAAAGCTCGAGGATGAAGCCGCTAGGGCCTCCGAAGAGCCCCGCACTCGAAGGGAAACCCGAGAGGTACATCAGCGCATCATCAACGACGAGCATGACCCCCCGTACTACGCGCGGGCGAGTCAGAACATTGCGACAGTGGTGGTGTTGCTCCACAACCTCCCGGTCCCCGACACTCCTGAAGGAAAGCTCGCTCATGATGAGCAAAAATCCCTTCTAGGACGCGTCGCGGCTCAGCAGGCCGAGAGCTCCGCGTCGCGTCGACACGGGCTCAACTTCAGCCATCAGGCTAACCCGGCGCCTAACGACCGCGAGGGCTCGGTTCACCAAGATCCCGCGCCGCACGGACAACAACGTCCGACGGTGCATGCTCGCGTAGGCGACTAGCGCGACGCGCGCAAGCACGCCAAGCAGGATGGCGCAAGCAGAGGCTGCCATGTCCGGCGTTGTGGCCGATATGACAGTGACGAAGATCGGCCTCCCACTCCGGGGCCACCAATCCCTTTGGCCTACATTCGCTGCATCCGCCGCGCTTCGTTCCCGCAACGTTTCCGGCAACCAGCCAACATCGTCTGGTACTCTGGGGAGATGAACCCCGGCCTCTGGCTCGACGACTACCGCCTCGCCTTCCAGGCCGGCAGCGCAGACGACGACGAGTTCAACATTCGCAACTTGCCTCTCCACCTCTCGGACTCGACCCGCACGTGGCTCGAGCATCTACCCCTCAACACCATCGATGGGTGGAGCTCCCTGTGGCGAGCCTTTGTCGGGAACTTCCAGGGCACCTACGTGCACCCAGGGAACCCCTGGGACCTCCGCAGCTGCAGGCAAAAGTCAGAGTAGCCCCTCCAGGACTACATCCGTCGCTTCTCGTAGTAGTGCACGAAGCTCCCGACCACGGCCGACGCAGACGTAGTTGGGGCATTCCTCGCAAGCACCACCTGCAAGCAGCTGGTCCACGAGCTGGGCTGCAGCAACCCTCGCACAATCGAGCGACTCCTCGACATCGCCACGAGCTACGCTTCGGGTGAAGTGGCAATCGGTGCAATCTTTCACCCCGACAAGGGGAAGGGCAAGGAAGTGGAGGACGCCGGCGAAGGCGGCTCCAACCGCGCCAAGAATAGGAACAAGTAGAAGGGTAAGCCACAGCGCGGCGGAGGCGACAACGTTGTCGCGGCAACAGACCGCAAGACTCCCCGTCCCCAAGCCGTGCCCATACCACAACGGACCGGTCAAGCATACACTCCAGGAGTGTGAAATGATGGCCAGGTACCTCAAGGCCGTCCCTGATAAGGACGACCAGCAGAAGCAGTTGAAGGACCAGGACGGGGATGGGGGTCGCGAAGACTCCTACCCCACGTAAACAAGTGCCTCATAATCTTCGGGGGCTCGGAGGCCTACGGCTGCAAGCGTTGGCAGAAGCGGGAGCGGCGCAAAGTCTTCGCAGCCGCCCCGGCAACTCCAGCTTTCCTCGACTGGTCAGAGTCCGACATCACGTTCAGTCAAGACGATCACCCGAGCCACATTCCCCATCCGGGTCCTTACCCACTCGTTGTGGACCTGATCATAGGGAACATGCGCTTCACCAAGGTACTAATGGATGGGGCAGCAGCCTCAACATCATGTACTACAATGCCTTCGAGGCCCTCGTCCTACGAAGGGAAAAGCTCCGATCCTCGGGGGCTCCCTTTCAGGGAATCTTCCCCGGAAGACAAACGGTACCCCTGGGGCAGATCGACCTGGCTGTCACGTTCGGGGAGCCGGACAACTTCCGGAGCAAGGACCTCACCTTCGAGATTGTGGCTTACTGCGGGACTTACCATGTGGTGCTCGGGAGTCCGTGCTACGTGAAGTTCATGGCCGTCCCCAACTACACTTACCTCAAGCTCAAGATGTCGGGGTCGTACGGCATCATCACAGTCACCTCCGATCTCAAGGTGGCATACCAGCGTGAGGTGGACTGCTGCGAGAACGCCATGGACGAGGTGCGTAGCGAGGAGTTGGTGGCGGCGATCGAAGTCGTAGACAAGATGGACGTCGACCCCTAGAGCACGAAGAGCCGCCCACAGCACCAAAAGCTATGTCATTTTTTCTACTTTTGTTTTAGTACATAGAACATTGTACATACGCATGTAACCTTTCTTAAGCAAAAAAATTTGAGGAATAAAGACGCGGGAACCCTAGGACCAATCACTCAGCAAGGTGCACTCCCGGCGCGCGCCAGAGCACACCTCGCTTGGGGGCTGGAAATGGGGAACCCCCTGTTTTTCTCTCCAAAAAGTTTTTTGTGCAAAAACCCACACTTTTTCCCTCTGAACGAAAACTTCCTTTTTCCTAGTCAAGAGAGAAAATCTCACCGGGCCGCGGCAACCGGTCGCGAGGTACTCCGGCCCTCCGGAGCCAAGTACTTCCACCCGACAGCCCTCCCCAGCAGATCAAACATCTTATCGGAAAACGCAGAGCAAGTAGATCGAAACGGAAAAAATGCAGAAATGTAAAACGAGCTCACGAAGGAGCAATAAAACTTGTCCATAGCCCTCCGGGGTGCATCGTAGCAAAGGATAACTTAAACTATTTTTACAAGGGCCCTCGGCCCTGATCTCTGACCATGGAGGGTCACTCTTCTGGCGGCGGGAACACTTTGTCTTCAAGCTTGGCGGCCAGGATCGTCGCGGGCTCCTCGGCGGCAGCTTCAATCTGGTCGAGCAGGTCCTCAGGGGCGTCCAGGGGATAACCGTTGTTGACAAGCGTAGGGGTCACCGCATCGTAGAGGCAGGCGGCGATGACCATCGTATGATGGATCCCGACGCGCAGGGCCTCCCAGATCCGAGTGTGGCCACGCTCCCGGAGCAGGCCAACACGGTTCCTGGCCACGTCAGGACCGTCCCCTATGACCGGCACGCCGAAGAGGTCGCACACTCCATGCACAACCTCACACAATGCCTGTGACTCCTGCGCACTAGCATGCAGTTATGGAGCGACAGAAGGAGAGCCTCAACCTCCGAACAAAAAAGACAAGTCATACCAGAGCAAAATGAGCTGGGAAAGGTAACGCACCTTCGTTCACCCTCGACAGGCCATCAGTCGTCGCGCGGAGCTGCGAGACAACCCCAGTCAACTCGCCAACCTGAGTGGAGAATGCCAGGATCCTCCGATCAGCATCGGCGCCACGCTCACGGGCTCGGACCGAAAAATCCTCGAGGTGGGCCATGGCATCGTCGTGCTCCTAGCGGTTGTTGTCGCGCTGGAACCTCATGGTGTTGCGCTCCTCCTCCATGGAGCCCAGCGCCGAGACGGCCCGGCGTCACGCTTTTGCCTCAGTGTTGCGCTCGGCGGTCAGGCGCTCGACCTCGGCCTGACGAGCCGCGTGCTCGTCCGGCAGCATCTTGCGGACACTCTCAGCGTCAGCACGAGCTTCGCTCCGCTCTCGCTCGATCCGCTCAGCGTCGGCGGCGCGCTGGCACTCTAGCGTTTGGGCATCCGCCACCCTCGACTCTGAGGCGGCCAGCTGCTCCTCCAGCTCCGCCACGAGCTCCTTAGCCACGTCAGCGTCCCCGGTGGATGCCCACGACCTGGGATCCCCCCGGCCGACCTCGCGACTGAGGAACTCAGACTTCCCGGCGCTCATCACCATCAGGACCTGCATAAAGGGAGACATCAAGGAGCCGGCAAGAGGAGGATGTGCAACAACTCGCAATCAAGTGAACCCTCACGTTGCCGTGATGGGAGAAGTCCTCGCAGAGCGCAGCAACCACCCTCTGGATCAGCTCCACTCCGCGCGCGATGAGGTGCTCGTGCTCCCTGCAGGAGTTCACCACGCGGTTCTAGTGGCGGAGTTCGCGCTGGTCATCGAGCACGAACAACGGCTCCTCCATGTTCCCCCGGTTAACCCAGGAAATCGTATCACCATGCCCGAAGGAATGGCGGTCATGGCCAAGCCGGCGTAGGGCCCCAGGGGCGGCGTCCCCCCCAGCACCAGCCACCTCGCCCAACAAGGTCGTGCTGGACTGGGAGAGAACGGCCTTCGCTGCACGCGCTTCCGCCAGCTCCCCCTCGGTGAATGACCGAGGGACCACCGTGTCCCGGGCCAGCATGTTGGGCGGAAGGGGATTTCCAAGGAGACCCTCCTCGCTCACTCCGGTCACCGCGGCCTCAGTCTCAATCGCGGCCGGGAGGTCCACCATCCTGCCCGCATCGACGAGGCCGCCCCCGTCGGCCCCGCTCGCCGCGGGCACCGCCACCAATCCCTCCGGCGCCATGGCTGGCTGGCCCTCCTCGGCATCCACTGCCATGAGGTCGTCCGCGCCACCCTCCTCCCCAGAGTCGTCGACGACTACCACCTCCGGGGGAGAGGATGGCGCAACGACTGCGGGGCCGGCGTCAGCGGGGGTCAGCATGGCCACGCCAACAACGGCGGTGTCGCTCGGGTCGGCTCACCCCCGGTTCCAGCAGCTCCCATAGAACTAGGAGCTGGGGCCGCGCCACTCTGCCCTGGGCCAACTGACGGCACCCCCCGACGTAGCTTCTTCCATCCCGCATGCGCGGGGCCTTCGGCGATCCTGAAACGCCCAGCACGCGCAGTAAGGTCGCAGGCAACCTCTCTTCTCACCAAAAAGCAGAGAAGGACATCAAATATTGCAAACTTACCATGGGGAGAAGACGCGGTTGCGTTTCCGCTTCGGCTCCACCTCGCCGCGACCAGCGGCCCCCGAGCCACCGCTCCGTTCGCAGCCTTCGCCCCCCTCGGGTGGGGCAGAGATGGGAGTGGCCGGGGCACCACCGGCAACGCCACTACCGGAACCCCCGGGGTCTAGGTGTGCTCCAAGCGTCCTCACCGGGGGCACCTCTACCATCGGCGCAGCCTCAGCAGGGAAGCGCAAAGTCCCGGCCGCCAGTAGCGCCGGCACCACCTTAGACAAGGGACGCCTGTCCTCTTCATCATCATCCGCCGTCGTCGTCGTCGCCGCTAGGATTCTCCCAATCCTCGTCGGACTCCGTGGGAGACTCCTCCTCTGGCTCTCCAGCTTGGCGCTACCTAGCCTGCAACATGTCCAGTTGCATGCACCTCCAGGCCCTGTTGGCCTTCTTCCTCCTCCTCTCGATAGCCTCTGCCTGCTGCTGCGCGTTCCGCTCCTTGTTCGCCAGCCGCTGTGCCGGCGGAAACAGAAGGGGAGCGACCATGTGGCGAACCATTGATTGAGGCCCCTATGGGAAGAAGAACAGGAGACGTACGGGCAGGTTAGCACTACCAAAGAAGGGCAACACGGGAAGAAATCGATGCCATGATGTCTAAACTCACCAATGGGACGAACCCAAGATCTGGGCGCATCGGGGGGCAGCGTTTGATGTCGTCAGCAGTGAACGCGTTCCCCAGCAACCTCTTCATGAGGGCGACCGTGCGGTCAAAGCTCAGCTCCTCCTCCGCCATCGTGGACAGCGCGCGCGACATGCCAGGCACCATTTCGTGCAGCTGGCGCTCTGGCTCCATAAGCGTGAGCACCCGGCGCTGCAAGAACTGCGCGACTACCCCCACGAAGTTCAGCCCTTGATCCCGGAGCCGCATCAGGCTCTGGAGATAGGGCTCCATCCTTGCGAGTTCCTGGGGGTTCGGGCCATAATGCCAGCTGGGGAGCTCCTCGGCAAAGTGTCGGCCTGTGAAAACCGGGAGCGGCACCTCGGGGTGGTTCCGGATGTAGAACCACTGCGAGTGCCATCCCCGGTTGGACGAAATCGCCCGCGCTGGCATGTAGAGCGGCGAGTTGCCCGAGCGAAGGCTGATGGCGCATCCCACGCTCGGCACCACCCACCTCACACCGCCAGAGTAGAGGAGGAACACCGTCGCCTCTAAGAAGAACTTCCATAGGACAAAGTCCGCCTCCGTCGCCAGCATCCCCTCTGACATGGCTGCGAAGGCCGCAGGGTAGAGGACGGACTTGGGGTTGAGATTGTGGAGCTCAATCCCATAGTGGTGGAGGATTCCACGGAAGAAGCGAGATGGCGGCGGCCCAAACCCGCGCTCGTGGAACGGGAGGAAGGAGACCACATACCCCTCTGGCGGGTCCGGGACGTCGATGTTCATGGGGACGATCCACTCGATGTCGTCGTTAGCGGAGAGCTCAGGGCACAACAGCCCCGCGTCCACCAGCTTGAGCGCCCGCTCATATTCGAGCAAGCACCGGGCCCAGCTCCTCTCCGGATGCTCTCCATCCATAGGGGATGCACCTGAGGGGGGGCTCACAGCGCGGCAGAAGGTGTGGCTAAGGTGGAGATGTGGTGGCGCAAACCCTAGATTCAAAGGGAGGCGACGCGAGCAAGATGGGGAGGCCAAGAAGGCAAACAGTGCAGGCTCACGGACGATGACGCGGCGGGCAGATATTTATAGGGACCCGGAAGGCGGAGCAGCACCACCACCAGCTCTTCGCGCCACGTTCCCACGTCCCCAGTCGCATTAAATGCGGCCGCTCGGTTCCGCCGTTTCCATTGTCCACGAGAATATCGGGAGCCACGCGCACTACGGCAGGTAACTGACACCACCCACCTTTTTTCTCATTCCGATCTGTGTCCCGTATCTATCATCGTTATAGGATCCATCCCAGGCCCACCACGCCGCGCGCATAGATTTTTTTCTTACGCGTCCCCAGCCAAGGCACGCGCTCTCCGAACAAAAGCGTACCTCGGAAGGACCTCCGACTCGTCAAAGCTCGGCCAGCGCACCTAGAGGTCAGAAGCACACACACATGGCACAACCAGCGGTGACGGCCCCTGGGCCCAGGTAAGATAGAGGGATAGGGCTATAGACGCCCCAACGGCCCATTACGGTCTAGAGATACAGAGGCCGATCCGGCGGGGTTCGAAACGGCCGACTCTGGACAACAGAGTGAGGGGCGAATAGGGAATGGACACACTAGAGGTCATCAGCCTGGCAATCGGATGCTAAGGTCATTCCTAGATTTCGTATTTGAGTCTGTTCTTTACGGATGATTGGTTCATGGTATTCCTCCGAAGGAAGGCGACGAGCTCCCGGGACCCATCGAACGGACACGGGTACTAGATGAAACCGATTTGGGGTGAGCCACGACATGGGCCACAAGTTGGAACCCTATCAAATGGGAACCGGCACCCCACTCAGATTTGCCCACTATTAACTCGACGAGCATCCATGGTTCGTCCGCCTCGAGGATAGCATGGTTCGGCTCATATTCCCCCTTCTCGCGGAGAGATGCGCGGGGAACGTACAAAAAGACGGTACAGACCCGAGATGGTTCCTTACGCCTAGTAAGGACTCGGGGGCTGCCACCGCACCCCCGCCCCGGTTCAAGCAACTAGGTAACCAGAGGGATGAAATGCGCCGAGCCTCACTCGTTAGAGGTCCACATAGGTAAATCCAAAATAGACATATTTCATTTTTATACATATGTACTAATCCTTGCAGGGGTTACACGCTCTCGAGGAGCCACGAGGGCTAAGCCCAATCATCAGACACCAAAAACACGAAAATGTTTACAAGGTGTTGACACTGTTTTTCAACACGTGTCAAATGGACTGAGGCTTGACTGGTCAGTGGCCGTTCTCCATCGGCATCGGGAAAGTTTTGAGCCGATATTGCCGATGGGAGAGTGCTGCGGGAAGACCAAGTGCGTTGCCGATGGAGGCTGGATGATCTTTGCCGACAAAGGTTAATTGGTGAAGTCTTGCTGGAGCTGATTGCCAATGAAGAGTCATTGCCGATGGACGATGAAGAGTCATTGTCGATTGCCGATGAAGAGTCATTGCTGATTGCCGATGAGGGGTCATTGCCAATTGCCGATGGGGGATGATTGGTGAGTTACCAGCACAAGGTCGCTAATCGGAAATGTTGCCGATTGCCGATCAGGAAAGTGTTGCCGATGCTGATGGGCGTAACTTAGCGCTTGGTGGCAGCAGAAGGTTACCGGTGGTCAAAAGAAGGAAGGCGCGGATTAAAGGGATCTGCCAATGGAAAGTTTTCATCGAGGAGGAGAATAAGGAAACTGGTGTTTTGTACCAGTATTATTATAGTAGTTTGAGTCTGACTCTTGCATGATTCGTTTATTTTCCTTTAAAATAGGTGTGTTTGTTTAGGAAATAAATATTGTTATCCGGCTCCTGCGCGAGTCAGTTTCCTTTAAAGTAGGAGTTTGTTTTAGGAAGGATATGTGTCGTGTCTTTGTACACCTCTCCATGCGGGAGTATAAATATGTGCCCGAGGGCTATGGAAAGAATCAATCCAATTCAAAAACAAACCAATTTTATCTTATTCTACTTTTTATCGCAATTTACCCTTTTACTGCATTAGCTATAGTTTTCAACGAGTTCTTCAAGCTTTCGACGGGCTGCATCATCCTGATCTCCGTCAAATCCTTGCTAGTTCCGCGTGGGAGTACCTCTGAGCTTTGGCAATCCGGGCGCATCGCTGTTTGCCTCGTTCAGCTCTGCTCTAGTTATCCTTGATCAATCTGAGCCTTGACATCCGGGCGCATCGCTGTCGTCTCGTTCAGTTTGTTCTAGTTATCATCCTTGTCGATTGATTGGTCAAATCGACTGGCACGCCTCTGGAATACCGAGCTTTGGGTAATAGCCCGAGGTGTTCACAGATCTGACGCTTTTTGTGTCAACACCTCTTTTGGCACGCTCGGTGGGACCCGATTATACAAATCTACGCATTCAGCATGGGTGATCACGCCGATGTCAACCAGAGGAATGTCATTGAAGTCTCTGAGGCTGATTTGAAAGATGATCAGAAGCAGGCCATGGAGCGGGCTATGGAGGAATACAAGCAGCTGTATCTCAAGTCCTTCAGCCTCAGCGGCGAAGCAATTCAGAAGGAAGATCCGCCGTTGCCACGGCAGGTCACGTACGACGCCAATCCTGGTAAACTGCAGGAGATGGTTAATGCTGCTGTAAGTCAAGCGTTAATTAGCCACTCCAGCGTGCTGTCCAATACTGTCTACAATGTTGTTACGCAATCATTCAAAGAAGGGCATGCACCGCGATATGTCGATCCAGCATACCATCAACCTGGATTGGCATCCACGAGCCCATCAGCAGCCCCAATGGCGTCTTCCACCCCTGTGGAACCGTCTGCCGATGTGGCTACATCACCAAGACCAAACGCTGGCGGCATCACCAAGCTCAATCCAGATCCAGCCGTGTCGGCAACTTCAGGACCAGCCCCGCTAACTGGTGGGGATACGGTATGCCTCCGAATCTATATGCTAGTTCTAATCTGGTGCAGGGAGATGGTTCAGCCTGGAAGAACTCCACGGCATCAGCAACACAGTCACAGCCGATGGCCCATATGATGCACAACTCTGCGCTTGCTCCAACCATACAAGTGCCATCAGATGATTTCCAAGTAATCCCCAAGATACCCCTGATGCCACCATCAACAAGCTCTGTGCCGATGCAACACATTATAACCACCGACAGTCAATCTCTGGTGGCAAATTCTCAAGCTGGAGTGCCGGTCCCCCAGGGTAATCTAGTGGTTGATTGCTCTAGGATTCGAGAGCCGCATGCTCCGGTCAGCTATCAGCCATCGGTAAGTCATATGCCGATGCTTTATAATCCTGGATGGGTCAACCAGCCGCTGGCTCAGAAGCCTGGCGTGTCAATGCATCATTATGGAGGCCCAACTTACACTCAGAGCGGACCATCGGTACAACAACCGATGAATGTGACAGTTCAGCCAAATCCGCCAAGTTTGCAGAACTATCCATCGGTAAGTCAACCGATGCATAGTGTTCGGATGACTGGTGTTGCGCTCGCAACTACTACGCATCTTCAAGAGGCGCGTCAGCCGACTCCACCAGTCGACAACCAGCCAATGAGTCGGCAAGAGCAGGATGCATACTGGGTCGGTAAGATTGCCGAAGTCATGAAAGAGCAATTCAGCATAAAACCCAAGGTCAACACGTACTCTTATCGGACTCCATATCCTCCTGCATATGACTTGATTCCTCTTCCAAATCGGCACAAGGTGCCCGATTTTACTAAGTTCTCTGGCCAAGACGACACGTCAACAATGGAGCACGTCAACCGCTTCATTATCCAGTGCGGAGAAGCTGCCACCAGGGAGGAATTAAGGGTGAGATTGTTCTCTTCATCGTTGTCTGGATCGGCATTCACATGGTTCATATCGTTGCCCCTAAATTCTATAATTACATGGGCCGATCTAGAGAGGCAATTTCACAAGTACTTCGCTGGCATACATGAGAAGAAGCTTACCGATTTGGTCAAGATGAGGCAACGCAACGACGAATCGGTAGAAAGCTTTGTGCAAAGGTTACGGGATGTGAAGAACAAATGCTACAGTCTGGTGCTTGATGATCGGCAACTGACAGATTTGGCCTTCCAAGGATTGCTGCCGCACATCAAGGACAAGTATGCGTCCCAAGAGATTGACAGTCTAAGTCATCTGGTGCAGAGAATTGCCGATCAGGATATCAAAGCCTTTGAAACCAGGAAGACTTGGAACAAGAAGGTGACCTTCATCGGGAAAGAAGAAGACTCTGGATCGGATGAAGAGCTGAATGTCGATGCGGCCGAATGGGTGAAGGATAAGAAGCCTGTGTCTTGTCCGTTCGGCCAAAAGGAAACTAAGAGGTTCACCTTCAATATCACCAAGGCCGATAGGATGTTTGACTTATTGCTACAAGAGGGGCGAATCAAGTTGGCACCCAACCAAGTAATTCCATCGGCCGAGGAGCTCAAGAAGATTAGGTACTGCAAGTGGCATAACGCAACCTCACACAGTACCAACGACTGCAAAGTATTCAGGCAGCAGTTGCAGTCGGAGATTGAATCTGGGCGTATTAGGTTTGAAAACTCTAAGGTCCAGAAACCGATGAAGATAGATCAACACCCGTTCCCAAACAATATGGTGGAAATCAGTGAAAAAACCAGAGTGCTGACATCGGAAGCTGCCAGGAGAAACTCATCGGTAGACCCTCACCACCAAGTGTATGAGCACGACGCAAGAAGGTTTGCCGATGGCGGAAAAGGTAAGAAGATTGCCGATGAAGGTAACAGTGCCAACAGGGCTCCTGGGGCTGTGATCACACACAAACAGCCAAGGCGAAATCATCGGCGATCACGTGAAGAACGGTATCGGCAAGAAGAAGAGGTGCATCGGGAATGGCTTCGACACAAGGACCACTAGAGGTGTCCCTTCTTCGTTCATTGCTGGGAGGAAGGCATCAAGCTGCCCACTGCCGATAACTGTCCAGAATGCAATGGGTACTACACAGCCGATCGGTCAGGTAAGAGACCTTGTTTTGATGATCAGGCACCCAGGTACGCCAGGCCGCTCAGAGAGAACAGATCGGCACATGACCGACTGGGGGGCAAGCTCAGTGCCCATGATCGGCTTGGCAGGCGTGTTGATCAGGGGGAGCTGGAGGAGATAGCCAATGCTAGAGTGCCCGACGAAGAGATATTCTCCGGAGATCCCAACATCGGAAGAAGTGCCGATGTAAGCAGTGGGAAGCAGCACCAACCTGTCTGGAAGACCAAGCTTCCTCCATGGTGCCCTAAGGGTTTGACTAAAACCCAGAAGAGGAGGATTCAGCGTCAGCGCCGCGATGACCTGTCTGACGGTGCAGAACCCTCAGGAGAGAAGCAATGGAGGCCGAAGCGCAAGGACAGGGATCCATCGGCAGATATAAACATGGTTGTCATGTTGCCGATGGAGTTCATGGCGCCCGTCAGCGATGATGAAGAGGTTGCCGATATGGCACAATTGGTGCTGGATCCGATGGCGGCTATCTTTGAAAAGCCTGCTGAAGATGAGAGGTAGCACTTAAGGGCTCTGTTTGTTAAGGGCAAGGTGGACGGTCAGCCGATGACCAAGATGCTAGTGGATGGTGGCGCATCGATCAACATAATGCCCTATGTCGTGTTCAGGAAACTTGGCAAGGGCGATCGGGATTTGGTCGAGACTGACATGAAGCTCAAGGACTTCGAAGGCAACGTGTCAACCGCCATGGGGGCCGTATGTGTTAACTTAACCATCGGCAGTAAGACTTTGCCGACAACGTTCTTTGTAATCAGCGGCAAAGGCACTTACAATTTGCTCCTCGGAAGGGACTGGATCCATGCTAATTGTTGTATCCCTTCTACTTGCATCAGAGTCTGGTGCAGTGGATCGGAGACAGAATTGAGGTCGTCCACGGTGAAGCCCCATCTACTGTTGCATCGGCAGAGTTGGAAACTTATGAGCAGACCAGGTGTATATCTGGCGAAGCCTGGGATAAAGAGTTCCTCAAAATCGCCGATTACCGCATCAAGCCGATCCAAGCAGTCGGTCCTGAGAGGGAGTCTTAATGGATCAGTTCACCGATGACGGAAAATTGGGGCAAGGCTTTACGTCTGCCGATGACTTGCTCGAGATCGACATCGGTGATGGTAGTAAACCTAGGCCTACTTTTATTAGTGCTAAGTTAGATTCCCAATGTAAGCAGCAGTTAATCGATTTATTGAAAGAGAATAAAGATTGTTTTGCTTGGGATTATACAGATATGCCTGGTTTAGACCGATCGATAGTTGAACATCGGTTACCCATCAAGTCTGGTTTCCAGCCACATCGGCAGCCGGCACACCGATGCAATCCTACTATCTTACTCGATATTAAGGCTAAGATTACCAAGTTGATCGAAGCTGGATTTATTCGGCAATGCCGATATGCCGATTGGATTTCTAATGTGGTTCCTGTGTATATAAAGAATGGAAAACTTCGTGTGTGCATTGATTTCAAGAACCTTAACAAGGCTACGCCGATGGATGGCTACCCGATGCCTGTTGCCGATCTGCTAATCGATGCTGCTGCTGGACATCAGATTATTAGCTTCATGGATGGTAATGCTGGGTATAATCAAATATTCATGGCTGAAGAAGACGTATCCAAGACTGCTTTCCGATGTCCAGGTCACGTTGGCTTATTTGAGTGGGTGGTCATGACTTTTGGCTTGAAAAATGCCGGTGCTACTTATCAGAGGGCGATGAATTTTATCTTTCATAAGTATATCGGTACAATAGTTGAAATCTACATCGATGATGTGGTGGTTAAGTCTGGAGACTTCAGAAAGCATCTTGCCGATTTGCGGAAAATATTGGAGTGCACGAGGGAGCATGGGTTAAAGATGAATCCTAACAAGTGTGCGTTTGGCGTATCGGCAGGGCAGTTTCTAGGTTTCATGGTGCATCAGAGAGGCATTGAAATCGGCAGAAAATCTATTGATGCAATTAACAAGGTAGTTGCTCCCACGAACAAGACTGAGTTGCAGTCTCTGATCGGCAAGATCAATTTCATTAGAAGATTTATATCCAATCTGTCTGGTAAGATTAAATCTTTCAGTCCTCTGTTGAAGTTGAAAGACGATCAGGAGTTTATATGGGGAGAGGAGCAGCAGATATCCTTAGAAGAAATTAAAAGATACTTGGTGAATCCTCCAGTCTTGGTTCCACCTCAGCACGGGAAGCCTTTCAGATTATATTTGTCTGCCGACGATGGTGTTATCGGATCAGCCTTGATTCAAGAGTTTGAGGGGAAGGAGCATGTAATATATTACCTGAGCAGAAGATTGGTGGATGCTGAAACCAGGTATTCGGCCATAGAAAGATTGTGTTTATGTTTATACTTCTCTTGCATTAAATTAAGACACTATTTACTGTCGGCCGAATGCACTGTCGTCTGCAAAGATGATGTGGTTAAGTACATGCTGTCAATGCCGATTTTGAGTGGACGAATTGGTAAGTGGATTCTAGCGCTCTCGGAGTTTGACCTAAGGTATGAATCGGCAAAGGCTGTTAAGGGTCAGGTGATGGCCGATTTCGTCACCCAGCACTGCAACATGGTGGGATTTATTCTTTGATGGGTCTACATGTAAGGATGGAGCAGGTATCGGTATTCTGTTGATTTCACCCCGAGGACAGAGGTATGAGATTTCATTGCCGATTGTTGCTACTTCGAAAAACAATCAGGCTGAGTACCAGGCTTTGCTTAAGGGGTTGGAACTACTCAGGGAGGTGCATGCCGATGCTGTTGAAATCTTCGGTGATTCCATGCTGGTGATTAATCAGTTGATCGGAATATATGAATGCCGAAGTGAAGTGCTAATTGCAGCCCATGAGCGGTGTTTGCGGCTGTTAAAGGAGTTCAAAGAATACCGCCTTGAGCACATTCCAAGGTTGCATAATGAAGAGGCCAATCGGTTGGCACAAAATGCCTCAGGATATCAGCCGATTCAGGAAGTCACGACATCGGTAATGGTTGCCGATGACTGGAGAAAGGGAATTGCCAATTACTTGAGGGATCCATCCAGGAAGGTTGAAAGGCGTCTAAGGTTCCAAGCTACCAAGTATGTGCTCCTTGATAATGAGTTGTATTATCGGACAATTGATGGGGTTTTGCTTAGGTGTCTTGTCAAAGAGGAATCAAAAGAGTTGATGGGTGAGATCCATGAAGGTGTATGTGGAGCACATCAATCGGCATTCAAGATGAAGTGGATGATTAGGCGGAATGGATATTATTGGCCAACAATCCTGGAAGATTGCTTTAATTATTTCAAAGGGTGTCAAGGTTGTCAGAAGTTTGGCAATGTGCAAAGGGCACCTGCATCGGCAATGAACCCTATAATCAAGCCTTGGCCGTTCAGAGGATGGGCTATTGATCTCATTGGCCTGATTTATCCGCCGTCAAGCAAGGGGCATAAGTTCATACTTGTTGCTACCGATTACTTCACCAAATGGGTTGAGGCAATTCCGTTGAAGAAGGTGACATCGGCAAACATGGTGGATTTCGTTAAGGAGCACATTGTTTACCGGTTTGGTATTCCTCAGACCATTACTACCGATCAAGGGACCATGTTCACATCGGGAGAGTTTGATGACTTTGCTGCTGGCATGGGTTTCAAGGTGTTAAATTCTTCCCCTTATTATGCCCAAGCTAATGGTCAGGCTGAAGCAACTAATAAGGGAGTTATTAAGCTTATAAAGCGCAAGACGAGGAAAACCCCAGAAGGTGGCACATGGTATTAAATGAAGCCTTATGGTCGTATCGGGTGGCTTGTCATGGTGCAACCAAGGTCTTGCCATATCAGTTGGTTTATGGACACGATGCTGTCCTACCTTGGGAAATTAAAACTGGTTCTAGGCGATTATCTTTTCAGGATCAGTTGACAACCGATGACTATATTACTCTGATGAAGGATGA
The DNA here is from genome assembly GCA_022036555.1 of Microstegium vimineum. Lineage (NCBI taxonomy): Eukaryota > Viridiplantae > Streptophyta > Magnoliopsida > Poales > Poaceae > Microstegium > Microstegium vimineum. The sequence continues at coordinate 24,168,510 of CM039140.1, forward strand.
GTTAGAAGACTTGGCAGGTCATCGGTTGAGGGCATTAATCAGTATTGAAGAGAACAAGAAGAGGGTTGCCCGATGGTATGACAAGAAAGTAAAGGTAAAGGAATTTGCCGACGGTGATCTGGTTTGGAAGTTGATTTTACCGATTGGGACTAAGAGCTCTAAATTTGGGAAGTGCTCCCTAATTGGGAAGGTCCTTATCGGGTAAAACAGTCTGCTCCTGGTAATGCATACATTTTGGAAACCCTCGAGGGAGTAACATTTTCTAGGGCGATCAACGGCAAATACTTGAAGAGATATTACCCTAGCATATGGGTGGATGCATAATGCTCAGTCGAATGCCGATGAAAAGTAAACTTATAAAAACATCGGTAAAATCAAACTGGCATTATATTACAAGACAAAATCAAGTATCAGGCTACATTCTTGCCGTTACAATAGGCATTAGAACAAGGAGTGGATAACATTTATCGCACGCAGGCGAATTTGGTCTATTTCGTCTAACTCCTTGGCATCAGCATCGGCAGAACCCTCAACCGGCTTGATTTTCTTTTTCCACGAGATAGCTTGCCGAGCGTACTGATCCCTTTCTTGTTGTAAAGCCCCGATGGAGTCGGACAGTTGGGTCTTTTGTTGATTGGCTGCCGTTAGACCCTCTTCAACCCTTTGCAGCTCTGCCAGCAGCTCCTCCTTCCTTGCCGACAGTCGAGAAATTTCCTGGTCAAGGTTGCCGATGGAAGCTTTGGCTTGACCGATGCTTCTGTGCTTCTCATCGGCAAGGTGCTTGAATTTGAGCTTCTCCTCCTCGCTCTTGGCTTGGGCAGCTCTATCGGCAATGCGGCGAGCAAGCCTTTGGTACTGGATCTGTTTGACATCAATGGAAGCTGCCTGGAGGATGGTCTCTGCTGCATCGACGGAAAGATGGCTTTGGATATCTTTGAAAATAATCCTTGCCGCCGATGAGTCCTGAACAAGTTGGGAGGTGTCTTGCAGCAACAGGGAGAGCAACTCCTCAAGTTTGGACTTGACTTCTGCCGACAGAGCCGGGTTGGAGCTTTCCTCTTCATCATCATCGGGGACGTCGACGGCGAAGGAGAACAGACTGTCTGCTCGGAGGCGGCTTGGGCGCTCATCTTCGTTCTGAAGGTTTAGGCTGTAGGAGAAGAGGCTGTCTGGAGAATCTTGGGCCTGAAAACAGAAGTTAAAACATGCCGATGGTAAAACTATAAACTTTTAAGGTAATCTACTTACCGTCTTGAAGCGGATCTCCTGCCTGGGGCTTGGCATGCTAGACGGTCCGGCTTCATCTCGAACATTGGCGGCAGATGCCGATGACTGAGCCCGTGTCGGGGAAGCAGCCGATGCTGCTGGTCTTGGCGTAGTTGTTGCTGGTATCGCCTCCGATGTAGTGACGGTTTCTTGTGGTGGCACTCTGTCATCGGGGACTTGGGTCGACGGTGCCGATGCCGACGTCGTTGCTATTGTGGGAGCCTGAGTGGTTCCTTCGCCAGATAATCTGGTTGGCAATGCCGACGCCGATGCTACCTCCGCTGCTACGGTGGGAGTTGTTTCTTCAGTCAGCATAGTCGGTGTCGATGCCGATGCCGTTTCGATCGTTGCAGCAGCCACTCTCTCCTGGATGGGGGCGTCATCCATCGGTTGTTCAGGCACGGAAGCCGATGGAGCTTCTACCGATGACCCGCCAGTAGGTGGTGCGACTGGGGCCAGAGGCAATCTTGCTAGCAACGCATCGGCAGACGGTGGTGTAGTCGGAGCCGATGGTGGAGGAGAAGCCAACCTCAAGCGCCTCTTCTTCGTCGGCGCAGCAGCAGGGGAGCCGACCCGCTTGGATGAAGACTGGGGGGCATCGGCAACAGGACTAGAAGTCAGTTGTATTCTAGAAGCAGATGCCGATGACCATAATGCCTGAAAATACAAAGCGAGTTATGCAAGATGAATGTTGCCGATGAAACAGTATGTGATCGGTACAAGTAAAGAGTTTACTGCATAAGTTTGCGTGAAGGCAACAGCGGCAGCCGATGTAGCCTGAGCTGTTGTAGGCATCGGCAGGGGTACCTGTTGAGGCGTGAAGGCGGCCAATGTTGGGGCTTTGTTGCCGATGATCGATATAGGGCCCATCATCCAAAGTTTCAAGGGTCTACCGCTGTTTCTCATTGTGGGGACTGGATCATCGGCCTGTCAAATACAAAGGTGCAGAGGAGTGTGATGATACTGATGACAAGTAAAGTAATGAAAGTACATCGGATAACAAACTTACTGCGTCGTCGGGAATGAGGTAATCGGCGTTGATCAAGTGCCGATAGTAGTGCGAAGACTTGGCGAGTAGTTGGCACTTCCATTCTTGCCACCAAGACTTGAACTCGTTGGTAATGAAGGAGGTTGGTGTCCAGGAGGACAAGTCAAGGTCTGATAAATTGGCATCGGCAGGGAGGCTGATGACTTTGTTCCAATCCAGGTTGCTGGAGATTGTCTGTCTGGGTCTTACTACCTTGGAATAGCACAATTTGATCGGCAGTTGGCCAAATGCCAATTGTCTCGCCGCTATCGATGGATAGTAAAACTCGTATGATGGTGGGGCATTCTTCCCAGATCCAAAGATGTTTACAGGGAGAGCTCGGGGAGTGATGCTGGCCCTCATAATTGCTTGGTTCTCGGGTAAGCTCATATCAGTCACGTTAAACAGCAATGGGAAATGGTTCTGTTCATCGAGATACGGCCACCAACTCCGTTCTGAGGAAGGAAGTCCGTTGTAGAACCTCTGGAAAAAGTAGCTGAAGTGTTCTACATCGGCATCGGTACCCGGCAGCATTATAACAACTTCTCCAAAATTGAGCGGAGCTCGAGTTGTCGATTCATCATCACCATATCGGTAATCTTCTGATATGTCCCTCGGGAATTGTTGGGCAAATAAGTCAAACTCGAGGGCCTTGTGCATATGTGCATTCAACCAGAGGTTAATGAACCACCAGGGGCCTCCGAGATTGCCGATGGGCTCTCCTAGCAGCAGCTTGTTGGATACCTGGTGCAGCAATCGGTAAACTGACCCGAGGAGGTACCTGCCTAAAGGGAGCCTTGTGCCGTTGGCAAGCAGTTCGGCCGCAGGGAGGTGCATGGTGGTCGGACCGATGGTTTTGCCACAGAAGACAAACTTCTCTAACCACATGTTTAAGAAGATGGCATGCTCCCGTTGGCTTACCGATCCGGTCTTCTGGTGTTCTTGAATGTAGCCTGTCCAGCCGCCGATACTGCGGGTGTTCACTTTGTGTTCAGCTTTTCTGTTAAACAGGCTAAGCGTATCGGCAGAGGTAATATCCAGGCCGGTCAGCATGTAGACATCTGCAAGGGTGGGAGTAGTCGGTCCATGCCTGAAGAGGAAAGCGTTCATGCTGTCGGACCAGAAATATGACGCTGCTATCATCAAGTTCTCATTCTTCTCTGCATCGGCAATTGACAGCCTAATGCATTGATCTAAGTTACATTCTTGCCAGTACACCTGCTGTGACCTGGCCAACCTCAAGTACCAGTTTTTCCATCCTTTGGTGTGCTTAGGCCATGAGCGAAATGTATCTTTCCACAATCCCAGACCAAAGCTTTCGGATCTAAGCGGTATCCGGTTGGTTTCTGCGTTGATGATGGAGGTGGGGTCTGGATTGCCCATTGGGCCTAGGCAGCTAAGATTGGAATCAGCAAGGGGAATGATGACTTTGTTGTACAGCTCCTAGGGTTTGAGAAAGGGACGAATCAGAAGGAGGAACAAGGATAAAAAACCAGGTTTTTGCAGAGAAAAGAACTGTGCAGAGAGGTTGGATTGGATGGAAATGGATCTTACCTTCGGGATGTCAACTTGGATCGCCATTTGGGGCCGGAGAGTTGCTTGATTCGTCCTCGGAGCGCGAAGAGGTACTGTTGCTCAAGCCTGTGTTCTTCAGGGCAGCTGGAGGTTGAAGACGAAGGCAGGAAGGTGAAAGTGAAAATGGGCTCGGGTAAAGAGGCAGTGTGGATCCCGGTAACTTTTATAATCCTGTTCAGGGGCATTTTGGGGTTCTGTTCCACACTATGCAGGAATGTAGAGAGACCCGCGGTAGATACGCGCGGTGATCGAGGTGGTCTGTAACTGTTCATGCTACAATCGAGGGATTTTATTATTAAATTGCAGTTCCACCTGCGGGGATCGAGGAAACCGTACGCTTATCTCGGGGGTGACGGCTACAGCAACGGCTACAGTGGAGAGAATTTCGGCACATATAGTTATACGCTCCGAAACTGGGGGACATGTGTTGACACCGTTTTTCGACACGTGTCAAATGAGTTGAAGCTTGACTGCTCAATGACCGTTCTCCATCGGCATATGTGAAATATGAGCCAATATTGCCGATGGAGGAATGCTGCAAAAGGGCAAGTGTGTTGCCGATGGAAGCTGGATGATCTTTGCCGACAAAGGTTAATTGGTGGTCTTGCCGATGAGCTGCTATTACCGATTACCGATGAAGAATCCTTGCTGATTGCTGATGAAGGTCATTGCCGATTGCCGATAAGGACTCGTTGCCAATTGCCGATAAGGGCTCGTTGCCGATTGCCGATGGAAGATAGTTGCCGATTACCGATGAGGGCTTGTTGCTGGTTGCCGATGAGGAGATGTTGCCGATTACCGGTCGGGAGAGTGTTGCCAATGCCGATAGGCGTGACTTAGCACTTGGTGGCAGCAGAAGACTACAGGTAGCCAAGGAAGGAAGGTGCAGATTAAATGGATCTGCCGATGGAAAGTTTCCATCGAGAAGGAGTATAAGGAAACTGGTGTTCTGTGCCAGTATCAATATAGTAGTTTGAGTCCGACTCTTGCATGGGTCGTTTATTTTCCTTTAAAATATGTGTGTTTGTTTAGGGAATAAATATTGTTATCCGGCTCCTGCGTGGGTCAGTTTCCTTTAAAGTAGGAGTTTGTTTTAGGAAAAATATGTGTCGTGTCATTGTACAACTCTCCATGTGGGAGTATAAATATGAGCCCGAGGGCTATGAAAAAAGATCAATCCAATTCAAACCAAATCAATTACTTTTTATCTTATTTACCTTTCCAGCAATGATATGTGTCGTGTCTTTGTACAACTCTCCATGCGGGAGTATAAATATGAGCCCTAGGGCTATGGAATAAAGATATCAATCCAATTCAAAACAAATCAATTCTACTTTTTATCCTACTTTTATCGCAATTTACCTTCTTATGCATTAGTTGTAGTTTTAACAAGTTCTTCAAGCTTTCGACGGGCTGCATCATCTTGATCTCCGTCAAAATCCTTGTTAGTTCCGTGTGGGAGTACCTCTAGGCTTTGGCAATCCGGGCGCATCGCTGTTTGCCTCGTCTAGCTCTGCTCTAGTTATCCGTGATCAATCTGAGCCTTGACGTCCGGGCGCATCGCTGTCGTCTCGTTCAGCTTGTCATAGTTATCATCCTTGTCGATTGATTGGTCAAATCGACTGGCACGCCCTCGACATCGAGCTTTGGGTAATAGCCCTCGACATCGACTAGCGTGCCGATGCTGTTGAAATCTTCGGCGATTCTATGTTGGTGATTAACCAATTGATCGGGACATATGAGTGCCGAAGTGAAGTTTTGATTGTTGTTCATGAGCGGTGTTTGCAGTTGTTAAAAGAGTTCAAAGAATACCGCCTTGAGCACATTCCAAGGTTGCATAATGAAGAGGCCAATCGGCTAGCACAGAATGCCTCAGGATATCAGCCGATTCAAGAAGTCACGACATCGGTAACAATTGCCGATGATTGGAAAAAGGAGATTGCCGATTACTTGAGGGATCCATCCAGGAAAGTTGAAAAGCGTCTAAGGTTCCAAGCTACTAAGTATGTGCTCCTCGATAGTGAGTTGTATTATCGGACAATTGATGGAGTTTTACTTAGATGTCTCAGCAAAGAGGAGTTGAAAGAGTTGATGGGTGAGATCCATGAAGGTGTGTGTGGAGCGCATCAATCAGCATTCAAGATTAAGTGGTGATTAGGCGGAATGGATATTATTGGCCGACAATCCTTGAAGATTGCTTCAGCTATTTCAAAGGATGCTAGGACTGTCAGAGATTTGGTAATGTGCAAAGGGCACCTGCATCGGCAATGAATCCTATAATCAAGCCTTGGCCGTTTAGAGGATGGGCTATTGATCTCATCGGTCAAATTTATCCGACGTCGAGCAAGGGGCACAAGTTCATACTTGTTGCTACTGATTACTTTACCAAGTGGGTCGAGGCAATCCCCTTGAAGAAGGTGACATCGGCAAACATGGTGGATTTCGTTAAGGAGCACATCGTTTACCGATTCGGTATTCCTCAGACTATTACTACCGATCAAGGGACCTTGTTCACATCGGGAGTGTGATGACTTTGCTGCTAGTATGGGTTTCAAGGTGTTAAATTCTTCTCCTTATTATGCTCAAGCTAATGGTCAAGCTGAAGCGACTAATAAAGGAGTCATTAAGCTTATAAAGCGCAAGATTGAGGAAAACCCTAGAAGGTGGCATGTGGTATTAAACGAAGCTTTGTGGTCATATCGGATGGCTTGTCATGGTGCAACTAAGGTCTCGCCGTATCAGTTGGTTTATGGGCACGATGTTGTCCTACCTTGGGAAATCAAAACTGGTTCTAGGCGATTGTCTTTTCAGGATCAATTGACGACCGATGATTACGTTACTCTGATGAAAGACGAGTTAGAAGATTTGGCAGGTCATCGGTTGAGGGCATTGATTAGCATTGAAGAGAATAAGAAGAGAGTTGCCCGATGGTATGACAAGAAAGTAAAAATGAAGGAATTTGCCGATGGCGATTTGGTTTGGAAGTTGATTTTACTGATAGGGACTAAGAGCTATAAATTTGGAAAGTGGTCCCCTAACTGGGAGGGTCCTTATCGAGTAAAACAGTCTACTCCTGGTAATGCTTACATTTTGGAAACTCTCGAAGGAGTTGCGTTTTCTAGAGCGATCAATGGCAAATACTTAAAGAGATATTACCCTAGCATATGGGTAGATGCGTAGTGCCCCGTTGAATGCCGATGCACGAAAGTTATATAAACATCGGTAAAAACAAACTGGCGTCATATTACAAGTCAAAATCAAGTATCAGGTTACAATTCTTGCCGATACAACAGACATTACAGTAAGGAGTGGATAGCTGATATCACACGTAGACGTATTTGCTCTATTTCATCCATTTCCTTGACGTCGGCATCGACAGAGCCCTCGACTGGCTTGATTTTCTTCTTCCATAGTATGGCCAGTCATGCATTCTGGTCTCTTTCTTGCCGCAGGACCTTGATGGAGTCAGATAGTTGGGTTCTCTGCTGGTTGGCTGCAGTCAGATCCCCCTCAACCTTCTGTAACTCTGCAAGTAGCTCCTCCTTCTTTGTCGACAGTCAGGAGATTTCTTGATCAAGGTTGCCGATGGAGACTTCTGCTTGACCGATGCCTTTGTGCTGATCCTCGGCAATGTGTTTGAATTTGAGCTTCTCTTCCTCGCTCTTGGCTTGAGCGGCCCTATCGGCAATGCGGCGGGTAAGCTCCTGGTACTGGATCTGCTTAATGTCGAGGAAGGTTGCCTGGAGAAGGACTTCTGCTACGTCGGAGGAAAGATGGCTTTGGATGTCCTTGAATGCAATCCTTGTTGCCGATGAATCCGGGATGAGTTGAGACGTGTCTTGTAGCAGCAAGGAAAGCAACTCTTCCAGCTTAGATTTGACCTCTGCTGACAAGGTTGGGACGGAGCTCTCCTCTTCATCGTCATCGGGGATGTCGACGGCAAAGGAAAATAAGTTGTCCGCTTGAATGCGGCCTTGACGTTCATCTTCGTTCTGAAGGTTTAGGCTGTAGGAGAAGAGACTGTCCGGAGAATCTTGAGCCTGAAAACAGAGGTTAGAATTTGCGATTGGAAGATTGTACTATGGGTTTTAGGATGATTAATTTACCGTCTTGAAGCGGATCTCCTGCCTGGGACTTGGTATGCTGGATGGCCCAGCTTCATCATGGACATCGGCTGCAGATGCCGATGATTGGGCCAGAGAAGCAGTCGGTACCATCGGTGCTGATGGTGTTATTATTGGCGCTGCTTCAGACGTGGCGGCTGGTGCACATGGTGGCGATGCTGCCCTCTCGTCGGGAACCTCGGCTGATGGTGTCGATGCCGATGCTACCTCTGCTGCTATGGCGGGTGTCGTCTCTTCATTGAGCCCAGCCGGTACTGATGCCGATGCCGCTTCGGTTATCGCAGCAGCTGCTGTCTCCTGGTCAGGGACGTTGTCCATTGGTTGATCAGGTACAGAAGCCGATAGAGGTTCTGCCGATGACCCGCCGGCGGGTGGTGCGACTAGGACCGGAGGCAATCCTGCTGGTGGCGCATCGGCAGTTGATGGCACGGTTGGAGCCGATGGTGGAGGAGAAGCCAGCCTCAGACGCCTCTTCTTCGTCGGCGCAGCAGCAGGGGAGCCGACCCGCTTTGACGAAGACCGGGGGGCATCGGCAGCCGGGCTGGAAGGTGTTTGCCTGCTGGAAGCAGATGCCGATGACCATAGTGCCTGAAAATACAAAGCAAGTTATACAAGATAAATGTTGCCGATAAAACAGTATGTAATCGGTACGGGTAAAAGCGAGTTTACTGCATAAACCCGTGTCAGGGCAACAGCAGCGGCCGATGTAGCCTGGGCTTTTGTGGGTGTCGGCGTAGGTACCTGTTGAGACGTGAAGGCGGCCAGCGTCGGAGCTTTGTTGCCGATGATCCATATGGGGCCCATTATCCGAAGATTAAAGGGCCTACCACTGTTACTCGTTGTGGGGACTGGATCATCGGCCTGTCAGGCGCAAAGGGGTTAGGTGCTGATACCGATGACAAAAATAAAGTAATAAAAGTACATCAGATAGCAGACTTACTGTGTCATCGGGGATGATGTAATCGGCGTCAACCAAGTGCCGATAATAGTGCGAAGACTTGGCAAGTAGCTGGCACTTCCACTCTTGCCACCAAGACTTGAACTCGTTGGTGATGAAGGAGGTTGGCGACCAGGAAGACAAGTCAAGGTCTAACAGATCGGCATCGGCAGGAAGGCTGATGACTTTATTCCAGTCCAGATTACTGGAGATTGTCTGCCTAGGTCTTACTACTTTGGAGAAGCAGAGCTTGATCGACAGTTGGCCAAATGCTAGTTGTCTCGCTGCTGCCGATGGATAGTAGAACTCATAGGATGGTGAAGCATTCTTCCCAGATCCAAAGATATTTACTGGAATAGCTCGGGGAGTAATGCTGGCCCTCATGATTGCTTGGTTCTCAGGCGGGCTCATATCGGTCAAGTTGAACAGCAACGGGAACTGGTTGTGTTCATCGAGATATGGCCACCAGGTCCGTTCCGAGGAGGGAAGTCCGTTGTAGAATTTCTGGAAGTAATAGCCGAAGTGCTCTATATCGGCATTGATACCTGGCAGTACTATAATAGCCTCTCCAAAATTAAGCGGAGGGCGGGTTGCCGATTCGTCATCCCCATATCGGTAATCTTCTGATATGTCTCTTGGGAATTGTTGGGCAAACAGATCAAACTCGAGAGCCTTGTGCATGTGTGCGTTCAGCCATAGATTGACAAACCACCAGGGGCCTCCAAGGTTGCGATGGGTTCTCCTAGCAATAGCTTTTGGGATACTTGATGTAGCAATCGGTATACTGATCCAAGAAGGTATCTGCCTAAGGGAAGCCTTGCTCCATCGGCAAGTAGCTCGGCCGCGGGAAGGTGCATAGTGGTCGGGCCGACGGTTTTGCCGCAGAAGACAAACTTCTCCAGCCACATGTTCAGGAAGATGGTGTGCTCCCGTTGGTTTACCGATCCGGTTTCCTGGTTCTCCTTGATGTAGCCCGTCCAACCGCCGATATTCCGGGTATTCATCTTATACTCAACTTTTCTGTTGAAGAGGTTGAAGGTATCGGCAGAAGTGATGTCCAAGCCGGTCAGCATGTAGACATCGGCAAGGGTTGGGGTAGCTGGTCCATGCCTAAAGAGGAAAGCGTTCATGCTATCGGACCAGAAGTATGAGGCTGCCATCATTAAGTTTTCGTTCTTCTCCATGTCGGCAATTGAAAGCCTAACACACTGATCCAGGTTACGTTCTTGCCAGTACACTTGCTGTGATCTGACTACTCTCAGGTACCAATTCTTCCATCCCTTAGTAGGCTTGGGCCATGAGCGGAATGTGTCCTTCCACAATCCTAGATCAAAACGCTCAGATCTGAACGGTACCGGTTGGTTTCTGCATTGATGATGAAGGTGGGGTCTGGATTGCCCATTGGGCCTAGGTACCTGAGGTTGGAACCAGCGAGTGGAATCACTAACTTATTGTACAGTTCCTAGGGTTCGAGGAAAAAGGGATGAATCAGGAAAAGAATGAAGATAAATCTAGATTTTTGCGAGGAAGAAGAACCGTACAGAAGGTTGGATTAAGCGGAGAATAAGCCTTACCTTTGGAATGTCGACTTGGATCGCCATTGGAGTCAGAGGGATGCTTGCAGTTCGTCCTTGGATTGCGGAGGAGTACTGTTGCTCGAGCTTGTGTTCTTCAGAGCGACTGGAGGTTGAAGACGAAGGCAGGAGGGTGAAAAGTAAAAATGGACTCGGGTAAAAAGGCGGTCTGGATCCCGGTAACTTTTATAGCCTGCTCAGGGGCATTTTGGGGTTCTGTTTCACACTGTGCAGGAATGTGAAGAGGCCCGCGGTAGATACGCGCGGTGATCGAGGTGGTCTACAACTGTTTGTGCTACAATCGAGGGATTTTATTATTAAATTGTAGTTCCACACGCGGGGATCGAAGAAACCGTACATCTATCTCGGAGCTAACGGCTACAGCAACGGCTACAGTGGAGAGAATTTCGGCACGTAAAGTATTGTACGCTCCGAAACTGGGGGGCATGTGTTGACACCGTTTTTCAACACGTGTCAAATGGACTGAGGCTTGACTGGTCAGTGTCCGTTCTCCATCGGCATCGGGAAAGTTTTGAGCCGATATTGCCGATGGGAGAGTGCTGTGGGAAGACCAAGTGCGTTGCCGATGGAGGCTGGATGATCTTTGCCGACAAAGGTTAATTGGTGAAGTCTTGCTGGAGCTGATTGCCAATGAAGAGTCTTTGCCGATGGCCGATGAAGAGTCATTGCCGATTGCCGATGAGGGGTCATTGCCGATTGCCGATGAAGAGTCATTGCTGATTGCCGATGAGGGGTCATTGCCAATTGCCGATGGGGGATGATTGGTGAGTTACCAGCACAAGGTCGCTAATCGGAAATGTTGCCGATTGCCGATCAGGAAAGTGTTGCCAATGCTGATGGGCGTAACTTAGCGCTTGGTGGCAGCAGAAGGTTACCGGTGGTCAAAAGAAGGAAGGCGCGGATTAAAGGGATCTGCCGATGGAAAGTTTCCATCGAGAAGAAGTGTAAGGAAACTGGTGTTTTGTGCCAGTATTATTATAGTAGTTTGAGTCTGACTCTTGCATGAGTCCTTTATTTTCCTTTAAAATAGGTGTGTTTGTTTAGGAAATAAATATTGTTATCCGGCTCCTGTGCGAGTCAGTTTCCTTTAAAGTAGGAGTTTGTTTTAGGAAGGATATGTGTCGTGTCTTTGTACACCTCTCCATGCGGGAGTATAAATATGTGCCCGAGGGCTATGGAAAGAATCAATCCAATTAAAAAACAAACCAATTTTATCTTATTCTACTTTTTTATCGCAATTTACCCTTTTACTGCATTAGCTATAGTTTTCAACGAGTTCTTCAAGCTTTCAACGGGCTGCATCATCCTGATCTCCGTCAAATCCTTGCTAGTTCTGCGTGGGAGTACCTCTGAGCTTTGGCAATCCGGGCGCATCGCTGTTTGCCTCGTTCAGCTCTGCTCTAGTTATCCTTGATCAATCTGAGCCTTGACGTCCGGGCGCATCGCTGTCGTCTCGTTTAGTTTGTTCTAGTTATCATCCTTGTCGATTGATTGGTCAAATCGACTGGCACGCCTCCGGAATACCGAGCTTTGGGTAATAGCCCGAGCTGTTCACAGATCTGACGCTTTTTGTGTCAACACAAGGTGAACTGAAGGGAAATCCCCGGCCGAAAGGCTAAAACCTAGAAATACCACACAGACGCCAACGATAAGGGCACCGCCGCCCGACACCCGTATTATCCAGGTCCGGCAACCCAGCCGCAGGGCCCGGGGAGCGCCCGCCTGGTCACCGGGACCACGTCGGATAGCGGCGTCATGACCCACCGGTCACCCTGACCCGACATGCTGCAACTGTGGGAGAACAGCGGCCGCCTCATCTTCAGGAAACCCCGGGCCGTGATGATGTTTCTCCCTCCCCCGGAGTTGGTTGGGCACTCTACACCTTAGCTGCTCCATGATCGAGGATGCCGTCGACGAGTGACTCCAAGCCCGCCATGCATTGGCAGCCCCGAGTCCGCCAATCTCGCCGACGGCGACATCGCCATCAACCAACAACCAAGGATGAGCCAACTCCTGGGGCCATGCAGGCGAACTGCTATGGCCTTCCCAGTGGACACATCCTCAGCTGCTTTCCGAGAAGGGATAGCATGCCACCGCTCCTCAGAGGCAAAGAGCAGGATCCATCCGGTGAAGGGATGGACTCCACACCTTCCTCCCCTAGAAGCGATGCGTGCAGGGGGTGGTGACGATCTCTCGGCCTGCCTGTGGCTAGAATATGAGGGAGCTCTACGCATCTCACAGAGCTTCCTCTGACCTCCGTGACTGGCCGAGGCAGGACACCTGCACCCCTAACGTAGAACTTCCCCTGATCTAGGTTTTCTCTCAAAAGGCCGCCCGCCAGGGCGGCTCAAGGGTATCTCTGACGAGGCCTTAGAGGAAGAAGATAGGGCATGCCATGCTGTGGAAGAGTGTGTGCTTTCCCGCAGACAGCATCTCCTATTTATAGCCCACCAGGGCACCCACGCGGCAGGCAGCCCGTGAAGCTACAACACTCACCTCCCCCAATTAAACCGCACTACGCGCTAGTGCCTGTTTTTGAGGGGGCGCGGCGGAGCCATAAATGGCCAAGCAGACGATAGGCTCAGGGTGCGCCGTTCGAAAGTTTGACCACACGAGGGCAGTGCGTTTGGAGCACCCTCAAAGGGGAAGACACGGCGCACCCATTTTTAGGCCATGAGGGTAGCAGTCAGACCGGGATGATGCCAACGTGACATCGACCAGTCAGGCAGACACCCAGACCGAAAGACAACACTGCGCAGTCTCGATTTGTCGCATCAGCATGCGCCAGCCCAAGTATAACAGTGCACCCTGCGGCAGGGCTGGCGTGCAAGTGAAGCCCTGACTACGTGCGTATGGAGCAGTCCTCTTCTTCTCCTCACATCTTGAAGGGGGCGAAGGGCCAAGCACTGTACAAGTCTACCGAATAAGCCCTTAGGAGGAAAAATCATCCCCTAAGGCCTTGGGGGCTACACCCGGTGGGTGCGCTCGCGCGCACCCATCGGAATCCAAAAACTTAACCAAACACCATAAGCACTCTCGGAAGCCTCCGGTGTAGTCCATCACTACATCGCAGGTTCGGGGGCTACTGTCGGATACCCGAGAATAGGATACCCTAACATCACACTTCGCAAAAACAAAACCATCCCCAAGGGCTCCACCACCTCGCCCGAGCCAGGGTGACACCATTACCCTTGGGTGCCTCTAGCCCCAACCGACCAAAGCAACGATGCCACCTCGGGGGCCCTTCCGCCCCGTCCGAGCTTGGGTGACGTCATCCGTGACGTCCCCAACCTCGGGGGCTCCTTCGCCTCGTCCGGGCAAGGCTAGCATCACCCAAGAGGCATCTAGCCTCAGGGGCTCCTCCGCCTCGTCTGAGCTAGGGTGACATCACCCAATGACGTCATCCTCTCCCGAGGGTATTACCACCACCGCCGACCCCGGGCACTTTAGCCCGCAAGTCAAAAGGTCTACAGTGCCATTTGTCCTCAGGGATGGGGGTTCAAGGCGTGGATCGCCATGCCTACCCCTGTTAAGTCCCTGTGGTACAAGCTCCATTACTGACAGACCCGCACCATGCTTCCGGCGGACACTTGAACAGGGATTAGGGCACTCCCGGTCCTGTATGGCGGAACGTGGGGGTGCCTGGTCCTGTGCAGCCGACCTTCGCCCATGCCCAAGAATGGCAACAGGGACATCGCCGATTACAAGGCGCGTGGCTACAGCTACGGCAAGGATGAACAGGACCCTAGCGGCATGGCAACAGTCGCAGTCTTCCCCGGGAAGGATGGCAAACAGAGGCTAAAGTGCCCCCAAGACGACAGCCCGAGCCGGGCCCACGTTTCTCTCTCCCTCTCTCTCTACTGTACTCCTCCATCTCTCCCTACGTATAAAGGGGGAGAATGGACCTCCAATCTTTCTCTTTGAACCCTTTTCAGCTCATTCCAACACACACGCACTCGCATTCACGCGAGCTCTCACCAGAACCAAGAACCTCAAACGCACGAGACCTGGGAACCAGCTTCCCTCTCTCACCATTGCTTGTAGCTCCCCTCTATGAGCCCTCCGCGCTCGATAACACGACTCCATAGCAAACTGGACATAGGGCGTTCGTGCCTGAACTAGTATAAACCCTGTGTCCTCTGAGCGCAACCATCCGATCTTCGACACGCTTAGAAATTTACTCGTTGGCTGTCGAGACCCCACCATTTTAGACACCAACAAGAGGACAATAAGAGGTACATGATTGTTCTTCCACATACCTCTTTCTCTCTTTTATTCTCACTTTTTAGTGCAATATGGCTCATCATGTGTGTCTAATTATCTAGATCATGAAGTAGATCTATTTTTGTATATAGCACTTTGTTGGTTTGTCGTGTGTTAAGCTATGATGGATAGGTTTGAATGGATGTACCACATCGATAGAGTGCTTGATTTTTGGTACCTTAGCGAATTGAGAAAGTTTATGGCAGCTGCGAAAGCTCATCGTGCTAGTTTGAAGCGGACGACAACCATATGTCCATGTTCTAAATGTCGGAACCTCAGAGGCTACCCAGATGGTACGGTGCAATCGCATCTGATTGTCAATAGTTTTATGGAAGGTTTTACGGTTTGGACTTCTCATGGTGAAAGTCTCGATGCGAGTTGGAGTGAGCTTGTCGACGGCAACGGTGAACAAGCAAGATCATGTTCGACCACCACCACCTTCGGTGCCAGTATGAGCCTCCACCGATGACGACAACAATTCTCGTGACTACATCACAGTGGATGAACTGCTCGAGAACATTCTAGATGGTGCCGATGACGATGGTGACACTACTGAAGATGCTACATTGAGGGAACCCAAATATGTCTAGCTCTTTGAGGACCTGATCAACCACGTCGACGAGGGTGATGTTATGTTTGGCAGCCCAAAGTGGTTGGAGAATTTTAGAGGGATGAAGCAGGCGGCAGTTGATCCTCTGTATCAGGATGGTGGAAAATGTCTGGAGGGGTGCATGGTGCTTCGTTTCAACCTCCATCTACTGATGATGAAGGCTCGACATGGTTGGTCAGACATTGGCTTCAATGAGTTGTTATGTTACCTTTCTACCACGTACCCTATGGGTAACAAGGTTCAAGCTAATACATATCGAGCGAAGAAGCTGATCCGTCCAATGGCGATGAAAGTTAGAAAGTTTGATGCCTCCCCCTAACCACTACATCATGTACCAGGGTGAGAAGTATGAGAACATGACTAGTTGTCCACACTATGGATTTAGTCGGTACAAGAGGAATGTCGGTTGCCGCGTGGATGTAGACGACAATTTTCCGAACAACAAGAAGAAGAAGACCAGTGCTGCAGCCAAGCAGATCTTGGCTCAGCAAGACGAGAAAGAAGAGGGTTACACGCGGAGGAAAAGCCCCGCGCTATCTGTGTGGTACCTACCTATGGTCGATCATCTGCGTGCACTGTTCGGGAATCCAGAGGATGTGAAGCTGATGTCATGGCATGCATCTCCTGATCGGGTCAAGGACGATGGCAAGCTACGACACCCCTCTGATGGATAGCAGTGGAAGGATTTCGATAAGGACTACCCTAAGTTTCGTGCTGAGCCTAGACATATCCTGTTCGCACTGAGTACCGATGGGATGAACCCATTTGGTGAGCTAAGCAGCTCGCACAGTACTTGGTCGGTCGTCCTCAGCATCTACAACCTACCTCCCTGGGTGTGTCTGAAGTGCAGGTACCTTATGTTGACAATGCTTATCTCTGGACCGAGGCAGCCCAGCAGTGATATAGATGTGCTCCTAGAGCCGGTCATGGAGGAAATGTAGATGCTATTCGATGTTGGTGTCGATATGGTGGATGCGCCCAAAAAGGAGTCATTCACCCTAAAAGCCATCATCTTTGTCACCTTCACTGATTACCCCGGTCTCTTCTCACTATCGGGCCAGATCAAAGGGAAGACTAGATGTGTAGTTTTCATCGACGGGAGTTGCTACACTTACCTTTCGAGTTTCACCAAGATGTTCTACACTCGGCATAGAAGGTTCCTTAAGGCCAAACACATGTATAGAAGAAGTGATATGAATGAATACTTTGACAATAAGGATGAGCCACAACGTCTTCTAATGCTGCAGACAAAGTGGGGGCCAAAGGTGTATGAGATGGTGAAAGATATGGATGAGATCGAGTTCGGTAAGAAGAAGAAACCACCAGAAGAAGGGACAAAACCGACTAGGAAGTGAAAGCGCGACAAGTAGGCATCTCCAGATGACGACATCCCAATCATCCCTTTCAAGAAGAAGTCGATCTTCTTCAAGTACCTGTCGTAGTGGAAAACACTACATGCACCTCATGCAATTGACTGCATGCACCTCGAGAAAAATGTGTTTGAGAGCACGATCGGTGTTCTGCTAGACATCCCGGGCAAGACGAAGGATGGGATCAAGTCACGGACTGATCTTGTCAACCAGGGCATTAGGCCGGAACTCCACCGAGGAAAGCCTCAGAATGGTAAAGTCAACATCCCGTTGGCTGCATACAACCCCACGCATGTCAAGAAGGTGACATGTTGCAAATTGATGAGGGGTATCAAGGTGTCAACCGGTTTCTCTTCCAACATCAAGAGTCTGGTCTCCATGAAAGACCTCACAATGACCGGCTACAACTCACATGACTGTCATGTCATGCTCATGGTGTTCCTTCCAATATTGATAAGAGTTATAAGTCCAGAATATGTGAAGATGGCGATAACACGTATGTCATACTTATTTAACTGCATCACGCAGAAGGTCATCGATAAGGCAGAGTTGCCTGTCTTAAAGGAGTTCATCATGGAGACCCTCTGTCAGCTCGAGATGTGCTTTCCACTGGCTTACTTTGACATTATGCCACACCTGATGATGCACATGGTTGACCAGATCGAGCAATTGGGCCCAGTGTACCTACATCAGATGTGCACGTACGAGCGTTTCATGTCCACCTTGGATAGGTATGTCCATAACCGTGATTACCCTGAAGATTCTATGATCGAGGCGTACCCAACCGAGGAGTCAATCAACTGGTGTATGAGGTACATTAAAGACGTGATGGCGATTGGGTTGCCTGTTCACCCGCACGAGGGCAGAACCGTAGGGACAGGGTGCGTGGGACGAAAAGTGCACACTGATATACCGAACAAAGAGGTAGAACAAGCTCATTATAGCATCCTCCATTAGTTGGTTAGCATGGACAAATAGGTTGAACAACACCTGGAAGAGATTCGCACCGCTCATGACGGAAAGCGCACGGAGGAATGGGTCCAGAAAGAGCACAGGAACAGTTTTTTAGAATGGATCAAAGAGCAAGAAATGTCGCTTGATGATGATGACAGTGACACTATTAAGAAGCTTGCGCAAGGCCCGTCCACCCAAGTCACCACATGGCAAGGGTATGATGTGAAGGGGTACAGGATTCACACGAAAGACAAGGACAACAAGAGTGAGGCATAGAACTGCAGTGTTCGATACGAGGGCATAGACAAGTTGACACAAAAGAGGACACAATTCTATGGGCAGATCAAAGAAATATGGGACCTTGACTATGGACTCAACTTACGCACAACTGCCTTCAAGTGCCATTGGGTCTTCCTGAAATCAGTTTTAGTGGACAATTATGGGTTAACCACCGTGAACCTCAAAAGCATGGGCTACAAAGACGACCAATGGGTACTTGCAACCAATGTAGCGCAAGTGGCGTACTATATCTATCCACTGGATACAAAGATGCACATGGTCGTGTCCGGAAAGCAACGGATCATGGGAGCTGATGGGGTGCAAAGCCCGAGCAGTACAACAACTACGCGGAGCTCCAGCTTTTTAGAAATCATCAAAAGAAGATCAAGGTAGTTGAGGTCACTTGCAAGCATAGCAAGATGAAGCCCTGGGCACAGAGTGGTAATGAGAAGAGGGTCGTGAAAGCTCCCGCACCAAAATGATATGTATGCCACACTTTCTTGTAATAATGTAGACCAATACAAGTTTGTGTCTTCTGACCCTTGTTAGAAATATAGATCTTGATGAGTTTGCCAAACTTTGTATTCATAGCTTTTGTATTTGAATCATTTACAATATGAAAACTTAAGTCAAAAAACAATTACAACAGCGGGCAGGATACAATGCCCGCTGTTGTAAATGATTTACCGCAGCGGGCAACCTAAACACCCACTGTGGTAAATGATTTACCGCAGCGGGCAGCGTATCCCGGCCGCTTCTACAAATAGTTACCGCAGTGGGCGGTAAGGTTGCCCTTTGCGGTAAATGCATATGTATATAAGGCTCGCTACCGCGTCTGAATTTCTAACTTCGCGGTTTCAATTTTGTGAGACCCTGAAGGGCTGCCTCTGCTCCTCCCCACGCCGCCGCCATTGCCGCCGCCGCCTCTGGTCCTCCCCACCTCTGGTCCTCGTCCGCACCCTGGTCCGCCCGCAGCCGCCGGGAACCCTAGATCCGGGTTGTGCTCCTGTCGCTGGGAACCCTAGCCCTGAGCCGAGCGCCGTCGCCATCGCAATCACCACCGCCTCCTCTGCTCCTCCCAACCGGCCTCATCGTCCGCTCCTCTGCTCCTCCAACCAGGAACCCTAGCCTTGAGTCGAGCACCGTCGCCATCGCCATCACCACCGCCTCCTCTGCTCCTCCCAACCGGCCTCATCCTCCGCTCCTCTGCTCCTCCAACCAGGAACCCTAGCTCTGGCGTGCGCCTGTCGCCATCGCCGCCACAGGCTGCTCCTCCCAATCAGGAACCCTAGCTCCGGTGTGTGCCCATCGCCATCGCCGCCGTGGGCTGGGGTGGTGCTGTGGTGGTGCTCGTCTCCATCGCCGTTGTGGGCTCTGGTGGTGCTATGGTTGCTCTGCCTGCTGTGGTGGCCTACTAATTTGCTTTGTTGCTGGCTGCTGGTTGCTGGTTGATCTGCTACTGCCTGCTGGTTGCTCTGTGGTGCTGGTGCTGTTGCTGGTACTGGTGCTGTTGCTGGCTCTATGGTGTTGGTGCTGGTAGCTTGCTGGTTCTGGTGCTGGTGCTGGTTCTGTGGTGCTGGTGCTGCTGCTAGCTCTGTGGTGCTGCTGCTGGTAGCTTGCTGGTTCTGGTGCTGGTGCTGCTGCTGGCTCTGTGGTGTTGGTGCTGGTAGCTGACTGGTTTGCTCTGTGGTGCTCTTGGACTCCTGTGGTGCTGTGGTTATCTCTGCTCCTCTGGTTATCTACGTGTTGTGAGTTACCGTTGCCTTTGCTTCATTTATGTATGAGATATATATTTGTGCAATCTGCTAGTTTCTATAGCTTGGGTGTGATTGCACTATTGGGCGGATTTCCTTATTGTTCGATGATACAAATCGGTGTAGTGAGACAATAACGTGACAGTCGGGTTTATACTTGTTACACTTGTTACTCCTAGAATACTACTTGTTATCTAGAATACTACTTGTTACACTTGTTGTCTTGTTACGTACTTGTTAACTTGTTAGAACCTTGAATATTACTTGGTATCTTGTTACACCCTTGAATACTACTTGTTATCTTGTTACAACCTTGAATATTACTGTCTACATTTGGTAAATACTACCTGTTAGCTTGTTACTACTTGGTTTCTAGTACTTATTATCTTGTTACAACCTAGAATAGTAATTGAGCTCTACATTTGGTAAGATGACTGTCACGTTAGTCGATGATCTGTGATCACCACGTAGAATTGGACGGCTGCTTTGCAGTAACCCGCTATTTTGACAGCAATTTTACCTTAAACATGTTTATGTTTTTAACTTGTCTTGCTTATGTAACTCCAAAAATGCTAACTAACAATTCGTCATAGAATATAAATGGAGAACTCGGGCGAGTGGAAAACATCTACCCCATGTTCCTCTTCAACCTTACTGGCGAGTCAAGTCTCTATTACCCTCCGAGGCCAAAGAAGCTTCACACACATAAGGACACTGATCCGAGTTGGGAACCATGGGAAGAGGGTGAAAGTGCATCTCGGGTTCCGAACCAAGATAGCATCCACGGTGAGGTACTTGGAGAAACCAACACGCTTTTTGCCATTTATGCTAAAGCGGTTGAAAGCTTGAATGCAAGTTTCTCTGAACAACAGGTACCGAGTTCTACTCGGATGCTAGATTTCGGTCTAGTCAGAGAAGAAGAGGCCCCACCTCCCTCCACGGGGACCTCGACATCCAAATCTAAGGGAACCAAGTGGAGGAGGGGTGAACATGGGAGGCACAGGATCGATAGGAACGAGGAAGTCCACGAGATCCTTGAGGTGGGGCCTATGGGAGAGCCACGCAAGCCTCGCGAGGTGATTCCAGTGTTCAGCAACTAGGTCGCCATGATTACAAGGGACAAGGTGGAAATCACTTGGCCTGTTTGGAAATCTGTCCCGGAGGATTACAAGGGCGTGATCTGGACTTTCGTGAGGAGGAAGTTCAACTATCCCGCAAACACTGATTTGGCCAAGTGCGGGGATTGGGTCATGCACGTGGCGGGGACTTCCCTTCGCAATTTCAAGTCAATGTTGGCCAGAGATTGGTTGAAGAAGGGCAAGAATCCATGTACCAAATACAATATGATCAAGGATCATCAGTGGGAGGCTTTTTGCAAACTGCGAATGACAGACAAAGCAAAAGAAAAGAGTGCCAAGTACAGCGCACTCGCGAAGAAGAACAAGTGGCCCCACCACTTGGGAATGACTGGGTTTGCCAGCAAGAGGGAAGAGTGGCAAAGACAAGATGAAGCTATGAGAGCGACCGGGCAACCAGATCCGTACCAGGATGTCGAACCTAGGGCTAGGGACTTCATCAGAGCTCGAATTCCAAAGAAGCTCAAGGAGGGTGCAACCAAGTTCAACGAGCCCGGGTTCGAGGAGGTGTAGAAGGCTGTCATCAAAGCCTCCAAGGACAGTGGGTCTTATGAGGTTCAGAGGGGTCATGACCTACTTACTGAGGTCCTAGGAACCCCCGAGCATCGCGGCCGCATACGTGGAGTGCAGTCTAAGATGATGTTGACACCGTTTTTCGACACGTGTCAAATGGGCTGAGGCTTGACTAGTCAGCGGCCGTTCTCCATCGGTATCAGGAGTCGATAGTGCCGATGGAAGGGGTGCTGCGGAAAGAATAAGTGTTTTGCCGATGGAAGCTGATGAGCTTTGCCGACAAGATAGGTGAAGTCTTGCTGAAACTGATTGCCGATGAAGAGTCCTTGCCGGTTACCGATGAGGAGTCATTGCCAACTGCCGATGAAGGGTTATTACCGATTGCCGATGAGGGGTTATTGCCGATTGCCGATTGGGGATGATTGGTGAGTTACCAGTACAAGGTCGCTAATCGGAAGTGTTGCCGATTGCCGATCAGGAAAGTGTTGCCGATGCCGATGGGCGTAACTTAGCGCTTGATGGCAGCCGAAGGTTACCGATGGTCAAAAGAAGGAAGGCGCGGATTAAAGGGATCTGCCGATGGAAAGTTTCCATCGAGAAGAAGTGTAAGGAAACTGGTGTTTTGTGCCAGTATTATTATAGTAGTTTGAGTCCGACTCTTGCATGGGTCGCTTATTTTCCCTTAAAATAGGTGTGTTTGTTTAGGAAATAAATATTGTTATCCGGCTCCTGCGCGAGTCAGTTTCCTTTAAAGTAGGGGTTTGTTTTAGGAAGGATATGTGTCGTGTCTTTGTACAACTCTCCATGCGAGAGTATAAATATGTGCCCGAGGGCTATGGAATAAGAATCAATCCAATTCAAAACAAACCAATTCTACTTTTATCTTACTTTTATCGCAATTTACCCGTTTTATGCATTAGTTATAGCTTTCAACGAGTTCTTCAAGCTTTCGACGGGCTGCATCACCTTGATCTCCGTCAGATTCTTGCTAGTTCCGCGTGGGAGTACCTCTAGGCTTTGGCAATCCGAGCGCATCGTTGTTTGCCTCGTCTAGCTCTGCTCTAGTTACCCCTGATCAGTCTGAGCCTTGACGTCCGGGCGCATCGCTGTCGTCTCGTTCAGATTGTTCTAGTTATCATCCTTGTCGATTGATTGGTCAAATCGACTGGCACGCCCTCGACATCGAGCGTTGGGTAATAGCCCGAGGTGTTCACAGATCTGACGCTTTTTGTGTCAACACCTCTTTTGGCACGCTCGGTGGGACCAGATTATACAGATCTACACATTCGGCATGGCTGATCACGCCGATGTCAACCAGAGGAATGTCATTGAAGTGTCTGAGGCTGATCTGAAAGATGATCAGAAGCAGGCCATGGAGCGGGCTATGGAGGAATACAGGCAGCTGTATCTCAAATCCTTCAGCCTCAGCAGGAGTGGCGAAGCAATTCAGAAGCAAGATCCGCCGTTGCCACGGCAGGTCACGTACGACGCCAACCCTGGTAAGCTACAAGAGATGGTTAATGCCGCTGTAAGTCAAGTTTTGATTAACCACTCCAGCGTGTTGTCCAATACTGTCTACAATGTTGTCGCACAAACATTCAAAGAAGGACATGCACCGCGATATGCCGGTCCAGCGTACCATCAACCTGGATTGGCATCTGCAAGCCCATCGGCGGCCCAAATGGCGTCTTCCACCCCTGTGGAGCCGTCTGCCGATGTGGCTACATCACCGAAACCGAACGCTGGCGACACTACCAAGTTCAATGCAGATCCGGCCGCGTCGGCAACTTCAGGGCCAGCCCCCGCTAACTGGTGGGGATATGGTATGCCTCCGAATCTATATGCTGGCTCTAATCTGGTGCAGGGAGACGGTTCAGCTTGGAGGAACTCTAGGCATCGGCAGCACAGTCACAGCCGATGGCTCATATGATGCACAACTCTGCGCCTGCTCCAACCATACAAGTGCCATCAGATGATCTCCAAGTGATCCCCAAGATACCCCTAATGCCACCATCGGCAAGCTCTGTGCCGATGCAACACGTTATAACCACCGGCAGTCAATCTCTGCTGGCAAACTCTCAAGCTAGAGCGCCGGTCCCTCAGGGTAATCTGGTGATCAATTGCTCTAGAATTCAAGAGCCGCATGCTCCGGTCAGCTATCAGCCATCGGCAAGTCATATGCCAATGCTTTATAATCCTAGATGGGTCAACCAGCCGCCAGCTCAGCAGCCTGGTGCGCCGATGCATTATTATGGAGGCCCAACTTACACTCAGGGCGGACCATCGGTACAGCAACCGATGAATGTGACGATTCAGCCGACTCCGCCAAGTATGCCAAACTATCCATCGGTAAGTCAGCCGATGCATAGCGTCCAGATGACTGGTGTTGCGCCCACGACTACTGGACATCTTCAAGAGGCGCGTCAGCCGACTCCACCAGTCGACAATCAGCCAATGAGTCGGCAAGAGCAGGACGTGTACTGGGTCAGTAAGATTGCCGAAGTCATGAAAGAGCAATTCGGTATCAAACCCAAGGTCAACACATACTCCTATCGGACCCCGTACCCGCCTGCATATGACTTGATTCCTCTTCCAAATCGGTATAAGGTGCCCGATTTCACCAAGTTCTCCGGCCAAGATGACACGTTGACAATGGAGCATATCAACCGCTTCATTATTCAGTGTGGAGAAGCTGCCAGCAGGGAGGAGTTAAGGGTGAGATTGTTCTCTTCGTCATTGTCTGGATCGGCATTCACATGGTTCATATCGTTGCCTTCAAATTCTATAATTACATGGGCCGATCTGGAGAGGCAATTTCACAAGTACTTCTTTGCTGGCATACATGAGAAGAAGCTTACCGATCTGGTCAAAATGAGGCAACGCAACGATGAATCGGTAGAGAGCTTCGTGCAAAGGCTACGGGACGTGAAGAACAAGTGCTACAGTCTGGTGCTTGATGATCGGCAACTAGCAGATTTGGCCTTCCAAGGGTTACTGCCGCATATCAAGGACAAGTATGCGTCCCAGGAGTTTGAGAGCCTAAGTCACCTGGTGCAGAGGATTGCCGATCAAGATATCAAAGTCTTTGAGCCCAGGAAGACTTGGAACAAGAAGGTGACCTTCATCGGGAAAGAAGAAGATTCCGGATCGGATGAAGAGCTGAGTGTCGATGCGGCCGAATGGGTGAAGGATAAGAAGCCGGTGTCTTGTCCATTCGGCCAAAAAGAAACTGAGAGGTTCACCTTTGACATCACCAAGGCTGATAGGATGTTTGACCTATTACTGCAGGAGGGGCGAATCAAGATGGCGCCCAATCAAGTGATTCCATCGGTCGAAGAGCTCAAGAGGATTAGGTACTGCAAGTGGCATAATGCGACCTCACACAGTACCAATGACTGCAAAGTATTCAGGCAGCAGTTGCAGTCGAAGATCGAATCTGGGCGTATCAAGTTTGAAAACTCTAAAGTCCAGAAACCGATGAAGATAGATCAGAACCCGTTCCCAAACAACATGGTGGAGATCAGTGAAAAGACCAGAGTGCTGACATCGGAAGCTGCCAGAAGGAACTCATTGGTAGACCCTGACTACCAAGTGCCTAAGCACGACGCAGGGAGGTTCGCCGATGACAGAAAGGGTAAGAAGGTTGCCGATGAGGGTAACAGCGCCAACAGAGCTCCTGGAGTGGTGATTACTCACAAACAGCCAAGGCGATATCATCGGCAATCACGTGAAGAACAGTATCGGCAAGAAGAAGAGGAGCATCAGGAATGGCTTTGACATAAGGACCATTGGAGGTGTCCCTTCTTCGTTCATTGCTGGGAGGAAGGCATCAAGCTGCCCACTGCCGATAACTGTCCAGAGTGCAATGGGTACTACGCTGCCGATCGATCAGGTAAGAGACCTTGTTTTGATGATCAAGCACCCAGATACGCCAGGCCGCTCAGGGAGAACAGATCGGCACATGACCGACTGGGGGGCAAGCTCAGTGCCCATGATCGGCTTGGCAGGCATGTTGACCAGAGGGAGCTGGAGGAGATGGCCAATGCTAGAGTGCCCGACGAAGAGATATTCTCCAGAGATCCCAACATCGGAAGAAGTGCCGATGTAAGCGGGGGAAAGCAGCACCAGCCTGTCTGGAAGACCAAGCTCCCTCCGTGGTGCCCTAAGGGTTTGACTAAGACCCAGAAGAGAAGGATTCAGCGCCAGCGCCGTGACGACCTGCATGACAGTGTAGAACCCTCAGGGGAGAAGCAATGGAGGCCGAAGCGCAAGGACAGGGACCCATCGGCAGATATAAACATGGTTGTCATGTTGCCGATGGAGTTTATGGCGCCCGTCAGCGATGATGAAGAGGTTGCCGATATGGTGCAGTTGGTGCTAGATCCGATGACGGCCATCTTCGAAAAGCCTGCCGAAGATGAGAGGCAACATTTAAGGGCCCTGTTTGTTAAGGGTAAAGTGGATAGTCAGCCGATGACCAAAATGCTAGTGGATGGTGGCGCGTCAATCAATATAATGCCCTATGTCGTGTTCAGAAAGCTTGGCAAAGGTGATCAGGACTTGGTCGAAACCGACATGAAGCTCAAGGACTTCGAAGGCAACGTGTCAACCACCATGGGAGCCGTATGCGTCGACTTATCCATCGGCAGTAAGACTTTGCCGACAACGTTCCTTGTAATCAGCGGCAAAGGCACTTACAACTTGCTCCTCGGGAGGGATTGGATCCATGCTAATTGTTGTATCCCTTCTACTATGCATCAGAGTCTGGTACAGTGGATCGGGGACAGAATTGAAGTCGTCCATGGTGAAGCCCCATCTACTGTTGCATCGGCAGAGATGGATACTTATGACCAAACCAGGTGCATATCCGGTGAATCCTGGGACAAGGAGTTCCTCAAAGTTGCCGATTACCGCATCAAGCCGATCCAAGCAGTCGGTCCTGAGGAGGGGTCTCAATGGATCAGTTCGCTGATGACGGAAAATTGGGGCAGGGCTTCACGTCTGCCGATGACTTGCTCGAAATCGACATCGGCGATGGTAGTAAACCTAGGCCTACTTTTATTAGTGCTAACTTAGATTCCCAATGTAAGCAGCAGTTAATCGATTTATTGAAAGAGAATAAAGATTGTTTCGCTTGGGATTATACAGAGATGCCTGGTTTAGACCGATCGATAGTTGAACATCGGTTACCCATCAAGTCTGGTTTTCAGCCACATCGGCAGTCGGCACGCCGATGCAATCCTACTATCTTACCCGATATTAAGGCTGAGATTACCAAGTTGATCGAGGCTGGATTTATTCGGCAATGCCGATATGCCGATTGGATCTCTAATGTGGTTCCTGTGTATAAAAAGAATGGAAAACTTCGGGTTTGCATTGATTTCAGGAATCTGAACAAGGCTACGCCGATGGATGGCTACCTGATGCCCGTTGCCGATCTGCTGATCGATGCTGCTGCTGGGCACCAAATTATTAGCTTTATGGATGGTAATGCTGGATATAATCAAATATTCATGGCTGAAGAAGACATATCCAAGACTGCTTTCTGATGTCCAGGTCACGTTGGCTTATTTGAGTGGGTAGTCATGACTTTTGGCTTGAAGAATGCCGGTGCTACTTATCAGAGGGCGATGAATTTCATCTTTCATAAGTATATCAGCACAATAGTTGAAATCTACATCGATGACGTGGTGGTTAAGTCTGGAGACTTCAAAAAGCATCTTGCCGATTTGCGGAAGATATTAGAGTGCACGAGGGAGCATGGGTTAAAGATGAATCCTAATAAGTGCGCATTTGGCGTATCGGCAGGGTAGTTTCTGGGTTTCATGGTGCATCAGAGAGGCATTGAAATCGGCAGAAAGTCTATTGATGCAATTAACAGGGTAGTTGCTCCCACAAACAAGACCGAGTTGCAGTCTCTGATCGGCAAGATTAATTTCACTAGAAGATTTATATCCAATCTGTCTGGAAAGATTAAATCTTTTAGTCCTCTGTTAAAGTTGAAAGCCGATCAAGAGTTCATATGGAGAGAAGAGCAGCAGTCAGCTTTAGAAGAGATTAAAAGATACTTGGTAAATCCTCCAGTCTTAGTTCCACCTCAACACGAGAAGCCTTTCAGGTTATATTTGTCTGCCGATGATGGTGTTATTGGATCAGCCTTAATTCAAGAGTTTGAAGGGAAGGAACGTGTAATATATTACCTGAGCAGAAGGTTGGTAGATGCTGAAACCAGGTATTCAGTCATAGAAAGATTGTGCTTATGTTTATACTTCTCTTGCATTAAATTAAGACATTATTTACTGTCGGTCGAATGCACTGTTGTCTGCAAAGATGATGTAGTCAAATACATGCTGTCAATGCCGATTTTGAGTGGATGGATCGGTAAGTGGATTTTGGCGCTATCAGAGTTTGACCTAAGGTATGAATCGGCTAAGGCTGTTAAGGGTCAGGTGATGGCTGATTTTGTCACTCAGCACTGCAATATGGTGAGCTTTGTTGAGATCGCTCCTTGGACTCTATTCTTTGATGGGTCTACATGCAAGGATGGGGCAGGTATCGGTATTCTCTTGATTTCACCCCGAGGACAGAGGTATGAGATTTCGTTGCCGATTGTTGCTACTTCAACAAACAATCAGGCCGAGTACCAAGCTTTACTTAAGGGGTTGGAGTTGCTCAGGGAAGTGCGTGCCGATGCTGTTGAAATCTTCGGTGATTCTATGTTGGTGATTAACCAATTGATCGGGACGTATGAGTGCCGAAGTGAAGTTTTGATTGCTATTCATGAGCGGTGTTTGCAGTTATTAAAGGAGTTCAAAGAATACCGCCTTGAGCACATTTCAAGGCTGCATAATGAAGAGGTCAATCGGTTGGCGCAGAATGCTTCAGGATATCAACCGATTCAAGAAATCATGACATCGGTAACAGTTGTCGATGACTGGAAAAAGGAGATTGCCGATTACTTGAGGGATCCTCTTCTTCGTCGGCGCAGCAGCAGGGGAGCCAACCCGCTTGGATGAAGACCGGGGGGCATCGGCAGCCGGGCTGGAAGGCGTTTGCCTGCTGGAAGCAGATGCCGATGACCATAGCGCCTAAAAATACAAAGCAAGTTATGCAAGATAAATGTTGCCGATAAAACAGTACGTAATCGGTACGGGTAAAAGTGAGTTTACTGCATAAACCCGTGTCAGGGCAACGGCAGCAGCCGATGTAGCCTGGGTTTTTGTGGGTGTTGGCGCAGGTACCTGTTGAGGCGTGAAGGCGGCCAGCGTCGGAGCTCTGGTGCCGATGATCGATATGGGGCCCATTATTCGAAGATTAAAGGGCCTACCATTGTTACTAATTGTAGGAACTGGATCATCGGCCTGTCAGGCGCGAGAGTGCAAAGGGGTTAGGTGTTAATACCGATGATAAATGAAGTAATGAAAGTACATCGGACAGCAGACTTACTGCGTCGTCGGGTATGATGTAACCAGCGTCGATCAAGTGCCGATAATAGTGCGAAGACTTGCCGAGTAGCTGGCACTTCCACTCTTACCACCAAGACTTGAATTCGTTGGTGATGAAGGAGGTTGGCGACCAGGAAGATAAGTCAAGGTCTGACAGATCGGCATCGGCAGGAAGGCTGATGACTTTATTCCAGTCTAGATTACTGGAGATTGTCTCCCTAGGTTTCACTACTCTGGAGAAGCAGAGCTTGATCGGCAGTTGGCCAAATGCCAGTTGTCTCGCTGCTGCCGATGGGTAGTAAAACTCATAGGATGGTGGAGTGTTCTTCCCAGATCCAAAGATATTCAATGGGATGGCTCGGGGAGTGATGCTGGCTCTCATGATTGCTTGGTTCTCAGGCGAGCTCATGTCAGACAAGTTGAACAGCAACGAGAAATGGTTGTGTTCGTCAAGATTTGGCCACCAGGCCCGTTCCGAGGAGGGAAATCCGTTGTAGAACTTCTGGAAATAGTAGCCGAAGTGCTCCACATCGGCATCGGTACCTGGCAGCATTATGACGGCCTCTCCAAAGTTAAGCGGAGGCCGAGTTGCTGATTCGTCATCATCGTATCGGTAATCTTCTGATATGTCCCTCGGGAATTGTTGGGCAAATAGATCAAACCCAAGAGCCTTGTGCATATGTGCGTTCAGCCATAGATTGACAAACCACCAGGGGCCTCCGAGATTGCCGATGGGTTCTCCTAGCAGTAGCTTATTGGATACTTGATGCAGCAATCGGTAAACTGATCCGAGGAGATACCTGCCTAAAGGGAGCCTTGTTCCATTGGCAAGCAGTTCAGCCGCGGGGAGGTGCATAGTGGTCGGGCCGATGGTTTTTGCCGTAGAAGACAAACTTTTCCAACCACATGTTTAAGAAGATGGCATGCTCCCGTTGGGTTACCGATCCGGTTTTCTGGTGTTCCTGAATATAACCTGTCCAACCGCCGATGCTACGGGTGTTCACCTTGTACTCAGCTTTTCTGTTGAAGAGGCTAAGCGTGTCGGCAGAGGTGATATCCAAACCGGTCAACATGTAAACATCGGCAAGGGTGGGAGTAGCTGGTCCATGCCTGAAGAGGAAAGCGTTCATGCTGTCGGACCAGAAGTATGAAGCTGCCATCATCAAGTTTTCGTTCTTCTCTGCATCGGCAATTGAGAGCCTAATGCATTGATCTAAGTCACGCTCCTGCCAGTACACTTACTGTGATCTGGCCAATCTCAAGAACCAGTTCTTCCATCCTTTAGTGTGCTTGGGCCATGAGCGGAATGTGTCCTTCCACAGTCCTAGATCAAAGCTCTCAGATCTAAGCGGTACCCGGTTGGTTTTCGCGTTAATGATGGAGGTGGGGTCTGGATTGCCCATTGGGCCTAGGTAGCTGAGATTGGAACCAGCGAGGGGGATAATTACTTTGTTGTACAGCTCCTAGGGTTCGAAGAAGAAGGGACGAATCAGAAAGAAGAATGGGGATAAAACCAGGTTTTTGCGGGGAAAAGAACCGTGCAGAGAGGTTGGATTGGATGGAGAATGAGCCTTACCTTTGGGATGTCGACTTGGATCGTCATTTGGAGTCGGAGAGATGCTTGGTTCGTCCTTGGATTGCGAAGGAGTATTGTTGCTCGAGCTTGTGTTCTTCAGAGCAGCCGGAGGTTGAAGACGAAGGCAGGAAGGTGAAAGTAAAATGGGCTCGGGTAAAAAGGACGGTGTGGATCCCAGTGACTTTTGTAAGCCTGTTCAGGGGTATTTTGGGGTTCTGTTTCACATTGTGCAGGAATGTGGAGAAACCCGCGGTAGATACGCACGGTGATCGAGGTGGTCTGTAACTATTTGTGCTGCAATCGAGGGATTTTATTATTAAATTGCAGTTCCACACGCGGGAATCGAGGAAACCGTACGCCTATCTCGGGGTAACGGCTACAGCAACGGCTACAGTGGAGAGAATTTTGGCACGTAAAGTTATACGCTCTGAAACTGGGGGGCATGTGTTGACACCGTTTTTCGACACGTGTCAAATGGGCTGAGGCTTGACTGGTCAGCGGCCGTTCTCCATCGGTATCAGGAGTCGATAGTGCCGATGGAACGGTGCTGCGGAAAGAATAAGTGTTTTGCCGATGGAAGCTGATGAGCTTTGCCGACAAGCTAGGTGAAGTCTTGCTGAAACTGATTGCCGATGAAGAGTTCTTGCCGATTGCCGATGAGGAGTCATTGCCAACTGCCGATGAAGGGTTATTACCGATTGCCGATGAGGGGTTATTGCCGATTGCCGATTGGGGATGATTGGTGAGTTACCAGTACAAGGTCGCTAATCGGAAGTGTTGCCGATTGCCGATCAGGAAAGTGTTGCCGATGCCTATGGGCGTAACATAGCGCTTGGTGGCAGCCGAAGGTTACCGATGGTCAAAAGAGGGAAGGCGCGGATTAAAGGGATCTGCCGATGGAAAGTTTCCATCGAGAAGAAGTGTAAGGAAACTGGTGTTTTGTGCCAGTATTATTATAGTAGTTTGAGTCCGACTCTTGCATGGGTCGCTTATTTTCCCTTAAAATAGGTGTGTTTGTTTAGGAAATAAATATTGTTATCCGGCTCCTGCGCGAGTCAGTTTCCTTTAAAGTAGGGGTTTGTTTTAGGAAGGATATGTGTCGTGTCTTTGTACAACTCTCCATGCGAGAGTATAAATATGTGCCCGAGGGCTATGGAATAAGAATCAATCCAATTCAAAACAAACCAATTCTACTTTTATCTTACTTTTATCGCAATTTACCCTTTTTATGCATTAGTTATAGCTTTCAACGAGTTCTTCAAGCTTTCGACGGGCTGCATCACCTTGATCTCCGTTAGATTCTTGCTAGTTCCGCGTGGGAGTACCTCTAGGCTTTGGCAATCCGGGCGCATCGCTGTTTGCCTCGTCTAGCTCTGCTCTAGTTACCCCTGATCAGTCTGAGCCTTGACGTCCGGGCGCATCGCTGTCGTCTCGTTCAGTTTGTTCTAGTTATCATCCTTGTCGATTGATTGGTCAAATCGACTGGCACGCCCTCGACATCGAGCTTTGGGTAATAGCCCGAGGTGTTCACAGATCTGACGCTTTTTGTGTCAACAGATGAGCTGGAACACGATTCAGTCGTGGCAATCCGACGCTTCCTCATACAAGTCCAGGCAGAGGTACAAGATGGACATCTTTTGAAAGGCCTATGAGCTCGGCATGTCTAATCTGATCAAAAGCTCCATAAAGGAAGCCTTCACGAGCACCGAACCCGAGATGGTGGCGATGAGGTCACAAATGTTCCGCCAGGCTGCCGTGCCCGTCCCTCTAGCTCCACAAGGGGCGAACATTCCTGAGCTGGAGGATTGCCCCCGCCACCTGATCGATGATGTCAAGGATATGACACAGGTGCGACTTATGATTCCGTTTGGCAGGAGCAAGAATATTGAAGTGGCTGAGGGAGTTGTATATCTGGCCAACGATATCCCACAAGCATATCGGGACCGGTTACCTGAGAACTGTGCGCTCGTGACCATAACGTGTGTTAACCCAGAGCATAAAGAATATGAACTAGATGTTCCCCACCTACAACGTCACCGTACCCTTGAAGCAGCGGAATGTGATGACATCTTTTGGATGAAGGACGACCTTGAGATCGTGTCAATGGCGACAACCTCTGTAGCTGGATCTTGTCCCCCAGAAGGCGACGACAATGACGATGACGAAGGCCATGACAAGGACCCGCTTTGTTCACCTCTTGGCAAGAGCCCTCCTCAGAGCTTGAAAAGTCTGCCTTTGGGCCCGACCATTGAGGCAGGAGGTTCAGGGGCCGGTTCTGGGGGCAACACAATGCCTGCAAGCTAGCCGAGCCCAAGTGGGCCACCTCCACCTCTCGACACTCAGCCTATGCCCCCGACAAATGAGGAGGGGCTCAAGCGGATGCACTGGGGGGACGTACGGAGGGGGAACAGGCGACGCAAACAACGCCAGATGCTGCAAGGCAACAGGGAGGTACGGAGGCGGACAACCCGAAGGACGACTCTACATCGCTCCCATACTCGACTACGTTTCCAAGGTATATTACAGACGAGCACACACAATGTTCAATTCACATTTGTACCTCAATTCACATTCGTACGTTCTATCCTGACTTTTCTAGGCCTGAAGATGATCCTCATCATCTATTTCCGGAGTCGGATGACTGTCCCGACCACTTCGAGAACGGGAAGTTCATGATAAGCAAGCAAGCACTCCTTGATGAAGAATTGTGGGATACAAGAAGGTTTCATCTTTGGTACATGGAAGCGGCAAAAAGAGGCATGTCAAGTTTCACCGTGAAGATTGTAGCGGATTGCTTCCACTTGCCCGATACTGACGATTTCACTATTCCGGTGGACTTCCAAGACATGTATAGGCTGCAGCGGGGAGAAGACCTAGACATCGTCCAACTCACCCTGTTTGCAATGTAAGTGACAACTTGCGAGTTAATTCCATAGATCTCTCCTGTTGTATACGTCAACTCTACACTTATTAGACTATATGGTACGTTGACTTATCTATGCAGGATGTCTGCCACCGTAAGCAACAAAAAGCATCATCCTACTCTTTTTCTCTCTCCAATGCATATTAATGAGAATATCATCAAGGGTCACATGCCAACGGATAAAAAAGGACACTAAAAGTGAGAGAAAAGGAATATAAAGAGAATATGAGGAAACAGAAGAAGAAAGTGGCACACTACATATGCTCAGTAATGAAGAAGGTCAAAGAGGATGGGCCACGGTGTATCATGGCTCCATATCACTTTGGGTACGTATGAAAACATGTCCATAGAGATCCAAAGTGGGTAGGATCAAGCTTTGTAATCATCGTAACCAATGCTCTATTTGAATCGTGAAGGAACGGCCTCGAGGGCCATTGGGTTGCATATCTCATCTATCCTCAAGATGGCAGAGCGGTCATATTTGACTCATTGGGGTCACAAAACAAACCAGGGTACAAGACATTTGAAGATTGCTTGAAAGTGTAAGTCAATAAGCCTTTCCATTACGACTATCGTTATTATTCAAAACATGTCTAACTCTATTACATTTTGTGCAGGGCTTATAAGTTGTACTTGAAGGATCTCAAATGTTGGGATCGCAGGAATGATAAGTGCAAGGCGAACAATACCGACATAATCAAATACTGACATGACTTCCCGGTACGTAAAGTGATTGCAAAGTTCATTTGTGCTTTGTTTCCATATGTGTTTGTTCTAAAGCTTCTATAACGATCGTGTAGTGCGCCAAACAACCGGTTGGATCCAAGGCATGTGGCTTGTACACATGTGAGCACCTGAGGCAGTGCAAGGAGTACACTCAAAGCTGGAAGAAGCTCAAGGAAGGAGTAAAATATTGGGTGAACACCTACAAGCCATCCTTCAAGAAAGTTAAGGTAGAAATCTGTAAGTTCGTCATGGAGAAATGCGTCCTCGAAGGAGAACAATTCTACAACGAAGAATCTCTCTTAGCTACCGAACCTAGGTATGAGAGGCGTAGGAAATGGCCGACTATGCTGCGCCCAAGTGATTACAAATGGCCCGTGGATTTTGTTTAGAGGAATTTGTAAATGTAACTCAAAAGGACTTGTTTCTTTCATGTGATGTGTATATGGATGTTGAAAACTGTGTATTATGTCTTCTGCAATGCTTGGATGGTTTATATTTAAATGTTTGTTGCATATATATGAAATCTGGAAATGTTTTGAATTCAAATTTTAGGAATTATTTGAATTATGTTTTTTATTTTTTATTTTGAAAACTATTTACCTAAGTGGGCAACTTAACTGCCCGCTGCGGTTAACCACACTTAACCGCAGCGGACGCTGTAAGGTTGCCGCTGTGGTATATACATTTACCGCAGCGGGCACCTTATGTTGCCCGCTGCGGTAAATGGATTTACCGTAGCATGGCAGCGCAAGCGGACGCTACTGCCCACTGTGGTAAAACCGCTTTTGACCGCTGCGGTAAAGATTTGTATAGTAGTGTCAATGGAAACACTCCTCTGTTAGTAAATAAGCTACTTTATCGGGTTAATTATCATAATGGCTATATGGAAACACCCCACTATTTATGATTAATCTTTATTTGGCATATTCGATTGATTTGATAATTTGAATTGATGAATGTCATATGTATCACATCTTATTAATAAATCTGTTGGTGAGATTGGCTAATCACTTGCTTTCCCCATTATACATCCTGAATAGTTGTTCAAATCTTACTATTATCTTTACATGCTTCTCATTGCTAGGAGTTGATTCTTGTCAATTTCCTCTGATCATCGGCTATTTTAGAGCCATATATCGTGGAACTGTCTGGTAACAACCAGTAGGTTCCATAATTTGATAGTTTTCTCTCCTTGTCAATTGTAGGTCAAATTGACTAGCACACCCCAGGCTCAAATCACCCGTTCGGCTCTGTCAATTGGAGGCTCAAGAGATTCGGATTCTGCTCCAAGACATTCTCTAAGGGACTTAGTGTGTTTGTTGCTAGGAGGATATTTTTAGCATCAATAGATGGGAAAAACGTATTTCATTATGGTTATCAAAGTGCCACTAGGTGAGATCATTCATGCATTTGCATAAGGACCTAGTGAGATTTAATTGTACTACCCTTGAAATATGAATTAAAACATGCTAGCACATGTGCACAAGTGATGGAACACTTAGGTGTTAGCACATGAAACTTGGGAAGAAGTTTCAAGTTGATCGGGTGAAAGGATCAAGATGCCCAAGAGGGGGGTGAATTGGACTTATTTCAAATTTCTAAAGCAAATATTTAATCCTAAACAAATGTCAATCACCCCCTAGTGCCTACGAAAGTGTGTCCTAGATAGAAAGCGGTAGCAAGGCATAGAAAGGTAGAACATCCTACACAATTCTAGTATGAATTTAAGAACAAGTACAGAAAGTAGTGCGGTATGAAAGAGCTAGGGATAGAAATCTTGACACAACGATGTTTTGCCGAGATATCGAGGAGTCGACACTCTTCCTAGTCCTCATTGGAGCACCTCGCAAGGTATTGCTCCCCCTCAATCCCGCGCAAGGGATGAGTACTCTCTACGGTCTGGTTTTTCGCCACTCCGGCTCGTTGAACCGCCCACAACCAATCACAAGTCGATGGAGAAGGGCCGCTGACAAACCTTCCGGCGATCACCTTCCTCCAAGCACCACCGGACCGTCTAGGTGATGTCGATCACCAAGAGTAATAAGCTTCGATCTTCACTTGACTCAGTCAATGTGACACCCTGTGTCAAGCTTGCATTAGGATCATCATTAGCCTCTAAGCATAAGCATAAGCAATGTATTGCATTTTTATGTCTTGAATATAACATGTTTTTATGTGTGCTTTTATATTAGATTTAGACTTGAATAGGAGTTATATTCTCTTACCTTATTTAAACCTGAGTAGTAATTTTGTTAAACCTATAATGTTAAGTAGAGTATATTTCATGTTAATCACCTCATCTTATTAAGCTTAGTTTAAATTTTTTTAAAAAAGTAATTCTTTTCCTTTAAGTGATTAAAATAGTTTGTAACTAGAACCTTTTGAAATAATGGTTATCAGATATTGTGCCCTACATAAAAGTTGTAGGAAATAATATTTTGAACAACTTTTGTTAAAACAACAAATCCTAATTTTGAGTTTTTGAAATAGTTTTGAATCAAATCAGTTTAAAACAAAACAAAAGAAAATGGAAAAAGGGAAACAAACCTGGAATGGGCCAGGGCGAATGAAGCGGCCCAGCCAGCCTTTCCCTCGCTCACGCGCCCGACACCGGACGCGCCGTACGCCGGCAGCCGCGCCACGTGGCGCGTTGCCCCTGTCGTACGCCGTCGACCCGCCACTCACCTTGCGTCGCTCGTCTGCCGCTCTGTGCCGACCAACCGCTCGCCCACTCGCCGCCTCTGCTCGCGCCAAAAGCCGCACCGCGCGCCGCGACGTCCCGTCGCCGCTGCCCCGCACACGCCAGCGCTCCGACTGGACCTCGCCTCGTCCCGTCGCCGCTTGCTGTGTAAAGTGGAAACTAGAGTGGTTTGTTTAATTTAATCTAGAAGTAATTGTTTGGGTGTTTATCTCTTGTTCAAGGATCCTCCTTGCATCCATGGTTTAATTATATGCATTGTAAACATTCAGGATCGATAGAAGAGCACCAAGTGCCAGTTTCAGAGGGAGAAGTCCAGGAGGTACAGGAGGTGAACAACGAGGAGTTCCACGAGCTCGACACTAACCTCCCCGAGTGCCCTGACCACCAGCCCTCTACCTTCACTCAAGGCAAGCCTCGAAGCATCTTTAAGCCTCCTAGTATTTATAATTAATTCACTTGAGTATTTTATAGTGTGATGTATTAGGTGACAGGAGTTGATTGGATCCCACTTGATGCATTACCTTCCTTGAATATTCAATTACCTACCTTGTTAACCTAATAAATAAAAGTAAAAGCAACCGCTTAGCCTGCTTAGAAGAAATGGTTACATTTATATATTTATTGTATTACCCTAAGGGGTAGTACCGATCACGGTTGGCTATATTTACTATCGTGGGAAAGAACCAAAAGTAGTAATGAAATGCGGTCAACTGGAAGGCAAGGGCATGAAATGGTAAAGACTTGGGGGCAGTCCGTCCGTTGGATCGTATAGGTTTGTATACGATGGTGGCCCTCGTACATCTTTGAATGCGCCCTTTCGCATAGAGGCCGTTGTGATCTTCGACCCCGAAGCCGAGTAAACACTGTCCGGGCTGACTCTCAGTCTGCTGCCGCACCCTCTAGTTTGTAGATACGACCTGCCCCGTGGTGGCCAACTGATTTCTACAATTGGGTGGACCAATGTGAGCTCGCGATGTAACTGCCTGGGCAGTGTTGAGCGGTAACCCAATGCATGGACCCGACGGGGAAAGTGTGGGCGTGTGTTAAAGGTAATCTTGCCAGCTGGCTGTATATCGATTCAAGTCGCCGCCTCCCATCGGATAGTGGGGGGTTATGTTGAGCTTCACCACGGTACAACTCCATGTGACATTGATGATTATTCTACTAAAATATTGACAATGAAACTAATATGGTATTATTTTATTGTTGGCTTAGATCAAGTGAGTGCTCTAGTACAGGTGCAAAACCTAGAGATAAATAATAGGATGGAAAATGGTTAATCTCTAATCTTTAAAGTTACTTCATCTTGCTCGTGTTTCCGCAAAAGTAAAGCTAAGCCCACTCCATATATAGCCATGCATGTTCTTGGAGTCTTTATTTTCAATTAGACGGGTAAGTCTAGATGAGTACATTCTCGTACTCAGGGTTTATGCTGTTTGTTGTTGATGGCCAAGTATACTTTGGCTATGTAAGCACTGTCTCTATCCTGTGGAAGGAGAAGAGGAGTAGGCCTTGGGAAGGGTCTTCTACAAGCTCATCTTTTGCTGTTGTCGAACATGGTCTAGTTGGCACCCCTCTATTTAAAGTTTGGGTTGGTGTGGAGTAAAACTTTGGAGAACAATTTGAAAACAATGTTTTATTCGGTCACGTGTGTTGTGGCGTAAGACTGGTTACTCTATTTTGGAACCAAGTGTTGTAATAACTTTTATTTCGTACTCTATGTTATTTCGTTTGAAATTGCTGGTTCGTTCGAATGTGCATACCTGAGTTTGCGCGATCTTGGTCGGATATAAGATTGTAAGAAATCCTTCGAGATTTCCGGACTACCGGGATTATATGGGCTCAAGTGCTCTAAGTGGCAGTTAATTCAGCTACTTTGGTACTTGATCTCTTATAATTTGGATGGTTCTACCACAATTGGTATCAGAGCTGAGTTCAGGTATCCTCATTCGGTTGAACAACTTCAAAACAAAAATGGGTATTTTCAAAAACTAATTTTGAGAAAACAAAGTTTGAAAACTTAGGGTGCCAGAGTCCAGTCCTTAGCCCTATACTAGGAAATCAGGTGGCTTAGGAATACTAACTGGGTTCAGAGTTTTGTTCATGCTGGATCTTTATAAAGTGTCGGGGTATCATTATTTGGAAGAACGATACAAATTTCAAAAATTACATTAAAAATATTTGTGAGTTGTGAGAGTATGACTTTCCAACCGTTGGTCTAGGGAAGTGATATGGTTACGTAATTGTATGCAAGCTTTACGCAAACACACATGCAAGTATGAAATGTTGGGTGGGTTTTCCGAGCTTGGTGCATAAGGTTTTGGTACTAACTGATGTGTACTTAGTGCGTATCAAGAGGTGCCCGGTGATTTTTCTACATTGGGTTTCTCTCATTTTGGGCAGAAATGAATCTTCTGCAGGTACACTAACTACGTATCATGTGTAGAATGAATAATTGCGTATGAGAGATCGTCTTGCCACCGACTAGAACGTTAGGACTTACGAGTCATTCTAGTTGAGTGAGAACGTAATTATGATCATGCATCATGTTTACATTCTTGTACCATGTTTCATACCTCCCCTTAAATTGTAAATCGTTCCCTTTTTTATAAAATTCACCAACTTAATGTCCATCTCATGAGAGTTCAAACCCTTTTCTACAGATGCCTCGCACCCATCTGACCGCTAGGAAGGCAACAGGAGGAGGAGTTCCTCGTCACCAGTTCGCAACAAGGATGACCAAGGGAAAGT
Organism: Microstegium vimineum; assembly: GCA_022036555.1. Taxonomy (NCBI): domain Eukaryota; kingdom Viridiplantae; phylum Streptophyta; class Magnoliopsida; order Poales; family Poaceae; genus Microstegium; species Microstegium vimineum. Next base: position 24,208,035 of record CM039140.1, read on the forward strand.
TCTTGATGTACTTTGGGCTGCCAACTATCCTTTGGAGGGTTCTGCACACCATCGGATATCCTGAAGGAAGGGAACCCAAGTACTCTTGGCAGAACCAGCAGTATGGTCAGGATTCTCTGGTCAAGGTTCAGGTCAGGGTAAAAGCGTTGGAGGGAAGGCCAGATTGATCTAGCTGGACAATCATCACCAAGGGAACTTCTGCTAAGGATGGTGCCAATAGGGCAGCTTATCTAGTGCTAAAGGACATCATCGCTCGCTTCCCAGGGGACCTTGCAGCAGCTTGGCTAGGAGTGTTTCCCTGTGGTTAGGCCTTTCCTGTGGATTGGACCCAGGATGAGGGGATAGCACTAGTAGGGGATGAAGAGGAGGGATTCTATTGCGAGACTCCAGCCATGAGTGCCACTGGAGCCTTGTTGGGCACTTGTGAGAGTTTGGAGCGTAGTCTTGAGGGTGTGACAGAGATCCATGATGCCACTCTGGAGAGCAAGCGTCAGTTGCAGCAGGAGTTCAAGACCGCAGTGGCACACCTTCAGGCAGAGTTGGCTCAGATGACTCTGGAGCGCGACCAGGCTCAGACCAAGGTTAAGGAGGAGATCGCTGCCCGCGTGGTTAGTGAGCAGCTAGTCCTCGAGGCAACTAACTCAAGGAATGAAGCCTGGACCAAGTCTGATATCTTGAAGGAGAAAGTAGCGGAGCTAGAGGGGCACGTCGACTAGCAGGAGGAGTATATCAACAACCTGCACGAGGCTTTCCATGCTCTTCACCACCAGCATGCGGCCGCAGCAGCACCTGCACCCGAGGAGCCCGAGCCTCAGGACGGCGTGATCCTTAGTCCCGACCCACCGAAGGAGGACTTGGCTCTGAACGAGGCCTTCGCCGACGAGCCCTACCTTAACACCGACGGAGAGCACTCCTACTCCGACGATGACTGAGCGCTAGATTAGGAGTTTGACCTTTCGCTTGAGGAGCTTTTGCATCATGTTGTTTAAGACTATGTTTACTTTGGATCTTCGTTATTGTGGAAGCCGAATTTGGATTTAAGTCCAGACGTCGTTCTGGCAAAGGATATGGAATGTTATTTGTATGCTTATGACGAGTAATAAATTCGGTGATGTTGTATGGAAAGATGAATAATTATATCTGGTTGTGTGCTTAATATTACATTTTGTACAACACGGTATTTATTCATTATTCAATATATGAGCGACATACAGATGCCGGCTAACACTCGTCGCCAGAGCTGGAATGAGGGTGAGGCTTCCAGGGAGGATCTGCCACCCCCACCTCCAATCACATCGGAAGCATTCTTTGGTCAGTTCTTGGGCAGCCAAAGAAGTGTGGAGGAGATGTAGCGCCAGATGAATGAGACCTTGTACAACATCGCTGCTAACACGGCTCAGCAGCATAGGTAGCAGGAAGGGGCCGCACCTAACCAGTATAGCTCTTACAAGGATTTCATGGACACCCGTCCCCTGATCTTCAAGGAAGCTACTGAACCGCTGGAGGCAGATGAATGGATGAACTACATGACACAAAAGTTTCAACTTTTGCATCTAACAAAAGAGCTAAAGGCGGAGTATGCCGCACACAGGCTGGAAGGACCAGCAGGGATCTGGTGGTCCCAATACCACGAGACCCTACCCGCTGGTACTGCTATCACGTGGGATTGGTTCTCTGCTGCCATGCGCCGTCACTACATCCCAGAAGGGGTAATGGATATGAAGCTCATTGAGTTCATGAGGCTTGCTCAAGGTACCCGGTCAATGACAGAATACCTCCACAACTTCAACCGTCTAGCTCGCTATGCTCCTGACTTTGTCAACACCGACACCAAGAAGATCGCCAGCTTCAAAAGAGGCATGAATGCCACCCTTCTGTCAAAGATGGGAAATAGTCACCGCCTCACCTTCAGCGACTTCATTAGTGACTACATGAATCAAGAGGCCAATGGCAACCGGCTGCTTGCAGAGACCCGCCATCGAGTCCCAGAGGGAAGATCCCACCAGAATAGGGGTCCCAATGTTTTAAGGCCAGCGTATCGTCCACCACAGGCTGGTGCACGGTTCCGTCCACCTCAAGGGAAGATGACCAACACCCGTGCTCACCCAGGCTATCAGAGGCCCTTCACTGCTGAAAGCCCAAGTTTGGTTTTGGTTAATTGATGAAACCTATGGACTAACCCTACTTGCTAAGTGTGTGATCTAGCTAGGGTAATCCACCTTGACAAATGGAGCTAGATGAAGGATCATGATGGATCAAGTGCTCCATGACTAAGGAAAAGAAGAAAGAGAAAAACAAAAATGGGCTCAAGGCAAAGGTATATCATAGGGCCATTTTTGGTTTAGTGATCAAGACACTATAGAGAGTGTGATCACCTTTAGGATAGATAGTCGTACTATCAAGAAGGGAAAATTCGTGTCGATTGCGATTATCATGTGCCACTAGGTCTTTTGAATTGCACATCTAAAATGAACCTTAGTGACACATGTAATGAAATTTAATCCAAGAAAAATATGTTGTAAAACCTAACAGGTGAGCACAAGGTTTGGATCACATCATGTTAGCATATGGAAGCTTGGAGAAGAAGAGGCAGCTCGTTTAGACTCAAAACAGAGGTCCTGACGCAGGTCCGGGCGCTGAAGAGTTGTTGTCCAGACTAATGGAAACACGTCCGGAAGCATACCCTAAGCCTTGGCCTCGGCGCACAAGAAGTCCGGACGGTGATCGGAGTCCGGACGCTAACTCTGGACATGCGTCCGGAGGTTTGGAGCTCTCTAGAAGCGCTCTGCATACGGTCCGGATGCAAGGCATTGTCCGGACACAGGACTCTGGATGAGCATCTGGAGACTTGGAGCTCTCTGGACCAGCTGTGCATAGGGTCCGGACGCAAGACGCGATGGTCCGGACCCCAACTATTCACAGCGTCTGGAGGCGACGTGTCAGCAACAGAAGAAGGCGTGAACCGGCGGATTCAAACTCCAGAGGGTCCGGACGCATGGCCATTGGTCCAGACCCCCAGTCTGCGTGCGTCTGGAGTCATGCAGGAAATCAGGATGAAGGGGCAAAATGGTTAGTCTTTGGTGGAAGGCTATAAATATGTTTTGGCCGGCTCCTAGGGCTCTCTCTTGCACCTCTCATTCATTCTCACTCATTGTGCTTGCTTGAGATAGCCCCCAACTCATCTCTCTTTGCTTCAATTACATTCTTCTGAGAGTTTGAGTGAACCAAGTGCATTGATCATTGCATTGCATCTTAATGGCACATGGTCATCGTCATTGCCATGAGATTTCTTGTTATTCTTGGTTTTTTGCCAACACCTAGACGGCTTGGGCGATTGAGGAAGCTTCGGCGCGTGTTGGTGTTTGTTCGCGGCTGGCTTCGATGATTGTGAGATGGCTTGTACCCACCTCGGTGGAGCGCCAAAGGGTAACCCTAGTGGATTGCTCGTGTCAATGAGTTACTCTCATTTGGGTGGATTCTTGTGGCGTCCGAGTAGTGGGCTAGGCTTGTGATTGCCTATTAGCCACCGAATCACCATTTGAGTAGTCGACACAACAAGGACTAGCTTGGTGGCAACCAAGTGAACCTCGGGAGAAACTCATTGTGTCAATCTTGTCTCTCGGCTACTCTTTGGTATTCAGTGTGATTGGTTCTTCATATTGACATCCATACATCACAAGGCATCGGTATAACAATCACCTCTACCTTTGTATTTACATTCTTGTATACCTTGTGTAGTTAGCTCTCTTGCTAGGTTGTTTAGTTTAGCTTGTTAGTTGTTCTTCCTAGCTTGTTTTAAGTGCCTTAGGTTCTTGCTATTGATTGTTAGGCACTTAACTAACTAAGAATTGCTTGGATAGGTGGCTTTGCACCCCTAGTAGAGCTAGAGCAAAAAGCTTCGCCTTAGTGTTTTACTAACCTTTGCTCTAGTGGTTTGTAGATTTTTTATAGGCTATTCACCCTCCTCTAGTCATCTAGGACCTTTCAACTACACCCCCTATAGCAGAACAAGGATAAAGCTAGAGGATCTGGAGCTGGAGGGCAGGAGATGCCCTATGCTATGGGGCCATGCTATAACTGTGGTCAAGCTGGTCACCTGTCTCGCTTCTGCACTAAGCCAAGGAAGCAGTTCAATCAACAGAGGCCTCGTACAGGGAACGTCCACCACACCACCTTGGAGGAAGTGCCGGAAGGAGAACCCATCACTGTTGGTACGTTCCTTGTTAATCAATGTCCTGCAGTTATCTTGTTTGATTCTGGAGCATTGCATCCATTCATTAGTGGGAACTTTGTGCTGCGGAGTCAGCAGAAGGTGATAGAGTTGGAAAAGGAGTATTAGATTAGCGCAGCATGAGCTGTACTATATACTGGTAAAATGGTAAAGGACGTAGAGATTACAATGGGAACTACATCGGTTAGTGTCAATCTCATTGTAATACTTGAGCTAGGTCTAGATGTCATTTTTGGAATGGAGTGGATGAAAACTTGGAAAGTACATCTAGATATTGCCCAGTGTACCGTGTCTATCACCAACCCCCAGAATGGAGCTACCTTTGGAGTTCTCTTACCTAAGAATCTGAATCAGTTGGGAGTCTTGTTTGCTATCACTGTAGAGTTGTTGGATAAGATCCCTGTAGTTTGTGAGTTTCCGGATGTGTTTCCTGACGATCTTCTAGGGTTACCTCCGGATAGGGATGTCGAGTTTGCTATAGAGTTGGTTCCCGGAACAGCACCTATATCTAGGAGATAGTATAGGATGCCACTGAAAGGTCCTAGATGGCTAGAGGGGGGGTGAATAGCCTATAAAAATTCTACAAACCACTAGAGCAAAGGTTAGAAAACCACTTAAGCGAAGTTTTTTGCTCTAGCTCTACTAGGGGAGCGAAGCCACCTATCCAAGCAATTCTAGTTAACTAAGTGCCTACACACAATAGTAAGAACCTAAGGCACTTAGCTCAAGCAAGCTAGAACAACTAAACAAGAACTAACTAGCAAGCTAACTAGGCAAGATATGAAGAGGTAAATACAAGAGAGGTGATGATTGTTATACCGATGTCTTGTGATGTATAGATGTCAATGTAGAGAACCAATCACAAGAATACCAATGAGTGGCCGGGAGACAAGATGACAATCGATTTTTCTCCTGAGGTTCACTTGGTTGCCACCAAGCTAGTCCCCGTTGTGTCGACTACTCAAATGGTGTTTCGGTGGCTAATTGACAATTCACAAGCCAAGCCCACTACCCGGGCGTCACAAGAAACCACCCAAATGAGAGTAACTCAATGACACGAGAAATCCACTAGAGTTACCCTTTGGTGCTCTGCCGAGGTGGGTACAAGTCCTCTCACAAGTTGATGAAGCCGGCCGCGAACAATCACCAACACGCGCCGAAGCTTCTCCACAATCGCCAAGCCGTCTAGGTATTGGCAAACACCAAGAATAACAAGAAATCCCACGGCGATGACGATGACCAAGTGCCACTAAGATGCAATGCAATGATCAAAGCTCTTGGATCACTCAAACTCTCACAAGTATGCAATCAAGAGTGAAGAGAGTGAGTTGGGGGCTATCTCAAGCAAGCACAAAGTGTTAGAATGAATGGGAGGTGCAAGAGAGAGCCCTAGGAGCCGGCCAAAACATATAAATAGTCACCACCAAAAGACTAGCCGTTTTCTCCTCTTTTCTCCATTGTCTGTGTGCCTCCAGACGCACTTTGCAAGGGGGGTCCGGACTAAAGGTAGCGTCCGGACCCTTCTCTGACCGAGCTGCAGCGCCTCTGCTTTCCAGTCCGGACGCATCATCCGGACGCGCGAAACTTGGGATCCGGACCAATACGCTTGCGTCCGGTCAGCCTGTCATTTGAACCCGCTCGTTCCCGCCTTGCTCTGCTGCTGCCACGTCGCCTCCGGACACGGGGAATAGTAGCGTCCGGATTGCCTGTTTCCTGCGTCCGGACCTCAGTAGAGAGATTCCAGAGAGCTCCAAATGCCCGGACGCACGTCCAGAGTCCATGGTCCGGACTAAGCTTAGCATCCGGATAAATCCACCAGAGGTGAACAGAGAGCTCCGTGGCTCCGGACTCATAACCGGAGTCCTGTGTTCGGACGCACAATAGCGTCTGGTGGTCTTGTGCACTGCCAGCCGAGGCTAGGGTATGCTACCGGACGCATCTGCGTTAGTCCGGACCGAGCATCCCTAGCGTCCGGTCCCTGCGTCCGGACAGCTTCTCTCTGTCCAATCGATTTGCTTCTTCTTCTCCAAGCTTCCATGTGCTAACACCTTGAGATCCATCACTTGATTTCCTGTGTTAGCCTTTTCTTTGAATTATCTTGGATTTGTTTCACAATTTTAGTGTCACTTAGGTTCATTTTATATGTATGCAATGCAAACCTAGTGGCACATGATAACCGCAATCGAAACGAGTTTTCCCTTCTTGATAGTACGGCTATCTATCCTAAATGTGATCACACTCTCTATAGTGTCTTGATCACTAAGCAAAAAATGGCCCTATAGATATACCTTTGCCTTGAGCCCATTTTTGTTTTTGTCTTTCTTCTTTTCCTTAGTCATGGAGCACTTGATCTATCATGATCCTTCATCTAGCTCCACTTGTCAATTTGGTTCACCCTATCTTGATCATTCACTTAACAATAGGGTTAGTCCATAGGTGTCATCAATTAACCAAAACCAAACTTGGGCTTTCAATCTCCCCCTTTTTGGTAATTGATGACAACCTTTCACAAAAGAATGTATGTAATGAAAATTTCCACTTTAGTAGTATTAGCTCCCCCTACATATGTGATATATGAGTTTGGTTCATTTTGATCACATATGCATGAATAGGAATTGTGAGAGAGTGAATGCTACCAAATGATGCTAAGGTATAAGAGATGGACCTTTGAAGCGTGATTCCAATCGGAGTGCCATATTATACCATCCTTAGCACCATAAATGCCTAAAAACCACTTGAGAGTAAACTTGAAATACCACTTGGAAAGCTTAAGCTCACAAGAAGAATTTGGCTAAAACCTAATCATGCTAGTACTTCAAGCATCAAGACATTTAAGTTTCTAGCATTCACCACACAAGCATGTCATGAAAATAAGTACATATGCAAGCAAGAACTTATGAATGCGCAAGGATATGCAACAACTTTATTCATAGGCTTGCTCCCCCTACTTGTGTGCTTTACAATTTTAAAAAAATTCAATTTTTCTTTGTGACTACTTACTTTTCCCCCATTTTCTCTCCCCTTTTGTCATCTATTATCAAAAAATGTTGATTATTGGAGAGAAGCTTAGGTGTGGTTCAATCTAGATTACTTGCCCCAAATTATTCAACTCGGTTTAAACCATGGACAAGCTTGTTCACACATCCTAGAATGGTTATCTTGCCCATGTTGAGCTAAACATTTGAAGTTCATATTCTAGGTCAAACACTAGGATTGCAAGCCTATAAACATGTCATATGCTACCACTAGATCAAGTCAAGCATAGAAGCAATAGTGGTACCATATAAGCATCAAATTCATTTGATTTTCCATGAATGAGCCTAATGAATTGATGTCTAGATGCACTAACAAGTCCTAATAGGGATGAATGACATGTCAATCAACTTTTACCTTGCTTTTCTCGAAGGAGAGGCATGTCATATATGTGGGGTGCATCAACACATGTTTGAATAATCAAGAATGTTCAACTCATTTCTTAGCTTGCAAAACCTCTTCTCATCAAACCTCTTCTCATCAAGTGGCTTGGTGAATATATCGGCAAGTTGATCATCGGTGCCAACACTTGTAATTGTGATATCACCCTTTTGTTGATGATCCCTTATGAAGTGGTGCCTTATGTCAATGTGCTTGGTTCTTGAATGTTGGACAGGATTGTTGGTTAGCTTCACTGCACTTTCATTGTCACATAGCAATAGCACTTGCTTGAAATTGATTCCATAGTCATTCAAAGTCGCCTTCATCCAAAGCAATTGAGCACAACAACTCCTTGCACTTATGTATTCGGCTTTGGCGGTAGAGAGTGCAACACTATTTTGCTTCTTTGATGACCAAGATACAAGTGACATGCCTAGTAATTGACATGTGCCCGATGTGCTCTTTCTATCAACTTTGCATCCCGCATAGTCGGAGTCCAAATATCCAATCAACTCAAAGTTAGACCCCTTGGAATACCACAATCCAACATCTTGTGTATGCTTTAAGTACCTCAATATCCTCTTTGTAGCCTTCAAATGACTTTCTCTTGGTGAGGCTTGGAATCTTGCACACATGCATACGCTAAACATGACATCCGGCCTTGAAACGGTCACATAGAGTAGGCTTCCCATCATAGACCGATACAACTTTTGATCCACAGTATTGCCACTAGCATCACTATCCAAGTGTTCATTGGTGCCCATAGGAGTGCTAATGCCTTTAGAATCTTCTAGGCCAAACTTCTTCATCATGTCCTTGATGTACTTGCCTTGACTCACAAAGGTACCATTTTTCAATTGCTTGATTTGAAGACCAAGGAAGTAGCTAAGTTCACCAATCATTGACATTTCAAACTCATTTGCCATCATCTTGCCAAACTCTTCACAAAAATCTTGATTGGTTGAACCAAATATGATGTCGTCCACATAGATTTGGAGCACAAATAGATCCTTGCCAAGCTTCTTGGTGAAGAGAGTAGTATCAACCTTTCCCATGATGAACCCTTTGGATAAAAGGAAATCCCTCAATCTTTCATACCATTCTCTAGGTGCTTGCTTCAAGCCATATAAAGCCTTCCTCAACTTGTACACATGGTTGGGCTTCTTGTCATCTTCAAAATCGGGAGGTTGCTCAACATATACTAGCTCATTGATATATACATTCAAGAAAGCACTCTTCACATCCATTTGGTATATCTTGATGTTGTGTGCACATGCATAGGCCAATAGGATTCTTATTGCCTCTAATCTTGCAACGGGTGCATAGGTTTCTCCAAAGTCAAGACCTTCAACTTGTGTGTAACCTTGAGCTACCAATCTTGCTTTGTTTCTCACAACTATACCATCTTGGTCTTGCTTGTTTCTAAATACCCATCTTGTGTCAATCACATTGTAATTCTTGGGTCTTTCAACTAGCTCCCAAACTTGATTTCTTGTGAAATTGTTGAGCTCTTCATGCATAGCATTTACCCAATCAACATCTTGTAAGGCCTCTTCAATCTTTGTGGGCTCTATGGATGACACAAAGGAATAGTGTTCACAAAAGGATGTCAATCTTGACCTTGTTTGAACACCACTTGTAATATCACCAACTATTTGATCAATGGGGTGATCTCTTGCAATGTTGGTTGGTTGGAGGATAGGAACTTGATTGCTTGCACTTGGTTGAGATGAACTAGCAATTTGTTAATCTTGCACTTGAGAGCTACTAGCTTGCACATTGGGTGAGTTGAGCACTTGATCTTTGTCATCTTCAACATCTATGACTTGCCTTGGTTGAATATCACCAATATCCATACTCTTCATAACATTGGCCAATTGAGATCCACTCACATCTTCTAAGTTCTCATGATCATCTTGTGAGCCATTGGTTTCATCAAATTCAACATCATGAACCTCCTCAAGTATACCACTAGCCGAATTCCACACTCTATAGGCTTTGCTTGTGGTTGAGTAACCAAGTAAGAACCCTTCATCACATTTCTTGTCAAACTTCCCAAATCTTGTGCCTTTCTTCAAGATATAGCATTTGCACCCAAAGACTCTAAAGTATGCAATGTTGGGATTTCTTCCATTCAATAGCTCATATGGTGTCTTCTCCATCAATGGGTGACAATACAACCGGTTGCTAGAGTAGCAAGCGGTGTTGATAGCTTCGGCCCAAAAAGAGTGACTCACATTGTACTCACTAAGCATAGACCTTGCCATATCAATCAATGTTCTATTCTTCCTCTCAACAAGGCCATTTGATTGTGGAGTGTACTTGGCCGAGAATTGATGTTTGATTCCAAGCTCATCACATAGCTCTTCACCTCTTGTATTCTTGAATTCACTTCCATTGTCACTTCTCACTTTCTTGATGGTAGTTTCAAACTCATTGTGATATCTCTTGACAAATGACTTGAATGTAGCAAATGTATCACTCTTGTCATTGAGAAAGAATACTCAAGTGTATCTTATGAGATCATCCACTATCACAAAGCCATACTTGTTGCCTCCAATACTTTTGTATGTTGTTGGTCCAAATAAATCCATGTGCAACAACTCAAATGCTCTACTAGTGCTCATCATGCTCTTCTTAGGATGAGTGTCACCAACTTGTTTGCCGGCTTGACAAGAGCTACAAAGTTTGTCCTTCTCAACACAACATCTTTCAAGCCTATAACTAAGTCATGTTTGATCAATCTATTCAATTGCTTCATGCCAACATGACCAAGCCTTCTATGCCATAACCAACCCATACTTGATTTAGTGAGCAAGCAAGTTGATAATTGAGCTTCACTAGCATTGAAATCAACTAGGTAGAGATTCTTATATCTAAAGCCTTTGAAGAATCAAGTTTGAACCATCTACACTAACGATCTCAACATCATCTACCCCAAATATGCATTTGAATCCAAGATCACACAATTGAGCCACGGATAGCAAATTGAAGTTCAAGCTCTCAACTAGCAATACATTTGATATGCTCAAGTCATTGGATATTGCAATCTTACCAAGACCCTTGACCTTGCCCTTGCCATTATCACCAAAAGTAATACTATCAATGCCATCATTAGTGCTGGAGTTGATTGATTTGAACATTCTAGAATCCCCGATCATGTGTTGAGTACACCCACTATCAATCACCCAATGCCTTCCTCCGGCTTTGTAATTGACCTACAAAACAAATTAGTTCTTCTTAGGTACCCACACTTGTTTGGGTCCTCCAAAGTTAGTGACCAAGGATTTTGGCACCCAAATAGCCTTCTTCTTTGGGCCAACGATGGGTGTGCCAACATACCTAGCCATTACACCATCTCTCCCTTTGGTAAGCATATAACATGAATCAAAATGAATGGAGGTGGATTTAGAAAACTTGATTTGGCTCATGTTAAGTTTTCAATATTGGTCAACATGCCCCACTTTCTTGCAACTGTTGCAATACCGACCATTGCTTCTCACAAAGCTAGGCTTTGGAGTCATAAAGGCAGCCTTGCCTTTCTTGGGGTATAGCCCAATCCATCTTTGTAGTGGGAAAATCTTTGGCTACCCAAGCACTTTAGCAAGCGGGCATCTCCACCATATGCCTTATCCAAAGCATGAGTGAGTTCATTAACATCATTTTTCAATTTTTCATTTTCACTCACTAGTGTAGCATCAACCTTTGAGCTCTCACTAGTGGATGTGCAAGTGGATGTGCTAGTGTCGGTTGGTGCAAAATGATAGGAGTGAAAAATGATTCATCTAGAATATCACAAGTAACTCCAATATCACATGATGCAACAATCTTATCCTTGTTTTGATCAAGGAGGGAGGAGTGAGCTTTTTCAAGCTTGTAGTGAGTCCTCTCAAGCTTCTCATGGGCTTCCATTAGCCTCTCATGAGAGCCATTGAGCTCATCAAAGGATTGTTCAAGAGCCTTAAGCTTCTTGTTCAATTCTTTGCACTCCTTCCTCTTCTTCTCAAAGCACTCATAAGTTTGCTTCATCATATCTACTAGTTCTTCCTTGGAGTACTCCTCCTCACCATCACTACTATCATTATCACTATCACTATCATCATGAGATTGTACCTTAGATGGATTAAGCATGAAGCATGATGGAGTGTCAAAGATGGATGGCTTGTTGTTGATAGCAATGCTAGCCAAAGCCTTCTTTTTGGACTTCTTCCTCTCATCATCACTAGAGTCATCATCGAAAGAGTCACTACTATCCCAAGTCACCATATAAGATTCACCCTTCTTCTTCTTGGTGAATGATAGCTTCTTATCCTTCTTGTCATGCTTGCTCTTCTTCTTCTCATCGTCATCACTATGATTGGGACAATCCGCAATCATGTGACCGGTGCTCTTGCACTTGTAGCATCTCTTCTCATATTCTTTGCTCTTGAAGTTGTCTCTTCTCTTTCTAGCACCATAGCCCTTCTTCTTCATAAACTTGCCAAACTTACGCACAAAGAGGGCCATCATCTCATCATCAATATCACTAGCTTCTTCATCATCACTTGACTCTTGCTTCTTTGCTTTGCCCTTGCTCTTGGATGATGATGCCTTGAAAGCCAAGCTCTTCTTTTCCTTCTTTTCTTCCTTGACCTCTTCTTCTTCACTTTCTTCATTGTATTGCTCTTCGGTCATGATCTCACCAAGTACTTCATTGGGAGTGATCTTGTCCAAACCATCTCTCCTAATTATTTGCCTCAAAGTTTTGTATTTCTTGGCAAACAACCAAGAAAGCGGTTTGAGAAGTCTTCATCCTTGACCTTCTCACCCAAGCTCTTGAGATCATTGATGATAACTTGGAGCCTATGAAACATCTCTGGGATGGACTCATCCTCCTTCATCTTGAAATGAGATAGCTTGTCCTTGAGCATATACAACTTGGCATTCTTTACCATTGAAGTGTCTTCATAAGTATCTTCAAGTCTCTTCCACACTTCACTTGCCTTGTCAAGATCTTCGATTTGCTCAAACACCTTGGAATCAATGCCATTGTAGATCACATTGAGTGCCATGGTGTTGCATTGCCGGTTCTCTTGCTCTCTAGGTGTGGGAGCGGCTTCATCAAGAATGACAAAGTCATGTTCGGTCACACTCCACACCTTCTCATGTATTGAGCCTAGATGCATCTTCATCTTTCTCTTCCAATAATCAAATGAGGTGCCATCAAACATTGGCGGTTTGCTCCCAACATGGTTGAATTGTATTTGAGCCATCACTAACATTGAAGGTTGTTAAGCCTTGATAATAGCGGTGACCACGGCTCTGATACCACTTGAAAGGTCCTAGATGGCTAGACGGGGGTGAATAGCCTATAAAAATTCTACAAACCACTAGAGCAAAGGTTAGAAAACCACTTGAGCGAAGCTTTTTGCTCTAGCTCTACTAGGGGAGCGAAGCCACCTATCCAAGCAATTCTAGTTAACTAAGTGCCTACACACAATAGCAAGAACCTAAGACACTTAGCTCAAGCAATCTAGAACAACTAAACAAGAACTAACTAGCAAGCTAACTAGGAAAGATATGAAGAGGTAAATACAAGAGAGGTGATGATTGTTATACCGATGCCTTGTGATGTATGGATGTCAATGTAGAGAACCAATCACAAGAATACCAATGAGTGGCCGGGAGACAAGATGACAATCGATTTTTCTCCCGAGGTTCACTTGGTTGCCACCAAGCTAGTCCCCGTTGTGTCGACTACTCAAATGGTGTTTCGGTGGCTAATTGGCAATTCACAAGCCAAGCCCACTACCCGGGCATCACAAGAAACCACCCAAATGAGAGTAACTCAATGAAACGAGAAATCCACTACAGTTACCCTTTGGCGCTCCACCGAGGTGGGTACAAGCCCTCTCACAAGTCGATGAAGTCGGCCGCGAACAATCACCAACACGCGCCGAAGCTTCTCCACAATCGCCAAGCCGTCTAGGTGTTGGCAAACACCAAGAATAACAAGAAATCCCGCGGCGATGACGATGACCAAGTGCCACTAAGATGCAATGCAATGATCAAAGCTCTTGGATCACTCAAACTCTCACAAGTATGCAATCAAGAGTGAAGAGAGTGAGTTTGGGGCTATCTCAAGCAAGCACAAAGTGTTAGAATGAATGGGAGGTGCAAGAGAGAGCCCTAGGAGCCGGCCAAAACATATAAATAGCCACCACCAAAAGACTAGCCGTTTTCTCCTCTTTTCTCCACTGTTTGCGTGCCTCCGGACGCACTTTGCAAGGGGGTCTGGACTAAAGTTAGCGTCCGGACCCTTCTCTGACCGAGTTGTAGCGCCTCTGCTTTCTAGTCCGGATGCATCATCCGGACACGCGAAACTTAGGATCCGGACTAATGCGCTTGTGTCCGGTCAGCCTGTCATTTGAACCCGCTCGTTCCCGCCTTGCTCTGCTGCTGCCACGTCGCCTCCGAACGCGGGGAATAGTAGCGTCCGGACTGCCTGTTTCCTACGTCCGGACCTCAACAGAGAGATTCCAGAGAGTTCCAAATGCCCAGAGGCACATCCGGAGTCCATGGTCCGGACTAAGCTTAGCGTCCGGATAAATCCACCAGAGGGGAACAGAGAGCTCCGTGGCTCCGGACTCATGACCGGAGTCCTGTGTCCGGACGCACAATAGCATCCGGTGGTCTTGTGCGCTACTAGCCGAGGCTAGGGTATGCTACGGGATGCATCTGCGTTAGTCCGAACCGAGCATCCGTAGCGTCCAGACCCTGCGTCTAGACAGCTTCTCTCTCCAATCGATTTGCTTCTTCTTCTCCAAGCTTCCATGTGCTAACACCTTGAGATCCATCACTTGATTTCCTGTGTTAGCCTTTTCTTTGAATTATCTTGGATTTGTTTCACAATTTTAGTGTCACTTAGGTTCATTTTATATGTATGCAATGCAAACCTAGTGGCACATGATAACCGCAATCGAAACGAGTTTTCCCTTCTTGATAGTACGGCTATCTATCCTAAATGTGATCACACTCTCTATAGTGTCTTGATCACTAAGCAAAAAATGGCCCTATAGATATACCTTTGCCTTGAGCCCATTTTTGTTTTTGTCTTTCTTCTTTTCCTTAGTCATGGAGCACTTGATCTATCATGATCCTTCATCTAGCTCCACTTGTCAATTTGGTTCACCCTATCTTGATCATTCACTTAACAATAGGGTTAGTCCATAGGTGTCATCAATTAACCAAAACCAAACTTGGGCTTTCAGCCACCCAATGAGTTAGAAGAACTCAAGACTCAACTTCAAAAGTTGTTGGAAAAAGGTTTGATCCGTCCGAGTTGTTCAACTTGGGGATGTCTCGCCATCTTCGTGAAAAAGAAGGATAAGACCCTGAGGATGTACGTAGACTACCATCCTCTCAATGCAGTTACCATCAAAAACAAATATCCATTGCCTCAGATCGATTTGTTGTTTGATCAGTTGTCCAAAGCTAAAGTATTCTCTAAGATAGACTTAAGGTCCAGTTATCATCAGATTAAGATCAAAAAGGAGGATATACCCAAGACCACTTTCTCCACCAGATACGGTCTATATGAATACCTAGTGATGTCTTTTGGACTGACAAATGCGCCTACGCATTTCATGTACCTGATGAACTCTGTGTTCATGCAAGAATTGGATAAGTTTGTGGTGGTTTTCATTGATGACATCCTGGTATATTCGGAAAATGAGAAAGACCACACAGAGCACCTGAGAATAGTGTTGAAACGGTTAAGAGAGCATAAGATGTATGCTAAGTTTAGCAAGTGTGAGTTTTGGTTGACCAAGGTGCCTTTTCTGGGACATATCTTGTCAGCAGAGGGTATATCAGTGGATCCCTCGAAAGTGCAAGAAATCATGGAGTGGAAAGCACCCGTTAACATGCGCGAGGTACGCAGCTTTTTAGCATTGGCCGGATACTACCGTCGTTTTATCTCGGACTTTTCTAAAATAGAGAAACCCATGACAAGGTTGACTCAGAAGAATAAGAAGTTCGAATGGAATCAAGAATGTGAAACAGCGTTCTGTACCCTGCGGACACTGTTGACCACAGCACCGGTTTTGGCTCAGCCAAATCTAGAGGAACCTTTTGATGTGTTTTGTGATGCATCGACCATTGGATTGGGATGTGTGTTGATGCAAAATGGAAGGGTCATTGCTTATGCATCACGTCAACTTCGACCTCATGAAGAGAATTACCTGACTCATGATTTGGAATTAGCAGCAGTTGTGCATGCCCTAACGATTTGGAGACATTACCTAATGGGTAACCTGTGTCCCATCTTTATGGACCATAAGAGTTTGAAGTAATTGTTTACCCATGCTGAATTGAACATGAGACAGAGGAGATGGTTAGAGTTAATCAAGGATTATAACCTAGAAGTGCATTACCATCCTAGAAAAGCGAATGTTGTAGCAGATGCTTTGAGCCACAAATCTCATTGCAACTTGTTGCAACCCCTGTTAGAAGATGAATTTAATCTAATGCATCATGTTGTGTTGAATAATATTGTTATCCATTGTACCTTGGAAAGTGATATTATTGAGGGGCAAAAGTCAGACAAGGAGCTTGTGCAAATCAAACAGAGGTTGGAAACTAGTGAATCACTGAACTTTAGGACGGATGAACAACGAGTCCTATGGTTTAATCAACGTCTGGTAGTTCCTAAGGATCAGGTCTTATGAGATAGAATTCTCAATGAAGCACATAACTCTAAGCTATCAATCCACCCTGGTAGTAGCAAGATGTATCATGACCTCAGGACAAGGTATTGGTGGTCTAAGATGAAACAGGATATTGCGGAGTATGTTGCAAAGTGTGATACCTGTTGTCGCATTAAGGCAATACATATGAAACCTGCAGGTTTGTTGCAACCTTTACCAGTACCCAAGTGGAAGTGGGAAGATATCAGTATGGATTTCATCACAATGTTACCCAGCACTCAGAAAGGAAATGATTCAATATGGGTTATTGTGGATCACTTAACCAAGGTAGCTCACTTTGTGCCTGTCAAGGTTACCTATCGACCACATCAATATGCAGAGTTGTATGTTCAGAATATTCTGAGGCTACATGGTATTCCCAAAACCATCATATCAGATAGAGGATCTCAGTTTATCGCTCGATTTTGGGAACAGTTGCATAAAGAGTTAGGGACAAAGTTAATTCGGAGTTCTACTTATCATCCCCAAACGGATGGATAAACGGAGAGAGTAAATCAAGTTCTGGAGGACATGTTGAGAGCATGTGTTGTGTCAGCCAAAGGATCATGAGAGAAATGGTTACCTTTGGCAGAGTTCTCCTATAACAATAGTTACCAGGAAAGTATTAAGATGGCATTGTTTGATGCTTTGTATGGACGAAAGTGTAGAACCCCTGTCAATTGGATTGAATCTAGAGATAAGGGATTCTATGGTACGGATTACGTAAAAGAGGCAGAAGAGATTGTCCGAAGTGTTCAGCAGCATATCCACGCAGCCCAGTCCCGACAGAAGGGGTATGCGGATCAACGGAGGAGACCTTTGGAGTTTCAGGTTGGTGACTACGTGTATCTTAAGGTATCACCTATGAGAGGCGTCTGCCGTTTTGGAATAAAAAGAAGTTAGCACCCCGATATGTTGGACCTTATCGGATCATTGCCAAGAAGGGCAAAGTGGCTTACCAAGTACAGCTACCTCCTGAGATGAGTGCTATCTTTCCAGTGTTTCACATATCTCAGTTTAAGAAATGTCTTCGAGTTCCAGAAAAAGAAGCAGTCCAAAGTTCTGAGGTTGTGATCAAGTCAGACTTGGAATACAGTGAGGAACTAGAGAAAGTTTTGGATACCAAAACAAGAGTTACGAGAAACCGAGAAGTGAAGACCTTCAAGATTCTCTGGAGTCATCATGGTCCGAATGATGCAACTTGGGAAACAGAAGACTTCCTACGTGTGAACTATCCCGCCTTTTATAAACAATGGTACGAAACACAAAATCTCGGGACGAGATTTTTTTAAGGGGGGAAGGGCTGTGACACCCTGTGTCAAGCTTGCATTAGGATCATCATTAGCCTCTAAGCATAAGCATAAGCATAAGCATTGCATTGCATTTTTATGTCTTGAATATACCATGTTTTTATGTGTGCTTTTATATTGGATTTAGACTTGAATAGGAGTTATATGATCTTATCTTATTTAAACCTGAGTAGTAATTTAGTTAAACCTAGAATGTTAAGTAGATATATTTCATGTTAATCACCACATCTTATTAAGCTTAGTTTAAATTTTTTAAAAAAAGTAATTCTTTTCCTTTAAGTGATTAAATTGGTTTGTAACTAGAACCTTTTGAAATAATGGTTTTCAGATATTGTGACCTACATAAAAGTTGTAGGGAATAATATTTTCAACAACTTTTGTTAAAACAGCAAATCCTAGTTTTGAGTTTTTGAAATAGTTTTGAATCAAATCAGTTTAAAACAAAAGAAAAGAAAATGGAAAAAGGAGAACAAACCTGGAATGGGTTGGGGCGAATGAAGCGGCCCAGCCAGCCTTTCCCGCGCTCGCGTGCCAGTGCGCCCATACGCCGACAGCCGCGCCGCGTGGCGCGTTGCCCCTGCCGTACGCCATCGACCCGTCACTCACCTTGCGCCGCTCGCCTGCTGCTCAGCGCCGACCAGCCGCTCACCCACTTGCCACCTCTGCTCGCGTCGAAAGCCGCACCGCGCGCCGCGACGTCCCGTCGCCACTGCCCCGTACACGCCAACGCTCCGACCGGACCTCTCCCCGTCCCGGTCAAAATCGAGTGTGTATCCGCGCTAACAGAGCGAGGACCAAGAGTCGCACACTGCGCCGCGCTCACGCTCGCCACTAGCCGTGCACTGCGCACTGGCACGCCCCTGCTCGTCGCAGCCGGTCGGCCGCCGTCGCGTCAAGGCCCCACCGGCCGCGCCGCTCGGCCACGACCGCGCAGAAGAGAACACACACACCTCCTCTCCCTCTCGCACTCGCATTCGTCCACCATCACTCGCTCACTCGCTCGCTCTGCTCCGCTCTTGCCGCGCCGAGCACCGAGAGCACGCAAACACCCCTTTCTTCACCTCGCCTCCATCCGAGCTCCTCTGCTCGATCCACCGCACACGCAACATCGCCTTCGTGCTGCACATGCCCCGCTCGCCTGAGCTAAGCCAGCCACGCCCTCACCTCACCGGAACGTCGATGTCGTTCCTCGGCTTCCAGTTGCCACCGCCAACGCTGTGCCGCGTTCACTCTCCAACCGACCACCTCCACTGCATCCATCTCCGTGGAAGCATCGCCAGAGGTAGTCAAGGTGAGAACACCTAGCCGCGCACCCTAACTCGCCCTGGATCACCGCACCACCGAGCACCGTGCTCCATTGACGCCGCCGCGGAGCACGCACGTGGCCAGACCTCTTCAGAGCTCCTCCGGTCCAACCAACCCCTACGTCACACTCACCACCTCACCGCGGTGCCCATGCGCATGCTCGCCGGGCCTCTCACCGTCGGTGATAGCCCCATTGTGTTACACCGCCGCATCACGCCGCCACCACACGCTGCCGGCCAGCTACGCTGCCATGTTGGATCAACCAACACCCCAACCGCTTCGCACTGTCACCCCGAGCATGCCACGGCCAAGCTCGCCGCCGATGAGCTCACCGCCGGCGAGAACGCGCGGGTCAGCGCGTCGCCTCTGCTCTGCTCACCGATGTGTGGACCCGAGTTGACCAGGGCCCCGCATGTCAACCACTCACGCCCTATGGGCCGATCCCACACACCGTTCACCATGGGCATGTTTCAGTGATGCATTTCTTTTATTCTATTTTCAGTAATATGTAAATGCTTGGTTGTTTTATATCTAGAGTTTTGTTAATCCTAATGAAGTGAAATCAATTTTTTTATTCTCTATAAATGTAGATCTTTCTGTTAAAAATATAAAAATAACTTTTGGAGAATGTCTTCAGTACTGTTTGATTAAAAGTTCATTTATGTGCTTAATAAAGGTTAAATGTTTTCCTATATAAAATGACTAAAATAAACATGTGAGATTTTTATGCTAGCTCTGTCATCCTGTGTAAAAGCTAGGAAAAATATAAGATGTCATGTTTCTGTGTAGAAATTAATTAATATCTATTAAAAGGTGTTTCTGTTGATTTCTTAGATAAATTCCTATGGTAAATATGTGCATGATTAAATCATGAAACTTTTTCTGTAGTCTCTATATGTCTTGTTCAACCTAAAAAAAATATTTAATGTGGTACGTTATATGATAGAAAAGATACTTGTAGTTCAAGTGTCCTTTTCTGGAGTTTTCTTTGAAAAACCTTGTAGAAAATAATCTAGGTGTGTTGATCATGGAACTTTCTTGATAAATATGTTTGTAGGTAAAGAACCTGATAAAAATATTAAATGACCTGTTTCGCCCTGTTAGCCAGTAGGTCTAGTTTGAAGTGCTTTTTCTGCTTTTAAACTCATCTTTTTGTAACTGCTATTTGGTAGCTTTGTTGTGTATAAAATTTCTGCAGCAATGTCCACTAAACGTGCTCTATCCTCTGTAATTTTTGTAGATTTTTCTTGAGTAGTCTATAAAAGGCTTGTTGTGTAAAGTGGAAACTAGAGTGGTTTGTTTAATTTAATCTAGAAGTAATTGTTTGGGTGTTTATTTCTTGTTCAAGCATCCTCCCTGCATCCATGGTTTAATTATATGCATTGCAAACATTCAGGATCGATAGAAGAGCACCAAGTGCCAGTTTTAGAGGGAGAAGTCCAGGAGGTACAGGAGGTGAACAACGAGGAGTTCCACAAGCTCGACACTAACCTCCTCGAGTGCCCTGACCACCAGCCCTCTACCTTCACTCAAGGCAAGCCCCAGAGAATCTTTAAGCCTCTTAGTATTTATAATTAATTCACTTGAATATTTTATACTGTGATGCATTGGGTGATAGGAGTTGATTGAATCCCACTTGATGCATTACCTTCCTTGAATATTCAATTACCTACCTTGTTAACCTGATAAAAAAAAGTAAAAGCAACCACTTAGCCTGCTTAGAAGAAATGGTTATATTTATATATTAATTGTATTACCCTAAGGGGTAGTACCGATCACGGTTGGCTATTTTTGCTATCGTGGGAAAGAACCAAAAGTAGTAATGAGATCACGGTTGGCTATTTTTGCTATCGTGGGAAAGAACCAAAAGTAGTAATGAAATGCGGTCAACTGGAAGGCAAGGGCATCAAATGGTAAAGACTTGGGAGCAGTTCATCTGTTGGATCGTATAGGTTTGTATACGATGGTGGCCCTCAGACATCTTTGAATGCACCCTTTTACATAGGGGTCGTTGTGATCTTCGACCCCGAAGTCGAGTAAACACTGTCCGGGCCAACTCTCAGTCTGCTGTCGCACCCTCTAGTTTATAGATACGACCTACCCTGTGGTGGCCAACTGATTTCTACAATTGGGTGGACCAATTAGAGCTCACGGCGTAACTGCCTAGGCAATGTTGAGCAGTAACTCAATGCATGGACCCGACGGCGAAAGTGTGGGCGTGTGTTAAAGGTAATCTTGCCAGCTGGTTGTATATTGATTCGAGTCGCCGCCTCCCACTGGATAGTGGGGGATTATGTTGTGCTTCAGCACGGTACAACTCCATGTGACATCGATGATGGTTCTACTAAAATATTGACAATGAAACTGATATGGTATTATTCTATTATTTGCTTAGATCAAGTGAATGCTCTAGTACCGGTGCAAAACCTAGAGATAAATAATAGGATGGAAAATGGCTACTCTCTAATATTAAAAGTTACTTCATCGTGCTCGCATTTCCGCAAAAGTAAAGCTTAGCCCACTCCATATATAGTCATGCATGTTCTTGGAGTCTTTATTTTCAGTTAGGCGAGTAAGTCTAGCTGAGTACATTCCCGTACTCAGGGTTTATCCCGTTTATTGCTGATGGCCAAGTATACTTTGGCTATGTAAGCACTATCTCTATCCTGTGGAAGGAGAAGAGGAGTAGGCCTTGGGAAGGATCTTCTACAAGCTCATCTTTTGCTGTTGTCGAACATGGTCTAGTTGGCACCCCTCTATTTAAAGTTTGGGTTGGTGTGGAGTAAAACTTTGGAGAACAATTTGAAAACAATGTTTTATTCGGTCACGTGTGTTGTGGCGTAAGACTGGTTACTCTATTTTGGAACCAAGTGTTGTAATAACTTTTATTTCGTACTCTATGTTATTTCGTTTGAAATTGTTGGTTCGTTCGAATGTGCATACCTGAGTTTGCGCGATCTTGGTCGGATATAAGATTGTAAGAAATCCTTCGAGATTTACGGACTACCAGGATTATATGGGCTCAAGTGCTCTAAGTGGCAGTTAATTCGGCTACTTTGGTACTTGATCTCTTATAATTTGGACGGTTCTACCACACTAGAGTTCTAATCTAATCTCTAGAAACCCTAGATCTATTCTACTCTTGCTCTGACTTGAACTGGATCAATTATTCTTCTGATCTGGTGCCTCCTAGGGGGTATAGGGCTATATTTATAGTCCGATGGGATGCACAATAGCCGTTGGATCAAACCGACTTCACGTAGGGCTCAGATCAATCCTCAAAGGCGGTGGAGGAAGCTTCCAGAAGACGACGGCCAGTGGGCCCAGGGGGGTGCTGCCCAGCCCCACCACATGCCGCCCGGCCCCACCTGGTGGGGTCCGGGGCTCCGCTTCGCTCCGGTGTCTGCGGGATCCTCCGTGAGTAATTTGGCAGGTGTTTCTCTGTGGGATTTGTTCGATATTTTCTCTGATTTGCTTTCCTTTATCCTTTTTTCTAGAATAGTCCCTAGAAAATAATGAAACACCAAAACTCGTGGAATTTGTTAGATAAAGCCCTATATTTCTAGATATTATATTTGATTGATCCATTTATTCAATTTGTAATTGCTTAAAAAGTTGACACTAACGACCGTCAACAATGAACAAGTGCGAAAAGTTGTATAACAGCTAAACCAGATTTAGAATATCAAATGCTATAAAGAACTTAGATGTACCACTTACAAGTGTTGAACTTACAAGAGGATCGCATCCGCTAAGGTACAGCTCCAGAGAAGATTCCCGACAAACCCGGGGTTTTCTCCAGAAGACTTCCCTCAGTCTCTTCCAACTAGCATAGCACTACAGCAGAGCTCCGCTAAGTAGTTTTTCTCCAATGAGTCGTGAATGAGAGGGGAGCTCTAGGGGGGTATTTATAGGTAGAGGTGGAGTAGGGGCTACTCCAGTGCCACGTCAGCGATCTAGGGGGCTTCAATCTTGAGCCTTTGGATCAAACTGCCTTAGAACCGCCTGAGAATGGATGAATTTCATTTCCATCATGTGTTAAATGCGAGGGGGATTCACCAGGTGCTTCAGGGGGTCTAGGGGGTGTCGACCACCCCCCTATGACATGTGGGCCCTGCCCAGGGCTTCTAGAAGCTATCCCCAGTGGTCAGGGACCTAGTGGGGGGTGATAGCCCCCTTTAGGGTGTCGGTCGACCCCCCTAGGGGTCTTAGCCCCACCTCTGCCTTCTAAAGTGTGGTCCCACTTGTCATGGAACTTGGTTAATCCTTCTAAAGTGTTTGTCATGATGGTTCTCCTGATGTGGGCCCATGGATCCTTGTGCACTTGATATGGAGCGTTGAATGAAAGCACATGTTGCATCCAAGGCCTAGAATAGCTTTGTCATGGATCATGCTGGCTTGGCTAGCCAGAAGGGTCCAAACCATGATCGAATGATCATGATTTGTCTCCTTTGGAGTCAGGATTTCTTGTGGGAGCTCCTAAACATGTCAGGAGTCTCATGGTGCAGAGGTTCTGGAGTTTGGCTCAAATCACACATCGGGAGATGTGCAAAAGGATCTTCCAGCATTGCTGATTGTCTTGAAATGTTATTCCCTTCAAGACAAAGCTTTCCAAGTACATGTGAAACTTATTAGTGGTAAATATGTTCATGTAGTGTTATTTTACCCTTGAAACCGAGGTTGTTAACGGTATTTTAGATGTGTAAAAGTATGTCATTCTTACCGTCAACACCGCACAAGGGTTGAGTGCTCTCTACGAGCTGGTTCTTCGCCACTTCGGCTCGATGAACGGCCCACAACCGATCACAAGTTGTTGGAGAAGGACCGCCAACAATCTTCCAGCGATCACCTTCCTCTGAACACCACCGGACCGTCTAGGTGATGTCGATCACCAAGAGCAACAAGCTTTGAACTCTCACTTGACTCACTCAAGCCTCATGAGATGGATGGATGCACACTTGAACTCTTGGATTCAGTAGTGATTGGGTTCTATGGATGGATTCTTAAATCTCTCTCACTAGGGCTCTTGCTCTCTCTCCCGACCTCTCAAGGTGTTTCTCAGCACTTCAAATGAGCAAAGAAAGGTTGGGGAGGCAAGCCTTGGGGTATAAATATCCCCACACACAACTAGCCCACGGGCTATAGAAAACACACAGTTTAAGTTGGTATTGGACGCTCCAACGCCTATACACCGGACGCACCGACGCCCAACCCAACGGCGTTGATGTTCAAAACCCTAGGCACCGGACGCACCGATGCAAAACTCTCTGCTCTCGGGATTCGGAGAAATTCATTCAAATAAATCAACGGACGCACTCCAGCGTCCGTCGACATGCCATCGGACGCGTCCGATGGCTCCAGAACCTCTCTGGAACCTCTCTACATGGCAATCGGATGCACTGATGTTTTCAACTCAACGTCCGATGCCAGCGTCCGTCGCCACACCCTAGGCGACAGACAGCACCGGACGCACCGATGGACTCCAAGCCCAGCGTCCGATGCATTGAAAACTTCTCTCTCAACTTCAAACTTCGTCGCGATGAATATAGAAGTTGATCAAGGCTATCTTAGGGTCATCTATGGCTCACTTAGGGCTAAGTATGTCAAGTGTGCACCACACCTATACCATGAAGCTCTCCTAAGTCAAGCTACTTATTCTAACCCCTCTTGATAGTACGGTAAAAGGTCAAATAAAGCTCTATCTATACTAAGTGCCCTTCATCTCCTTTGTGGCACTTAGACCTATTCATTCTAGGGTCTTTATTATCTTCCTTTGAAATCCGAAATGATATCCATCTTGAGGGCATTAGATAATCATATGTTGCCCATTCACATTTGTCACTATGGCCTAACACTCCAATTGCCTCTGCAAAACACATGTTAGCCATAATAACACCGTATTATCGTTAATCACCGAAACCATAGGTCCTATATGCTTTCAGAGAGGGAGGAACAATGAGGACGAGGGTCATGGACAGGGAGGGGAAGAGAGGGAGTGAGATGCTCACCTCGTCCTAGGGTTTGGCACGGTGACCAGTAGATCCTGATCATGTCGCAGGTGTGGATCCTTACTACCTGCCTCATGCCTGGAATCGTGGTGGGGTGGGTGCTGCAGCAATGGGCAACGACGGGGCGGACGTAGGGTGCGGTGAGTTATGGAGATGGGCGGACACCGATAGGATGCAACAACTGCCTCCGCCAGGACGTCAAAGACCGTGAGGCGAGCTGCGGAGCCAGGATCTTTGCGTGGGAGAGCTAGGGAGCACTAAGATCTTTGCTGGACTGAGGGTATGCGGGTGAGGGAGCATATCGCACGGATAGAAGAGGTGAAAGGCAGGTGGAGCCACATAAGGAGAGGCGAGGTGAACGCCGGACGAACGATTTCCTTGGGTATCTTTTATTAGTTCTAGAAATACAAAGAGCCACGTCCACCCCTCTCTCTTCCTAATAAATTGGGGGCACCTAGAGAAGATCCCAAAATCCAGTGGCCAGCGCCAGCATCAACAGACATTTATGACAGGCAGTTTTAAATCACACCTTGCGAGAGCTGGGTTGGACGGACGGCGGATGGGGTTTCACACTCCTCCATCCAGGCAGCCACACCCGTCGATGCGGCTCATCCAACGGTCGGGACACGCCCGCGGCGATTCTCTCTCACTCTTTTTTTTCCCTTTCTTTTCGTGGGTTCCGCTACGTCGCCCACTTCCCTCCGTTTCCACCACCCACCCACCCCTCTCTCCCCCAAAAAACGCCGCAACCCCCTCTCATTTTCTTCTCGTCTCCACCTCCCTTCTCTCCTCCTCGATACATTCGAGCACGCCGGACGCGGTCGGAAGGGACAAAGCAGCAAGCGGCGCCGGCCTCACCCTCCCTTCCTCGCCCCCGATCGACGCCGATCGGGGCCGACTGCTCGCGGGGGACGCCGATCGAAGCCCGGGCGGCGCTGCTTCCGTACGCTTCTCACCTTCTTCCTCCTGGACTTTTCTTCCTGTTGCCTGGCGTCGGGTAGGTCGGCCGGTGGGTGGATAGGGTTGCGAGCTCGTGGGCCAGAGGTCTGGTGGATGGGGCTGTGCTGGGGGCGTGGCGCCGTGGGGGCTGCTGAGATCTGTGGAGGATTTTGGGGGGCGGATCTGGTGGTGTTTTTTCAGCGGAATTCCTCGACACTTGGACGGGAATTTCGTCGATTTGAGCTCACTTGCGGTTAGGGTTACGGTTTCGTGGTAAAAAACATCACTTATCCTCGGCGGAATGGAGTAGAAATGAGAATTTTTATCGTGAAATGGATGTGAGTACTTGCATGGATTGAAATTCGGTAGCATTATCGTTGCTTATACTTAGTGCAAATGTTTAGTCCACAACGAACTGAATAGCCATTGGCTTAAGAAATTTGCTATCACTGAACAACCTGTTTAACACTACTTCTCTGCAATAAGGTTAGATACTTTATCGAATGATATGTTTGTTCGTGCAGAACACACTGTATGGTGTTAAAGCTGCTAACCTATTCTTTTGTGTAATCATGTGCTTATGCTGCTTTCAGATGTTATAGGTTGTGATATTCTCTCTGTATGTTGTTTCCGAAAAAAGGTATTTGACTTGCGATGTTTTTATTTGCCAGAATATACGGAAGCAGTTTCTAGTTTTCTTCAGTTGGCCGCCACAGTTTCCAGCGGTTTCCGCCAGTTGTCTAATAACATATTGTTGTTGTACTTAAGGTATGTATACCATTGGCTGCCTACATTTTTTTTCTGACATCCTGCATCATTTCTGTTTGAGTATAAACTGCAAACGTAACTCTGCTTACGTGTACTCTGCATGTTTGCTTAGTATTCCATCTTAATGTTTTATCAAGGATTCCCTAATGATGCAGCTGTTCAGTTCTGACTTAATTTATTTCAGTTTGCTTTTGCTTATTTGTACATATGGCGAATTGGAATGTTGATTCTTTTTCTACTTACCAAATCCATCCTTGTGTCGTATTTGCCAGGTCGCTTTTGTCGTATTTGCCAGGTTGACATACTTGGTATTGTAAAGCATTGCCATTTTTGGGTCATGACTTGTTTTTATTGAAATCAATTCACTGCCAAGGGATACACGAAATCCTTGATGCAACATAATAGGATCACCATGCTGTCTTCCTCAGAGACTTGCCAGCTTGGTTCTAGTTCTAGCAACCCTGTCATGGATCAGCAGAATTTACTTCCCAATAACTCTAATGTGGATGAACAGATTTTACTCCCAAATGCTTTAGAGCATGAGGACTACCCGCACTATTTGCTCAATAGTCATGAGGTGGGAATGCCAAGTGGAAGCCTGATTGGTCAGCAAAATACAAGCTTGAGCTTGTGGGAACCAGCTGGATCTAGCTCAATGGGTTGCTTAGTTGATCATGGAAACTTTTTCCAGGCAAAAAGGGAGCATCTTGCCTCTTCTCTGTCTATTGGAGGCCCCTTAAGTATAGACAGGAGGAGACACGAAGGCACTAGTTCATTGCCTTCACACAACCTAAACATAGACCTCAACATTAATCAGGCTGATCAATTTGGTTCTGATGATGTTGATCTTGTACATGGTAATGGACAATCAAGATCAAATACTCTCACAGCCCACAGGGGTTCTTTCA
This sequence comes from Microstegium vimineum, assembly GCA_022036555.1. Taxonomy (NCBI): domain Eukaryota; kingdom Viridiplantae; phylum Streptophyta; class Magnoliopsida; order Poales; family Poaceae; genus Microstegium; species Microstegium vimineum. The sequence continues at coordinate 24,235,644 of CM039140.1, forward strand.
TAACTGAGTGTATTCTGCATCATGGAGTTTCTTCGGATGCTGTAGGAAGTTCTTCAAGGAATGCAGAAGGTTTTGATGTTGGAGCAGGCCAAGACAGTCAGCATCCAGCCTTTAAAAGAAAGTATCTTGATGGATGTCATGCAGAGTCTTCTGCCAATGGAAGTTCACGCAATCGGCACCAGAATAATAGTACTCTGCTACCTCCTCCGACCACCTCTGAAAGTTTGACTATGCCCACCGCAACAAATTTTGGTGTTCCATATCCTCCTGTGGAACAGCTAAACCAGAGTACTAATATTGCTGCAAGCTCTACTTTGTCTGATCACTATTCTTCATATAGTGATTCACATGCAAACGAATTCGTGCGAAACACACGGATGCGAATAAACCCTAGCGATTATGATCAATCGCTGCCCAGTCTATTACCTGAGGGGAGTTTCAGGTGCTCCGCTTATCAGTCTACACAGCAGCAGTCATCATTTATTCCAGTGCAACCTAGACAATTGAGCTCTTCTTCTGGTTCTCATAGTCGACCTCATGTGCCCGCTGTTACTCAATTTTCACAAAATCTTCACCGCCCTTCATCAAATGTTAGTTTTGGGTCAAGAATTGGGAATTCTTCCACTTCTTCTGGTTCTGCATTACCGATACCTGCTTCACAAGATCCCAGTACAAGCTTGTTGGGAAGCGATTATCCTGAGCCCCTTTTGTTAGGTTCTTCTTTGTTTACAGCTGATTCAACAAATTTCTTATCAGCATCTGGAAGCAGAAGTAACCAGCAAAATTCTGGATCCAGCTCTAGTTCCATGCTTAGACCTGCTGTTAATGTTGGAGCTCAACAAGTCCCTGGGTTCAATGTATCTCAGCCAAGTACAACTTTAAGGGGTTCATCTGATGTGTCCAGGAGGTCCTTAATTGCTGCTGGTATTTCTCATTCTAGAAGTTCAAGCATCGCATTGCAGCATCGTGGAACTTCATCCACATCACATGAGATTAGGAGTCAGCAGCCAGGATCAAGCTCTCGTGCCCATCAGCAACACTCCTTAAGACCTGGTCATTCCTCCATAGACAGGCAGAGCTCTGGTTACTTGGACCTTCAGTCTTTTATGCAGACCATAGCTTCAAGGGAAGGAGGCAGGCCAATGTCAGAGGTAACTGCCCTCGGATCATTTTATTGAACTGATGCCTTCATTAGTACTTATTCCATTCCAAATTATAAGACGTTTTTGCTTTTCTAGATACATGGACTTTGCTATGCACTTATATATACACTATATCTAGATACATAGTTAAAGCAATGTATCTAGAAAAGTCAAAACATCTTATAATTTTGAACGGAGGGAGTACCTGATAATTTCATTATGTTATATCATTGTTGATTTCATCCAAGTTTTCTACTGATTGAGAATTTGAGATGCTTATCATGCCATGAAAGTGCTCCAGCTGATTTAATCCAAGTTGAATGCTTTTAAGTTGATGCACACTGCCGAATGCCTTTTTTTTTTGGTATATATGCATTTTTGTACACATTTTCATGCAATTCCCAATGCCAGTGTTGAAATTAACATTTGTTGGTATTATATCATGCTTCATAACAGTGAATTGTTACATTAATACACATACCAGTTGTGTCCCCTATGGCCACCAATGATCTGCTCCCTAAATTAGCAGTGGACATCACATTTGGTATTAAGTATCTGTGAATTTAATGGTTTTTAAGAATTGTTATTTTTGATTAATGTGCTACTAGCTTTACATGCCATATTTTGAGTAAGAATGTTTTCCTGTTTTCACACACAGATCCGCAATGTTTTTGATCAGATTCGTCAGGGGAGAAATGCACGATTGGAGGTCAGATTTACTTCTGTTTTGCATATTGTTATAGCGCACCAGGAGGTGTAACATTCCGTGTCCTTTGCATACATGATTGAATCACCTGAAATTAGTCTATTAGAGGGTTCAACTCCTGAATGTGATGATAATATTGTTTACACAAATGTACATGCACACGCACACCACACATGCTCATACATTAGTACACCTTTGGGAACATTTGGAGGCCTAGCTCACGTGGTGCATTGGCCACTGAATGCGCCCACGTCTGCAACACTGCATGCACTACTACTTCCCTGGATGAATCAGAGTGGAATGGATACAAAGACAAGTAATAGCATGTTCTATATGATTAATTGTCGAAAGAGAAATTAGAGATCATTGTTAAGCAGCTATTCTGGGCTGTTTTTCCATAAAAAGTTGCATGGAAACTTCCTCTGCTACTTAAACCAATAAGATAGGCTAGTGTGTGACTTTCTGTACAATAGGTTGCTAGTTATTTGGCTTAAATTAACAATGTTGGCAGTAAATTGCAAATATTTATCAGTGCATGTATGGTGCCAGGTAATAAGATTCAAAGATCTAAATTATTTTGCCAATGAGAAGGAAGTCTATACTAAAAGCTTTCTTTATAGAACTTTGTGCTATGTATTTTTCTTACCTTTTACTGCCACATGTTTCAGTTTCTGCAACTTGAGGTCAAACTGTTTGTGCTAGTTTTGTTATCTTCACATCCGTAGCGCTCCAATGATGTAATATATCCAATGCTTAATAATTTTGTCAGAACTATTTCCATGATATAACAATAATTTGTTATCTAGCTCTTATCAGCATGTTTATAGCTTGGAGTAAATAAAGTATTATCTGGACAGTGATGGTACAAATTAATCTGCTTTCAAATAGTTGTACCATTGTGGTTTATTTGTGATGTACCATGTTAATTAACGATATTATTTTGTACAGGATTTGCTTCTCATTGATCGGTCGCTTATTATGAGGCGAGCTAATTTGATTGATAGACATCGGGATATGCGGCTCGATGTGGATAATATGTCCTATGAGGTATCAACATTTCTCTTGATCATAATTTTATTCCAAAACATTAAATCCTATTCAATGGTGACAGGGCCAGGATATTTTGATTCCTGGCATATTTGGCTACTTTTATTTGAATTAAGTCATTTTTCCAGTGAAGAAGATATCTCATACCATATATCCTCAAAATATTGTTTCAACATGGAGTCAGATTAAATTGCATGATGTGGTTTAAACTGCCTTAACTTTGTGTTCAGAAATGAATTTTTGCTTGTAGTAGGAAGTATATAATTGGTACATTTGTAGCCAGTTTGAGTTTTAAAACTGTGGTTCCTGTGGCATAACACCTGGTGTGACTGGATTTGTGTTTGACTACTTCAATTTTCTGTGTTTCCCAGGAATTGCTGGCACTAGGTGAACGCATTGGGTATGTAAACACAGGACTTACTGAAGAAATGATTATGAGTAACTTGAAACAATGGAAATATGCCTTAATATCATTGGAAGATCCTCCAACAGGTGTTGAACCATGCTGTATTTGCCAGGTAATTTGAGAACTTTGTGTTCTCTTAAATTGCTTGCATAGATTTGTTTGATAGGAATTTATTTTAGTTTTTTTTTGAGAACATAGGAATTTATTTTAGAGATCAGATGCTATATTCTGACATGATTCATCCATTGCATTATTGTAACTGGTGGTTCTAGTAAGGCATGATGTAAGATTTTGGTGTAGTGGATGTCCAGGTACTGTGAAAAACCACATGATTATTCCTGGAAGGTGGTCCCTGCTGTGTGTTGAGTGTCCACGGAAGTGTTGGCCTGTCTATTTAATTGTTAATGAGATGATGTGTGGTTGCATGTTGCAACCTGTCTTTTAATTGTCTGGCTCCATTGCTCTTGTTAAAATTCAGGTGTTAGTATAATAATTGTTTTGGGGAGCATCTCTTGTTTTATTTGCTGCTCTTTGTTAGAACGTGCTTATTGTTTTGCCTCAGTATTATTATTGATTCTACTCATTTAATTCCAGATATCAGTGGTAGTTCATTGGCATTACTGAACATTGTTGACCTTGAACATTGCAGGAAGACTATGTGGAAGGCGAGGACTTGGCAGACTGGACTGTGGTCATGACTTTCACACTTCATGCATCAAACAATGGCTGGTTATAAAAAATCTGTGCCCAATCTGCAAGAAAACAGCACTGGACACCTAATAAGACATGGCTGCTTTTTTCCTCCATAGGAAAAACCTGGTAGCGGCACTAGGGCAAGTGGTTGTCATTTAACCACACCCTCCCAAGACTAGCAACTGGTTACAAGCATGTTACACCTTCCCATCATCAACATACATGTGGGAATTTATACTATAGGTGGTACATGGCACTTACTGAAGCCAATGGCTGTAGACCCTGGAGTTTCATCCTTGTTTTGTTCAAACCTAGATTTGGGATTTAAAATTATTCAATGACATTCGATTTACTTGGGCAATCCGTGATATTTGCTATCATCGTTAATCGCTTTCATCTCGGTTTTGTTGCTTGATTTGCGGTTAGACTTGCAAGTTGTAGTCCGGTCACCTTGATTCTTTTACCCCTTGTTGGTTCCTTTGTAATGTAAATGAAATGGGAGAATGTGGTTTCGTCGCAGAAGGAAACCATTGTGTACTGTGCACCATATGAGGGTGTGGTCGTCTCGGCATCACTGGTGGGTTCCGGTTGTTGGGTCCTTTTAGTGCTCGTTCCTTTTTAGCACAAACATGCCATTTCAATACAGTATTGGCCCTGAAACAAAGTTCTACGGAAGTAGGAGTTCAACACATTGACAAGTAGAAGTATTAGTGTACTGCTTTTCTGTTTTATTCACTCAAATCCGTCGTACGTCGGCACGGTCTGCTGGTTACTCTGCCCTGGTGATGCCTCCTCATCCTCGTTCTCGCCAGAGAGCTCCTCCAGCGACTTCCCCTTGGACTCCGGGACCAGGAACGTGAACAGGAAGCCAATGATGTTACACCCGGCGAGCATGAACAGCGAGTTGCGCATTCCGATGCCCGGTGGGTACCCGGCGTCCGTCTTGGTGGGATCTGTGTTCTGCGCCGCGTACAGGAACCCGAATGACCCGACAATGGCGCCAGACTTCCCTGCAGCTGACGATATGCCATGGCAGGTGGACCGCAGCCTTGCTGGGAAGATCTCCGCCGGCACGACGAAGGTGGTGGAGTTTGGACCGAAGTTGGCGAAGAAGAAGGTGAACGCGTACATGACGACGAAGCCGACGTGGTGCCCCGGCGTCGTCCAGTGGTGGTACGGGATGGCAAGGCCCAGCATGAACGCCGTCATTAAGAAGAAGCCGCCGAGCTGGATGGCGAAGCGGCCGACGACGTCGATGAAGAAGACGGTGAACCAGTAGCCCGGGATGGTGCCGCACAGCGCGACGAGCGTCTGCGCGCGGGAGATCTTGAACATCTCCTCCATGGCGTTCATGGTGTCCGCCTTGGGCAGCCAGTTCACGGCGGCGTAGATGTCCTTCTGGAACAGGTTCTGCGAGTAGAAGGCGATGTCCAGCGTGAACCAGCACACCGTCGTGCCCAGCAGGTGGAGACCGTGCCGCTTGGCGAACTGCCGGGAGAAGAGGCCGTACTCCTCGCCATGGCGGCGCTCCAGCTCGGCCTTCGTCTTCTGCTGCTCCTCGGCGAGCTCGACGTTGAGCACACGCGCCATGTCGGACGTCGCCTGCCTGGCGTTCTTGGCCACCAGCGCGGTGTACCGTGCCGTCTCTGGCATCTTCATGCGCCAGTAGTAGGTGAGCAGCGCCGGGATGGCGCCGAACATGAGGACGATACGCCACGCGTAGTCGGCCTGCGGCACCGTGGAGCCGGCGGGGTCGTCCCTGTACGCCGGCGCGTCGAAACGGGACTTGAACGCCGCCGAGACGACGATGGCGACGATGCCACCGGTGAGGTTGCCGAAGCCCTGCATGGCGAAGACGGCGGCGATGAAGGCGCCGCGCGTGCGCTTGTTGGCGTACTCGGACATGATGGTCGCGGACAGCGGGTAGTCGCCGCCGATGCCGAAGCCGAGCCAGAAGCGGAAGAAGCAGAGCGTGGCCATGACGGCCGTGGGCGTGGACCCCAACGAGAGGCCGGACGCGAGGCAGCAGATGACCATCAGCATCAGCGTCATGCCATACACCTTCTTGCGCCCCATCTTGTCGCCCAGCCAGCCGAAGAAGAGCTGCCCGGCCAGCGTGCCGCAGAACGCCACGCCGTTCACGGCGGCGGAGACGTTGGGTGGGAGGGAGCCGGGGGTCTTGGAGCTGGGGTTGAAGTAGTAGATGCGGCCGAGGAGCTTGGTGACGAGCGAGATGGAGAAGAGGTCGTAGGCGTCCGTGAAGAAGCCCATGCCGGCAATCACCACCGCCGTGAAGTGGTACCACTGTGTCTTGGCGCCGTCCAGCGCGTCGAGCACCTTGTGATCGTGTGCCATTTCCGCAACGATCAACTATTCAATTTGGCTAGGCAATCACTCCTTCTTCACCACTTCACCTGCTGCTCGATGGTTGCAGTTCGTAGAGTGGTAAGATCACAAAGCAATCACTCGTGTTCTTACACGTGTCAATTCAATTGCAATACCCTGCAGGCTAGCTTGCTGTTACTTATATGCATATTTGGGCCTGTTGTTGGGATATATATAGACTATGCAGTAGAATAAATCAGGAACATTCTAGCTCATGCCTATGTACAAGTTCTATGGACTGCTTTTCTGCATGACATATACAGTGCATGTCCAAATCTTGTTTGGTCAAATTACACAGTTTGTGGACGGTATGGAATCAGGTTGTTACTTGCTAACTTGTGTATCTTTTAAACTTCTGGAATGGCCTATTGGGAGTGTAGCCATGTCTTTTTCTCTTCTTATTACGAAAGCGAACAAGAGGTTCCATGGAATTTTGTCTCTGATTTGCAGAAAGACACATACACCATTTTTTTTTGTAAGCATTATATTCTGTTGTTGATGAAGAGCTGCTAAAATGAATTTATACATGGCTAAACCATTTTCTGAAGTCATATACCGGTGCAAATTCAGGAGGAAAACAAGACAAAGAATAATAAAAATTGTACTGCTCTAAGTGTTAACGACGGACGGACGTGCGAAGCATTTTCAGGACACTGTAATTTATCACATCAGTTGCTTCACGACCATTAGAATTTCATGGCATGAGTCACACAACTGGGATGAACGAACAATCAAAATTTATGCCAAACCATCCTATTCGGAAAAGGAAATGAGTGATACAAATCAGACTGAAAGGAGGAATTTAAATTGCAGACGTGAAAGAGTACTGAAATAACAATGTAGCAAATTCTACAGCAGGATTGACATATACCTTGCAGGTACCAGCTTGGTTCCTACTGCACGCTGAAGAGGTCAGTGGGAATGAATGGAGATATAAAGAGAAGCCAAGAAGATATCACCTGCCTGTACAGAAGACTGACGGCATTCATACAGGTGCTTTTGCTCAATAGTCAAAATATTTTCTCATTAACTATTTATACCATCCATCTGTCGCGGCTAACAATGTACCATTTGTTCTGGCTTGTGGATACAAGTGATGATTCCAGAGCAAGCTCTATATACGTGTCCAGGTTGTGCTGTACGTTACACACATCTTGGTTGGATAGAGCATAGAGATTCCTCTCTGACTTTTCTGTTGTTTTCTTTCCTCCTTCCATCAGCTTATTCCTCGGAAGCAAACAATAAGACAATGAAGAAAGGTGTACGTGTTAAGGAAGTAGTTAACAAGTTATGACAATTGTTCGGTTTGATGAGGGAGTATGTATGGCGTTTGTATTGACAAAGTCCATATTGGTTATTAATAGCTACTTTTTTTTGTTGTACCAAGAGAAAAGAAAATCCTTTGTCATGGAGTTGTGCGAAATCCAGCCAATATGTAGAGTAAGAAAGGCTATGGTTCTAGGTGTGAACATTGTAACCCATCACCACTGTGCAGCCCAGCAAGTTTAAAAGGGATGCAATCAATCAATCAACTTATAAGATATAAAGGCAGATATCGCTGGGCTCATATCCAATTTTAAATATCTATCTATATCCACTGCTATATAATTTTAAATAGAAAAAAATATCTCCCTTGGTCTATCGTTCCTCACTCCCTACCTCCTTTTGTCACTCCTCAGCTACAAAACCACGCGAGCATATAGACTGTCTTTCACCTTTCTCAACCTCACAAAAGCTAATTAGGATGAGTCAATATTCAATTATTTTTCCGTATGTGGTTAAACTTTTCTTGCACATAGCAAAGATTGATTATGTGGTCCATTATATGAGCATGGGTTGTTTTTCTTATGTTGTCCATTTTGAGCCACGCGTCTTGACTTTGCTACATGTTCTTAGTTAGGCTTTCGTTTCACTTTTTCTTGTCCATATAACCAAAGTCAAACCTAAAGGTATGCTAAGTCCCCAGAAAGAGTTCGTAATCCATAGATCCCACATCGACCTCCCAAGGTCACTTGGAGGCTATACCCATCGGGCACACTCGCAGACACCTTGTGGTCAAGAGTTAGACTAAGCCCGAGCATGCCCCCGACCACTTCTCAAGGCTCCGGGGCTTGCCAGGCCCCAGAATATTGAATGCCGATAGCCTGAGCCTGGCTCTAGCCTAGCTCTTGCCTGATCCAATGCTCGGGCAGCGAACTAGAGTGATAGCCAACCCGTTGGGCATCCGAGGCCTCGCTGGCAAAGAGATTCCACGGTGCCCACCCATTTAACAGGCATGAGGCGTTGTCCTACACTTCCTTGACAAGGTCACGTAGTCGACGTGGTACAACGAGACAAATGACTTCACTAACTATAGGGGAGTGGGGCCTTAGGGCCCACTTGTCAGCCCCCAAATCGGGCTCCTTCACAGCCTAGGAAGCCTCATGAAGGCTCACTCGGTGGAGGCCAGACCACAACGAAAAACCCCTAATAGTCAAGTGTGAGGGGCTCCAGTGATGTTAGTCAGCCAACACGGCTCCTCCAACTCTATGACAAGGTCAAGGTCCATCCATGTCGGGATAGCACCTTCCTGAACACGGCACCATAGACAAAAGCTCCCAAATCGACCTGTACCCAACCTTCCTCGTATATAAGTGGAAGATCGGCTCCAAGAGAGGAGAGGCAAATGAAGAAACCTCATTCGATAGATTAGAGATCCATCGGCCGATTGGACAAGAGAATCATCAACCGAGAGAGCAATTGAGAGGAACAACTGACAACCTAGCTAGATTGAGCCCCGATTCTCTTACTAGCTGGAGAGAAACCTCACCGTTGATGAGCCATTCTCTTACCAAGCAATCCCCTACAAAACACTCATTGTAACCCCCAATTTTGGGTGCTCATTAACATGAAGAACGACTCACTATTGGATGTACGACCTCAATAGCCTGAAACATGATAAAGCGCGGTGTCTCTCATGTGTTCTTGATTACCGAAGCCACCGGAGACCCACACTTCTGACATGCAATAAAAAACCACGATGCTTATCGCTGTTATGAATCCGTGATAGCTAGCCCTCTAGGTAGGGCAACACATCGATTCTGATTTTAGGTCTACAATGTTCAAAACCACATGACTTGTCGCTGGAGTGGGCGGTGTTGCCCTATAAGCTAGGTGGTGTATGCTTCTCCAGTGAGATCTTTGTCTTGATCGGTACCTTCATACCTGGCCATGCTCTCAATTTTTGTAGCCTAGCCTACTTGGCCGACTACTATGGAAAAATCCACCCGCTAGCAGGGTAGTGTTGGAGGCATTGAGCCCATGGTGCCCCCTCCGCAGAATCTTTAGAAGGAGAATCAAAAGCCTCTGTGCACCGTATTTGGCTAAACGCGGCTACTAGCCTCTTTGGAGGAGAGTCCCAACATGCATGACGGGTTAGGGCGCAAGTGCGGCGGTAGGACACTCCCCAAGAAAGGGCCCACATGCCCTTCCCCGCAAGCATTCACCTTGAATGCTCCAACGATGCCGATGTGGCAAAGCAGGACAGTGGCCTGCCTTAGGCCACCTTTCCTCCATGGCCGCGTGTTGGCATTCCTTAACGCCGCTAGTAGAACGGTGTCAGAAATGTTGCTAGCACTCCTTACATTTTCTTAGTGCTAGGTTGTCATCCCAGCGACAATGCCAGAAGGGTTCACTAGTATATATGAGTATGCCACTTAACTTTAGAATAAGAATGGAATTATTCGCATGCACACAGATAAAATATCATTGTAGTATTTTACCAGGTAGTAAGCTAAATGTTGTACTTATAATTTACTTAGGGATGAATGAGTACTAGGACTACGATAAGAACCCTTTTACTTATGATAGATAAGTCAATCTAAGTCCCACTAATCTATTCAAAACAAAGGTAAGTCACAAGATATATAATAGAGTATAAGGACTAATCACCAGTAATAAATATCCAGAGCATTCCTTTCTATAGCATTAGCATTACTATTAGAACATCAAGACATATTTCTATGTTATTCCTATTTACCAGTCAAGTATACATTGATTGGTGCCATTACACCTAATAGTCATGTGAGATTCTATTTCATGCCTACTCATGAGGGACATTACCAAGGAAGATTAAGAACAGAGCTTATTTTCCAATAGAAGAGGAGCTGCCACACAAAAAGAGTAGGGCGAGGCGGATGCAACACGTCCTTGGTGGAGCGTGGCTGGAAGGTGAAGTCGAGGCCCTCGACGCTGTCGTAGAGACCGCTGACGCTGCTGGCCACGCTGTCCTTCCTAGTAGCTTGACGACTGCCACCACGTCCTTGCTAGCCTCCACGAACAGCAACCCCTGTGCCTTCCGGTCGATGAGAAGGTTCATGCTCAGCATCGTCGTCGTGTTGGTGGTTGCCATCGATCGGGTAAGCTGGAGCTCTACTTCAAGCAAATGCGAACGAGCTAGCACTTGGGTGGTTGGGAGAGGTGGTGAAGAATCATTGCCCTAGTTGGTTTCGGCGATTAACGACAATTAGAGATTATTATGGCTAACGTGTGTTTTGTAGAGGCTATGCGTAGCTCAGCCATAGTGATCAAGGAGAATGGGCTCTAATGGTCATCACTTAGCCCCCAAGATGGATATCATTTCGGATTTCAAGGAGACATGATGAAGACCCTAGAATGATAGGCTAAGTGCCATAAGGAGATGAAGGGCACTTAGAAATAGATAGGGCTTCTCTTTTTATCTTTGACCGTACTATTAAGAGGGGTTGAGACTAGTAGCTTGACTTAGGAAAGCTTCATGACTTAGGTGTGGTGCACACTTGACTTCCTTAGCTCTAAGCAAGCCTAGAGTGACCGTAAGATAGCCTAGAACAACTTCCATATTCATCGCGACGAAAAACGAAGTTGTTAAAACTGTTTTCTGGGCATCAGACGCTCCTGAGGGGGGCGCCGGACGTTGTCCGTCGCGTCGGACAGAGGCGTCGGACGCTGGGTGGTTGAGTCCATAGCGTCCGTCGACCTTCCAGTGGAGATGTTTTCTGGCTAAGTTTTTCAGGGTCTATCGGACGCTGTCCGACGGCCATGCGTCGGACGCTGGGTAGAGCGTCCGTCGACCTTCCAGAGAGGGTGTTTTTTAGCCCGAGCCAGAGTGTAGCGTCGGACGCTGGGATGAGCGTCCGTCGCCCAGTGACGTAGCGTCCGTCGCTGGGAACAGTGTGTCAGAACTAGCCGTTGGGCAGGGCGTCGGACCGTCCGTCGCCTAAGCGTCGGAGCGTCCGTCGCCCAAACTATGAACAGAAACTAGCCGTTGGGGCATGCGACGGACCGTCCGTCGCCTAGTCGACAGAGCGTCCGTCGCCAACTTAAGTTGCCAGCCCGAGGTAGTTTTCAGAGGGTCTATTTATAGCCCCTCCCACTTCTCTCCCACTAGGCCTTTTCTCATTTGAGTTGCTGAGTTTGTTGAGAAGGTTGGGAAGAGAGCAAGAGCCCTAGAGAGAGAGAGAGTGATTCGCGAATCCATCCATCCTCTCTCTAGTTCATCCAAGAGTTCAAGTGTGCATCCTCTAGTTGTGAAGCTTGAGTGAGTCAAGCGAAGATCGAGGCTTGTTACTCTTGGTGATCGACATCACCTAGACGGTCCGGTGGTGCTCGGAGGAAGGTGATCGCCGGCGGATTGTCGGCGGCCCTTCTCCATCGACGTTGTGATCGGTTGTGGGCGATTCACCGAGCCGGAGTGGCAAAAAATCAGCCCGTAGAGAGCACTCATCCCTTGCGCGGGATTGAGGGGGAGCTATACCTTGCGAGGTGCTCCAACAAGGACTAGGGGGGAGTGTCGAATCTTTGATACCTCGGCAAAACATCGCCGTGTCAAGCATCTCTTTCCCTAGCTCTTTACTACCGCATTACTTTCCGCACTTGTCATTCTTTTTATACTAGAATTGTGTAGGAAGTTTTCGCTTTCCATTGACTTGCTACCGCTTTCTAGCTAGGACACACAAGCGGTAGACACTAGGGGGTTAATTGGCTCTTTATAGGTTTAATTCTTGTTTAGAAATTAAAAAGAGCCCAATTCACCCCCCTCTTGGGCATCTTGATCCTTTCAGGTGGCATTCAGCAGGTGTTTGATAAATTGCCTCAAACGTGGTAAACTTACATGTATAAACCCAAATCAGCCAACGAAACTTACACTAGATGCTAACAAGGCTTAAATGATACATGCAACCAAATAAGTTCATCTTAGCTTCCTTGAGACAGACTTGGGCTATTTTCTAGCCAGGCTAGCTAGAAGATGTGTAAAAACCAAACACACTTTATATGTGTTTTTTTTAAAAGGGAATATATTAATTGAACTCTTGCTAAGGTAAATAGCCCAACCACTATTCCTAACATGTTTCATGGAATTTAAACAAAGCACAACCTACAATAGAATGTGTGGAACTCAATTTATACTCCTTGCACAACCTCGTCACTAATTCTAACATGCCTTACATAATTTTACTTCTCCAATCTATTACATTTTATATTGGGTGTAGCATCGGTATTTCTCTCGTACCCGGTTCGGCTGCATCTTTTCTTTCTGAGTTCCTGTCACTATTGGACTTGAAAGCTGCCTTTGAGACTTAGGGCCTGTTTAGTATTGAGGTGTTGTGTTCTAGTTTTGTTTTTGCCAATCATTTATTTTCAAAACAGCTTTACTCATGAAGCTGTTTTTCTTCGTCTCTCACAAAAGGATGAAGTGGGACGAAGCTAAAAAAAAGTAGCTTATCTCAGCTTTCTCCCACTTTTCTCTCTTATACCATGCATAAAGTTATTGATGAAGCTGTTTTGCCAACTATTTTTTTAAAAAAAATAACTCAGCTTCATCTATAGAGTTGTTCATGAAACTATTTTCAAAAAAACAGTTTCACTATGAGTTGTACCAAACAGACTTTTAACGCTCTTTCTCCGCTTGATAGCTGCCTCACATACATCTAACCGCTCCCGCCTCTGTTGTAGCTCATCGTTCTTGTCATTCAGATTGTTTATTTATCATCTACACATAACTCTTGCTGTTTTTTTTCACATAACATAGAAAACTACCAAATAAATCTGGCACTGACTATGAGCTTCTCTTCTATTCCAGCAGCTGGACGCCATGGCCCATGCATGTGTGATTTTAATTTGCTCAGACCTCTTGAATTTAAACCTGCCATCACCCTTGTTTCTCAGGTCTGTGAATAAAAAACAAAGCATATACATATTTTATTGAAGGAACACTTAGCAATTATCTATCTTTATAAATTACTATTTTAATAATAAATCAAATAGATAGATCTTTCAACACCGAATAAATTGGAGGACGGCGGACGCATCCGCGTGGATTTGGCTAATGCTGTTACGACGCCTGGCGATTTTTACCGACTCGCGCCGGTTAATCTACTGATTTGCAACTGGTTCTCTCGGTTGCCTGTTGCTGTTGGTGTACGTGGCTTTGTCGCTGCTATAGGGGCCCATTGGCTGGCCCAATACCACACATAGTCTGGGGCCATGACCCGAGATGGGGATGGGTGGCCTTTCCAGGTTCCTGTGCGTCCGCACCCTCCGCAGCTCTCCTCGCCCCTCCGCTCGGGAGGGTCCTTGGTTCCTGTGCGTCCGCACCTCGCCGGCTCCGCCGTGAAGGTCGACGAACCTCCTCTTCAACAGACGTTCCTCCCCTGCTCCCTAGGTTTGTTGCCGGCCTCACTCTCACCTCGGTGGTTGTCCGGGCCTATGCGGCGTCAGGTGCAAGGACCGGCCCTTGCCGCTCATCGCCAAGCGCGACCACCTCTTACAAGGCTCTGCGCTTCTCTCCCCTCTCTCTTGCCTCGCTCGTGGTGGCCGCCGCTGCGCGAGCTCCCAATCTTTTCCGCTCCCAGTCATTGCTGTCGCATTCATGCTGGCCCACGAACTGGCCACTGTCTCCGTCAATCTGCTTATCTGCACCAAGGACAACGCAGAGCTCTGCCGATGGGCGCAAACAAAGGCCGGCTGCACTGTCCAAGATTCAGGTCGTAGGTGAGTCACAGTCCGACGATGGGTGCCCAGCTTGCAGCAGTTGAGGTTGGGCAAAGATACAGGTATGACCATTCTTTGCTTGTTTTCATTGATTTTAGCATGTGCAATAGAACAGCTTGGATCTGATTCAGATTGCTTGCTACTGAATTTCTACCTGCAAATCTTTCTGCTCTCATCTCCCTCAAAATTTTAGTTACTCTGTTATTGGTTTCTTATAAGTGTGGCGATTTTATTGTAGTAAAAAGGTAAGGATATTCAAGATTATTTCAGGATAAGGCAAATGTATTAACTGGTAAATGATATAAAACGATTTGTCTACAGTTTTTGTTATGTCTCCAGTTCTCTTCTTATTGTGCGTCCAATAAACATTGTTTATGGTGTTCTCGCTAAATCAATGTTATGTTTCTAGGTGCAATACATGAAGACTGTTTGGCCTAGCTTCACATCCGCGACTGTTTTCTTAGTGCTATATGATCAAGGAAAGGTATATTATATTTTATTTGTTAAAATAGAGGTTACTAACTCAAATTTTTGGTTCCTGTCATAACAGAAAAACTCAGTACAAGTTGACAGCGTGTACTCATATTCTTTGCAAAACTGATTTATTTTTCAGCTTCCCTATGGGCTGTGGCATAGTTTCTACATGGTTTATTTCAACCTCTGCTATGCCAATGTACCTCATATTTTTGGTCAGGCATGTACTGTGCAAATTAGAAATCACTACAACATAGAAATTCCCTCCGTTCTTTGCATGTGATTTGCCTTATCTGAGTCATGTGCATAATTAATTTCATCTTTGTTAGATGGTATTCCTTTATTATGTTGACATTAATCTTAGTCTTCTTTCGTTTTGCTTCCAGATATAATCACGGACGACCAAAATGTTGAAGGATGTCCCAGGTATTTTAGCGTCCCCTTTTATTTAGGCGTTGTCCACTAATCTTCATCTATAGTTTGATGTAGTAATCGACATCAAATCATGTATGTTTTGGGGTAATTTGACACTGATGGGAGCAATGCCATGTTCCTATTGAAAAAAAAGTTCTTCCATGAGCCGTCCAGACCATTATTCGAATTTACTTTACAAGAGGAGTGTTTACATTTATTTTCTACAATACATATAGTTAGGATATCATAAGTTCATAACAGTTGATCTAACATATTAGTTTCCCATATATTGAGGACAGTGAGAGCCATGCTCAAGAGTAAACATTACCTCAGGTTACATTTGATTTCCTAATGTGTCAATCAACAATAAATAATATTTCGCTCTATGAAGATTTATTTTTTAGTTCATACAGTCAAAATAAAATTGACTGTATGTGGATCAAACCCATGGCTAACAGGCTATGTATTTTAATCAATGTTACAAAAGAACCAATTGTTCTGGATCTCTTTTATGTTTTAAAGGCAGAGCCTTGCTTATAAATAAATTCTACTCCTTTTCCTCTTTACGTGCAAAACAATATTTCTTGCTATTTTTTTGTGCAAAAAAATCTCACCTCTGTTTAGTTGGATGTCCTATTCATTCCCAGTTTACTTCACTTTGATCTTTGTTGTCCAGATTCTATTTTGTTTTAGGCATTTATTATCACATATTTCATCACACTTCCCATGATTGATGTCTTTCAAAATTTGTTTCTACATCCTAGGTGTGATGGGATGATGCAACTCTGAAAGGATGAAGAATCAGGTGACTGGCCATAGAAGAGTAGCTAACCGGCCTGTAGGGTCTTCAACGCCAATATGGCTGCAATGAAAATTAGCAAGCATGTAGTGATGAACCTAATAGTATATTTGTTGCACTAGACATTACAGTGGAAATTGAAGGCATCACTGAAAGAGGGACGAGGTGGGCTCTCACCACATCATAGGTATCATCCTCCCATTTCCAATGGAACAAGAACGATATAGACACTTGGGTTTGTTGATTTATGTGCAATCAAGATAGGGAAAGAGTTCAGACTTCAAACATGTTACCTTAATTATTTTTTTCCTTTCATGCCTATGCTAAAATTGAAATTTGTTTTAGATATCTGTGTTTCTATATTGATGTGCCTTCAACCATCCTGATATGTTAAAAAATATCTTTCTGATAGTTCCTTGCTTTGCCTCCTATAATTGCAGGTCAACTAAGTAGGACTAGCTATGGTGAACTTCTTTCATCTGGTTCTGCACCCTCCTGTGCTCCCTTTGGACTGCCTCTTACTGCTCCTCCAGTTACTTGAAGGAGGCCTAGATGCAAAAATAGGAGAACATGTATGTTATTTTTGTTCTATGTTTGTGTGTTATTCCTTATGTTGACAATCTTAGATCTCCGAGTCAGAAATTTTAATCTGAATGTCATATGAATGCTGGAGATTAAGGCATATTGATGTGGTAAATTGTTTATAGATTGCAATTTGTATTTCTTTTCTTTGTATTTCCTTCTCTTTTCACATCAGTCCTAATATTCACTGTAATTATTTGTTGATGCATTGCACATGGGGATACACAACAACAGTTTGTGTGGGTTTGATGTTGTCTATTTTCAGACAAATACTTATGAAAGGCATGACAATTGGATTGATGGACCATCTTTACTTTTTTTTTGCATACATGAGTGCTACATACAAAAAGCCAATGTGATGTACTATCCAGATTAAGTCTTATTTCTGTACAATCTAGCCTACTGCCAGCTCTCCTGTGTTAGAAGATTTTGATCCATTTTGTGACATTGACATCCATTTTGTGACATTGACGTTCACTGTTTGCTTTACCATTTATTTATTTATTTTTGCTTTTTTCTTCCTCTTCGCCGAACTTTTTCCCCCTTCAAAGACCGGCGCGGTGGCAGCGCGCCCATTGTGCTAGTAAAGAACAAACGTACGTGAAAAGTAAACTAAGCATATCATCAGGCCCAACACAGAACTGAGCCCAACTTTCAGTAGTTAAATTGGCCCAACCAGATTATGTGCTACAATCAAAATTCTTTGATTCGGAAATGGCTAGAGGTGACTTGAGAATAATGTATGAAATGGTCAGACCATAATTGTGCGACCGTGTTCACGGTTTTGTTGGCGGAACAGAATGTTCCGGCGGCTCCGCACAAGGACCAGTATTGTCGCTGAATTTGAGAACATATTTTAATTTGTTTTAATACGATAATGTAGACATAAATAAAAGGTGTTATTTTATATTATCTTTTGATGATATTATGTATACATAGTTTATATTCAATGTTAGGTATCATTTTGCAATATCTTCCACAAATTAAAGGCGAGGCCAGTAATTTGTACAAAAATTTAGTGACGAGTTAATATTCTCACACACATATAATAGGGTAAGTTTGGATGAGTTAGCTAGTTAGTAGTTGGGATAAAAAATTATTTAAATTACATAGAGCATCTCCAAGAGAGAAGCTATTTGTGTTGTGTACTTTATATTATCTGGGTATCTTTCTACAAAACGAGAGGTCTAACCATTCTTCTATTCGGTTGTTGACGCTTAATTAGGTCACCGCACCTAATGAGGAGGTAGCCCGCTTGATGTAGGGACTTTTAGTTCAGTTGGCACCTAGGGTTTGTTTGCACTCGGACCCTATGCCTCTAGCAATGAGCGCGATACGCAAGAGACGTCGTCGGAGGAGCCTCGCCGCGAGCGCGATATGCAAGACACACCGACGAGGTCTTTTGAGACCCGAAACCGCATACGTCCGGGTGTTGGGGGCGCGCAACTGATATGAGCTGCTCTAGCCAGCCTAGACGCTCTAGAGCGTGTTTATCGTTGATCCTCTAGCCATGTAGAACCGACGAAGAATGAGAAAGAAGTGGTAGATGAGAAAAGAGAGGTAAAAGGAGTAGTAGATGTGTTTGTACGATGATTGGATAATGGGAATTCAAACAACCATGTACCCCTTGTTTTATAGGGGTAGGAGTGGTCTTATCTAGTTGAAAAACTAATGTGATATTATTATTACGTCCCTTATATAATTTTTTGAACTTAGGCTAAAATTGTCTTGGACCTATTTAATTGGAATGGACCCAATTTGAGTGTCAATATTGGTCACTACTAGAGAACAGGCCTTTGGTTGATGTCCAAACTGAACTTTAGTCTCAAATTTTTTTGCGTTCGAGACTAATAGATCTTTAGTCCCGGTTGGGAACACCATCTGAGACTAAATGATTTCCTTTAGTCCTGGTTGGTGTTCCCAAACAGGATTAAAGGTTTAGAACATGTAGTCGCGGTTGGTAATATGAACCCGGACTAAAGGTAGACCCTTTAGTCCTGGTTGTTGTTCCCAATCGGGACTAAAGGTCCCTCGATGTATGGTTCAAAAGTTAAGGATTCCATTTATCATTAGATATAATGTGTAGGTGGGTGGTAAGCCTACGCGCGAGGTTGTGCATGAGGTCTCGCGGCTGTGCATGAGGTCTCGGGTTCGAATCCTGGGGGCGCAGTTGGGATGGGAGATTTTTTTTTCTTTCACGAGATGGCCTTTAGTCCCGGTTGTGGGGAATCAGGACCGGAAACGTAGTCATAGTCTCGTCTCGCCATCCCGTGGGAGATTATTTTTTTTTCTTTCACGAGATGGCCTTTAGTCCCAGTTGTGGAAATCGGGACCAGAAACGTAGTCATAGTCTCGTCTCACCATCCCCTTCCCTTCCCGTGCAAGCGTGGATCCTTTTCCTACTAGTGTCAAGCGCGAGAAGCATGCATGTGTCTAAGCGACCATCTTTTAAATGCTAATAATAACTAGTTAAAGGATTATAAAAAAATTGGCCTCACCTTTTAGTGCTCATGTTTTTTTAGAAAAAAGAATATATTGATATCCCAGCTTCTACATCGACTAATGTATATGACTGTTCATTATTAGAGATAAGCAAAACAATTCCAAGGAATGTCAGAAACGAAGTTTTGAGCCATCAAGACAAAAATGTTTTCAACTAAAAGAAACTAGAGCATAATTCTATTGCTAAATCTCCAGCTATGTCTTGTAAACACCTCCATCGCGGCTGTCTCAATAATCTTACATCCCAACTTTATAAACTGACGATCCTCCTCCTTCTGAAGTAAGGACCAGTACCTGATCCAGTACGTCCCCTTAAAGATAATCTACAAATAAGACGGTGTTGTGGCCTTGTCAAACACAATATCATTACGTGTTAACCAAAGTGCCTAACACATAGCACTTGCCCCCACAAGAATTTAAGATTTTATTTTTCTATTTAACCCTTCCAACCAACATGTAAACAAATTGTTTAGATACACTAGGACTAGTTTGAGCTATTTTTTAGCTATCTAGCAATTAGTTCTTAGATAATTATATCTAAGAGCAATCTCAAAAGACTCTTTGTATCGTTTCTAATTTATAAGAATAAAAATTTAAATTAAAAAAAATACTCTCCAAGGATTTTTTACTTGGACCTCTAAATTTAGACATTTTCTATTCCGGATTTCACATTATCCAAAAATAAAAGAGATCATGGCTATTTAGAGTGCGCACAAGATATAAAAAGTATTGGTTAAAGAAATAGAAAACGATTTATACTCAATAACTTTCCAAAGTAATGATAAATGAAGTAAATTTTAGAAAGGCTTTTAGAGATGCTCTAATTTGACTGTTATTATAATGGATGATTTGGTAGGAAACTGGACACTACTAGAATGATAGATTTATCTTAGTCTTTCCAAATAATAATCATAGCACATAAGAATTCTCACCCGAAGATATTTAGTACAGAAGATTTATACTAAATTTTGAATATCAAAACAGTAGGAGAACTCAACTTGACTTGAAGAATTTTTAGATTTTGGTAGTTTGTGAGGGCAAGTTTGCTGGGCATGTCACCAACGCAAATGTTCTGCTGTGAACGGCAATGAGCACATCAACGACGACTGCGACATGGGAAAATTATGAAGATTTGGCCCGATGGCTGGTATACGCGTTAAATTCGTTGCTAGCTGGTGATTGTCACAGGTTTCGGTTCGAATATTCAGGGGATCAAGCGAGTAATGCTGATCACAAAACTAACAAGTGTCGACACTGACAAGCAATGCAAGTTGATGTAAATATCAAACAGGCCGTCCGTATGTACATACAGCCGCGTCAAGGTCAAATGGTCACTAGCCTGGAGACGTTTGTGGTGCATACAGAGCGCGCGAAATTTCTCAGTTGAAAAGACTACATACAAGATTGGGCCGCTCTTTAATTGTCTCGATTCAATAATGTCCTGATCATTTAATTTTATGAATTCTCTGAGATCAACTGGATGGCTGCCTGAATTTCTAGAGAGATCATGAGGATTGGTGGGTTTAGTGTTGTTTTCATCGATCGCTGCTTTTTCTGGTTTGTTCGTTGTGGGAGGGTTTATCTATCTTGGATGTATGCGTGTTCCTTGCATTGCATCGAATTCCCTTCTGTCCTGAGGAATGCATCTGTAGATTCTACGGAGTACCTATCTAGTTTAAGGATCAAAAAGCCATATCGCATTCACTGCCCCCCCTCCCCCACATATATTATCGCGACAAAAGCAACAACCGCTTTAGAACAACAGTGGCTGCTTGGGAGGGCTCTTGGGTTGGTCGAGCGAGAAGGCATATCGATGCAATATGGTTCCTTTTCCCAATTCCCGCTATGCCAGAACACGTAATTAGTATCAGAGCATCACTGTTAAATGTAACATTCTAGCCAGCTAAAAGCTTCTAGTAATTGTATTGTTGTTAGCGCACACTAGTACACAGACATACTATAGAGGCGGTTGGTAACATATTTTTTCAATGGTGTTTTTAAGAACCGTCTGCACCAGAGGCATGTGAAAATAGAACCACAATGCAGACGGTTTATTTAGAATCGCATGTAGAAAAGATGGTTTACTAAAGAGGACCGCCTCTATTTTCACAGGCGGCTGACTTAAGGAAACCACCTGTGGAAATGGATTTCCACAGGCAGTTTCTTTAAGTCAGCCGCCTATGAAAAGATAACCCCTATTTTTCAAATTTTAAACCAAACCTTATATTTAACCCTAAACCTATTGGATGATGTTCAATTATAGCCACATGGTATTTAATTATTTCATACAAGTTATTTCATACCCATAAACATAAAGTCACACTTATTTACATCAAAGTTTCATGCTCACAAACATAAAGTTAAATGTATTTACATATCACACTATATATATACATCGAAGTTTTCACTAGTGCTCTAATAACTATCTCGACTAAGTTGTAGACTACTAATCTCTGTGAGCACTCTATACTTTGTGATACTTAAGATGCCCGACTTATCATGATAACTCCCATTGCATGCAATAACTTCTCTAAAGATGAATGAATACAAGTCCTCAACTATTATGTACAAAGTACGTTCGCTCATGTTCGTCGCCTTTTGTACATAAGAGTCATGGGAGAAAATTTTATAAATATTATATATATATACCTGATAATACATTTGTAACTTTAATGTGAGAACTACAATCATAACTATTACTTATATTACCTTAGAAGGATTCTTGATGTATCATCCGTTCTGCCTCATGAACTCGCACACGTAGAATCTACAGAGGACCAATCCAAGTAGTTGCTTGTGGCACTATATAACAAGAAAGTGGTTATGTATTTATAACATCGTACTATGTATTGAACATGTATATGATATGTATTCATAAATTTTCATACGTACATGCTAGTGATGATATATGTTCAATGGCTGCCCTGGTAATCCTGACTCACACTTTCTATTTTTTAACTTGTAGTACCTATATGCCCTATAATTTCGAATAGAATCACCATGTTATTCTCAAACTGTTGACGGAATATGGTTGACAGTCTACCTAGGGGGTACCCCAAGGTAGTAGATTAGATGGCACAGGTGTGGCGACGGCTATCAAGTGTAACACAAAGCGTAGACACGGCGGTGAAAGGATCAAGATGCCCAAGAGGGGGGGGGGTGAATTGGGCTCGTTTTAAATTTCTAAAGCAAATATGAAAACTTATCAAATGGCAATCACCCCCTAGTGCCTACCGGTCGTGTGTCCTAGCTAGAAAGCGGTAGAAGTTCATGGAATTGAAAGACACCCTAAGCAATTCTAGTGGGAAATGAAAGAACAAGACGGAATGTAATGCGGAAATGTAAAGAGCTAGGGAAAAGAGATTCTTAGTGACGCAACGATGTTTTCCCGAGGTATCGAGGTGTCGACACACCCCCCTAGTCCTCATTGGAGCACCTCTCAACGTATAGCTCTGTAACACCCTAAAATTTGAAATATAAATTAGGTTTGAATTTAAATTAAATTTGATTTAATTCAAGCAATGTTTGTGATCATAGAA
The DNA here is from genome assembly GCA_022036555.1 of Microstegium vimineum. NCBI lineage: Eukaryota > Viridiplantae > Streptophyta > Magnoliopsida > Poales > Poaceae > Microstegium > Microstegium vimineum. Next base: position 24,258,343 of record CM039140.1, read on the forward strand.
TTAAATAAATAAAATAATAAAACTAATATCATGTTAGGGACAACATGTTTGTGCATTTCATGCCTCTGCATTTTCTTGTGTGTTTGGTTTTCAAAAACTCCAAAAAGGAAATTCAAAATCAATTTAGAAATCAATTTGGAAAATCATTTGCAAAAAGGAAAAGAAAAATAAAATGGAAAAACCTTTTCTCTCCCTTTCCCCTTTCGGCCTAGCTGGCCTGCTATCCCCTCCTCCTTTCCTTCTCTCGCTTGGGCCGGCCGCCCTTGGTCTTGGCCCAGTCGCCCGAAGGCCCGCTCAGCCGCCGCTCACCTCCCCTCCTTCCACTGACGTGCCGGGCCTGCCCGTCAGCCCCATCCCCTACCTCGAGTCCGAGCCGGACTCTGTCCACCGCGTCGCGTCCCGCCGCAACCGCCTCCCCCGCGTTCCTCGCGCGTAACCGTGTGGGACTCCTCCCCTCTGCTCCTATAAATAGTGCCGCCTCCGCGCCACCTCTCCCCCGTCCTCGCATCGCCTTGCAAGCCTCAACAGCAGCGCCGCGCCGCCGAGCAGAGCGCCGCCGCCAAGCACCACCGCTCAAACCACCGTTCCGCGCAACTCCGGCCGCCGTAAGTTTCCCCGAGCCACGCATCGTCTTCGCGTGACTGCGGAACGTCTTCCCTTCCCCTTTTCCCTCTTTTGTGCTCTGGTTCATCGTGTCGCCGTGCACAGGGGTCCCGCCGCCACTGTCTCTCGTCGCCGGCCACCCACGGCTAACCCCGAGCCCGGCCAGTGCCCTGGGTGAGTTCGCCTTGAGCTCCTCTCGTTCCCCGACCCCTTTGTTCGCGAAACTGAGCAGCCGTGGAGCTCCACCGCGGAGCCCCTGTACCTGGCCAGGATACTATTCCCCGAAGGGGAATCCCCTCTGTTCCCTCCCCCTGCTAATCTCACCCCTCCATCTCAGATCCAAGGGATCAGATTCACTGAAACCTCATCGTCCTGACAATTTTGCTAAAGAGCCCCTCGGGTTCTTTGACTCTCAACCCGCCGTCCAAAGCGGTTTTCACCTTTACGCTTTTTCCTCTGGAAAGCGTATTCCCTTTTCAGATCTGTTTTATTTTGAAAATTAAATAAAAATTCCTATTTACAGTTTTGCCACTGATCTTTAAAAGCTTATAATTTGCTCATTTTTGATCCAAATCGATCCGTTCAAGTTGCCTTAGATTCGTAGTTCTATCCTCTATCCAGTAGTATAGTTTTCATCTATGTTAATTAATTTTGAAAATAAAAGTAAATTAATTCTCTTAATGCTTTAATCTCTCTTTTCAAAATCTTGTTTAATCTATAGTTTATTCGTTTTAGATCCGATTAGTGTGATTCTCGCGTCTTTGTGATCGTAGTATAATATAGATCTGTTTTATAACCTTTTCAAAACCTCTTTATTGTTTATGGTGTAATGTTCTAATTATGTCTATGTTGCTTCGTGTATGCCTGTTCGGATGATTGCGTGGTGATGTTGATCGAGTACAGCCGGTGAGATCTTCGGTGAGCAAGAGTTCTTTGCAGTAGATCAGGATCACCAGGAGCTTTGTGATCAAGGCAAGTTTAACATGGGATCATCCTTGTTACCTATTCACTTTAATTCACCTAGTCATGATTGCATGTGTCTCAATTGATTCCTATTTAGATCTATACCATAGCTTGTTACCTTGTACCTTGTCACCATGGGTTTCTATGCATATGGGTAGCTTTGCTATGCTTTACATGATGAATATGGAATCGAATATTGATTAATGATATATGCAACAATGAGATAAAATTGGCTTTTGTAGCAACATGGAATAGGACCCCACTGTAGGGCAAAAGCTGGGATTCAAATGCAACCATGAGTGTTATAATGGCTCTGGCTTTAGTTAAGTATGAAGTTTGGACTAGCATGCTTGTGGTTCATGAAAGGCACCTTTGCCGAGCTAGTTATGGGGTATAGCTTGTATGGGGACCGCTGCGGGTGGTACCATCGGGGTGTCCCAAATTCCCCTTTGCATTGGGTCCGTAGGGTCCGCTACATGTTAGAAAGGGCTTTTGAAAGACTTCATAGTGTTCCCTGCCCGCTCACCTTGGCAGTGTTATGGGACTAGCTATCCCGGGCATATGGGCAATATGGCTCGTGGGTAAAGTGCGTAACCTCTGCAGAGTGTAAATCTATCATGATAGCCGTGCTCACGGTCACGAGCGGCCTGGAAAACTCATAGTGTAGATGATGTTGTTTAATTGTTAATGTGGTTTACTAATCTTATCACGTGGTTATTAATTGGGTTTGCATAACTAAAGCTAAGTGTTGGTAAAACTGGACCAAGATAAAAGCAACCGCAGTTCAGACAGTGTCAGCCTTTTGAGCTTCATAACCCTATCTTACTCTTGCTGAGTACTTTAAGTGCTCACTCTTGCTTTCTCAACCCCTTCAGATGGCTAGTGGTCAACCAGTCGGCGTTCCCTGTGAAGTAGAGCTTCGTCGCGAGAGTTATCTTTATATTCCGCTGTTATGTTTAAGAATATTATTCGTTATGTAATAAGCACTCAGTGATGGTACTATTTAAAGATTTTTCGGCTTATGTGTGATTGATCTCTGGGCACACATGAGATATTCGCATTCAATTTTATTCTTAAAATTGGGTGTGACAAGCTCCCCCTCTACCCGCGCAAGGGTAGAGTGCTCTCTACGGGCTGATTCTTCGCCACTCCGGCTCGGTGAATCGCCCACAACCGATCACAGAAGCTTGGAGAAGAGTCGCCGACAATCTTCCGGCGATCACTTCCTCCGAACACCACCAAACCGTCTAGGTGCTATCGAACACCAAGAGTAACAAGCACAAGACCTTCACTTGACCAACTCAAGGCTAGGAAGGTGGATGGATGCACACAAGTCACTCCTAATCACTCTAGGAGGGAAGAACAAGATGGAATCTCTCAAATCTCTCCCTCACTAGGCACTTGGCTCTCCAAGGATTCTCTCAAGGTGTAACCAGCTGAAAAAATGTCCAAGCAAGCTTCTAAGGACGAAGGGGGCAACTATAAATAGTCCCCACCTCCAAAACTAGCCGTTTTTCTGCTTTTTCCACTTTCTGCGAAGGCACCGGACTAGTCCGGAGGACACACCACCGGACCAAAGCAACTGGTCCAGAGCTCACTCGCAATTCAAAATCCACTGGAAAGCAGGCACCGTCGGACCACTCGCTATGGACGCCCTGGTCCGACGCTCAGGTCCGGAGTCAGGGTGCTCACTGAGTTGAAAACTCAACTGAGCTTGGCACCACCGGACCACTCGCTATAGTCCGGTGCCATGGTCCGACACAGAGGTCCGGAGCCAGGTTGCTTACTGAGTTCTCAAACTTCTCTGACTGAGAGCGTCGGACTAGCCGTCGGACTCACCGTCGGGCTAGTCCGGAGCCTCCTCTGAGGCTGGCTTCCTCTGGCAGGGACCACCGGACAACTTGCCTATGGTCAGGTGCAGTCCAGACAGGTGGTCCGGAGCTTCTCGAGCTGAACTTATGCCTAAGTCAGGGACCGTCGGACCACTTTCCTTGGTCCGATGCCTACTAGGCAGACTGGTCCGGAGCCTCTTTCTCCCCCTGTTTCAACAGTTTTCACTAAGTTCTCTCAAGGGGACTTGCTCCTAACATTTCTAGGGTTAACCAAGGGCTGATAGCAAGGTCTCTAGGACTAGTTCTGACAAGTGTGCATATACCCACTTTCCTAAACTCTCCTAGGTCAAGCTACTAATCTCATACCCTCCTTAATAGTACGGTCAAAGGAAAAACAAAGCCCTAGCTATACTTAGTGCCCTTCTCAACCTTATGGCACTAAGGACTAGCCTAGTCTTCAACTTGTATCATCATCCTTTGAAACCGAAACGATTTCCATCTTGGGGGCATGAATATCCATTAATCCCATTCAAATTGTATCACTAATGACCTAACACAAATGACTTTGCCTCTACAAAACACACGTTAGTCATAGTGACCTAGCATTGTCGTTAATCGCCTAAACACAAGGGATCATGATTCTTCAATCTCTCCCTTTTAGGTGATTGACGACAATACAAGCTCGAGTAGAGAATAATGAGTGAATTTTGATAAGAGAAAACATGACTTGACATGAGATAGGCATGGGTTAGTGATAAGAAAGACAAAAACATGTCTAACCATTCAAGCCATGAAAAGCACAATAGATATGAATTGAGCATAGTACTTGATTTCAAAGGATATGCTATAGCCAAACGAACAGAGATTAGCGCGGAAGCAATAGAGAATAACCAAGTGACATGATATATATAAGTAAAGGTCCACACATGTCACGCAACCATCAAGTCTCAACCATCACACACATATCATACAATGCATAAAGACGGTAAACGTGATGCATGATGCGATAGAGTAAATACACAACAAAACAATGAATCCTACTAACTCCCCCTGAAGCTAGCCCATCTACTCGACTCTCCCTCTCCCCCTTTGGCGTCGAAGCACCAAAACTAAGCGTCTGGAGGCGGAGTGGAAACAGCCGTGGAGCGGTCAAGCACTCTGAACTCTGACAAGTATGTCTCATCATCTGAATCCTCCCCCTGAGTGTCTATCGCTGGATGTGGAGCGGTCTGGGGGACAGGAGCTGACGTGCCGGCTATCTCTGTTGTCGAAGACCCTGGAGCTGTAGCTGGGGTAGGAGTAGGAGCAGAATCCGGTGCCATTGTCTCTGCTGGAGCCTCTAGAGCTTTGGTGTCCGGTTGGGCCTCATGCACGGACTCGACTGGAGTCTGAATAACCGGAGACTGCGGAGGCTGTACTGGAGTCGTAGTAACAACAGTGGCATCGGTAGTAACAGCAGCTATGGGTGGAGTGGATATGGCTGGAGCTCGACTGTCGTGTGTAGCCTCTGAGGAAGCAACTGAAGAATGGTGCTGACCAGCTGTCGGTGTAACCAGTTCTGCCTCAATCTCTGCTGCTATCTGCTGACCAGTGAGAGACGGCTGTCCTGTGATGTCGCTGAACGACGCTGAGAGATCTCTGGCAGTAGCACCCATCGTAGCAGACATCGGCGTGAAACCGGTAGTAAGAGGGGTGAACTGCTAAGTCGGGTCGAAGGTGTCCAACCACTGAGTGACCTGAGTCGCCGGGGACTGGAACGGGGTGGTCATTCCGGCACCCTAAAGTCCACTAGACTGTATGGCTAGGGTGAGAGTGACGATCTGTCTGGCTGAACTGGAAGGGGACACTGAAGGGCCAACTGACTGTTGTGGTGCTGCTAGCTGACCAACTGCCGGAGAGGGCTGAGATTGACTCATCATCTGGATCTGAGGTGCAGCCAGGAACTCAAGAGGAGGAGCGCCAGTCCACTTCATCATATGTGCCATGAAGGCCATGTGCTGCTGCTGAAGCTGCTGAGACTGTAGCTGTAAGCGCTGTGACTCCAACTACATGGCAAGCATCTATTGCTGCATCTCAAAGTGTCGCTCCTCAGACTACCTTTGCATTTCATCCTATCTCTGCTAGACCTGGGTGATTGCAGTCACAAGGGAACCCTGCTGCTCATTCAGATGGTCAAGAATCTTCAGCATCATAGTTTCTGTAGCAGAACCAGAACCTCCTGCCTCAGTGTTGTGAGCCCGTGGGGGCATGGTAGGAACAGGCTGGAAGTCAGCGTCAGAGCTATCAAAGCACACGGTTCCCAAACCGACTATCAAAAGAAGCTAGTACTTTGTACGGTGGGAATGAAGTCGGTGACTGATCCAGCAAATTACGGAGTCCGGGGTTGGCTCCCACAAGCTCGATAGCTATGATAGAAGAAATCCAATGAGCATAGGGAAGCTGTCGTCGTGCCCTCATACCATCAGCAATCATATCCTCAATCTCTGACACTAGGAAATCAGCAATATCAAACGGTGTCTGAGATACGAGAACCTGAAGGAGAAGCTGTTGCATGTTAGTCGGACCTTCCTTGTACCCGGTGCGAGGCAATAGAGTGCGCCGTAGAACATCGTTCAGACGACGAACAGTGGGGGCGAAGCTCTGCCGGAGTACGTCGAGAGCCCTCTGTGAAGGGTGGCCTGAAGAGAGGTGCGACCTCCTGAACTGACAAAGTATGGCCACCTTTAGCCCGGCGAGGCACATGAACTCCTCTGTAGCAATCATAGTGAAGGTTGAGCTCTCCGGCTGTCTGGGTGAGATGAAGAATCTCTCTGAGCCGAGTCACATAAAGCCTGTAGCGCTATCCTCTGAAGGTATACTATATAAAGTTATGAAGAGGATCAACCCATACTGAAGCGTAGAACTCCCTGACCCACCTCTCAATGTAATTCCCGGAATGACCAAGAAGGTCGGCGAGTCCCGGAAGATACGTGATAAAGGGTCAAATTTCCTCTCCAGCCAACTCAACAATGCTCTCCAAGGAGCAAACTCTATGAGGTCTGATCTGAATGCTAGAAAGCTGAGCTGCTCTGTAGAAATCCTCCATGAGAGGTGTGTGCCATCCTGGTGAAGCTCTGGGGTCACGCTGATCAGGGCACCACTTCTTAAGTGCCACAAAACGAAGCTTTTTCACCTGCTTTGCTGTGAGCACCCTCAAGTCTAGGTGAACTGACGCTGAGGCTGCCGTAGGAGCTGCTGAGGCACTCTGAGGTGACTGAGCTGCCTGAGAACGAGTAACTCGCCCCTAGGAAAGGGGTGCCAACGGTGTACCAAGAGCTTTTGTGACAAGCTCTTGCTCCTCTAGAGCTTCCTCTGTTTGTGACTGAGTAGGAGGAGTAGACGGTAACTCCCGCGGAGGGGTGCCAAGTCTAACAGAACCTCGGCGACCACCTCACTTTGCACGGTCTGCTGCATCTGCCACTGCCTCAGCCTTCTCGGCCTCTGTAAGCTTTCGCTTCTTTTTCTCGGGCTTCTCAACAATCTGCTTCTTGCCCTTGTCCCTTGAAGGACGTGGAGGAGAAGGAGTGTCATCACCTGAGCCACTAGCACGAGCATGAGAACCAAGAGCCATCACTGATTGACAGAGAAACGATTGCCCAACTGACAAGTATAGAACCACTGTCACAAGCACTGCCACAAGAACCACTGATCTCTGTCACAAGCAACTGCCAACTGCAAAGAATCGCTGAACAATCAAAGCTGACAGAGGGGCTTGCCAAGCCACTGGACCGATCCTTCTGAGGCTTTGCCTCAATCCATACTCGCGGGCTTTGCTCCGAGTTTAAGCTGCCACTGACTGCTGCTAGATAGAATAGACAGGGTATATATATATAAGCATATATATCATCTAGAGATAAGAACCCATATGGAAGCAAGCATCTAGATAAGATAAAGAATGAAATCTATCACGATACCTAAGGTAAGTGAGCATATCTAATCAGAGCAACTCAAGCGCCAAACCACACTCCTCAAAGATGATTTTCCAACTGAGATTTACAATTGACACTATACTTTAGTGAAATTGAGATTTGAATGAACTAGGGCATGAGTTGATTGATAGCTAGACGAAACGCTAAAACCATGATCAATGACATACCCTAGGAGACAATGAAGCGAAGTTGACGACGGTCGAAGATAAAAGCGAATCGATGACGAATTCTTAAACCCTAGGTTTTAGGGAAACCCTAGGGTGGGAACTGATTCTTGGCTGGCAATGGCAATGTGGATGGGGGATGAGGCAGGGGGGGGGGGAGTTTGCAGTGGAGGTGGGGCTTGGTCGCTAGCAAGAGGGACCTCGACGGCGAGGTTTGTGGGCGGCGGCGATGCTGCTGCTACTGCACACGAGAAGAGAAGAGCAGAGCAGGGGAGGCGCGGCTGAGCTCTGGGGAGAAGCTCATCGGCGACGAGGGCGATGGGGGTGCAGGAGCGGGCGAGTGGCGGCGCTTGGGCGGCGCGATGGCGATGCGAGGCGGCGCGGCGTACGGACGGCGGTAGAAAAGCAACTGCAGAGAGAAACAACCGGTGTGGGGGAATATGCGCAAAAATTTCGAGCGTCGGACCACTCGACATGGTCCGACGGGGGGGGGGGGGTCCGACGGGGTGGTCCGACGAATATAGAAGAAATTAGATCCAATGCAGGGAGCACCCGACCTCCGGACTAGTGCTTCGGACGAAGCGTCGGACTAGTCCGACGGTCCTTTGACTGGATTGTTGACCGCTGACTGAGGCACCGGACCTTTCGGCTATGGTCCGGAGGAGCATCGGACGGGAGGTCCGACAAATTTTGCTGAACTGGACTTTTACGCAGGGAGGGTCAAGGCACCGGACCACTGAGCGTCGGACTAACCACCGGACTAAGTGAAGTGGTCCGGAGGTCAGTTGACTGAAGGGATTAGCACTGACCGAGGCACCAGACCTTTGAGGTATGGTCCGGAGACCGTCGGACGGGTGGTCCAACGGGATTCTGTGGTTGGATGAAAAATGAGCAGAGAGGGACAGGGTGTCGGACCACCTAGCATCGGACTATGCCGAGTAGTCCGGAGGGTGGTCCGGTGCTTGATTTTGCTCTGAATTTTCGTATTTTTCTCTCCAATATTTTCTCTTAGCCAAGTACCAACAAAAAGGAGCAGGAAGAAACACTTGTTGGACTTAGCATAAGAACCATCTCTCAAACCCTTAATTTAGAAATAGTTTGACATAGGCTAGACTTAGTTTTCATAGGAAAATAGTTCAATAAAGCACCAAGGATCACCATAGGGGCACAAGAGGGGTATTAGCTGTAGCTAGAGCTTTGAATGCTCCCCCTAAGTGATGAGCCTAGAGGATGATCAAGCTTAACCGAAAAGAAACGACGAAGCAACACACATGCAAATGCTATGCAATACGAAATTTGAATCTAGGTTGCTTGCAAGTTTGAACCGCGGTTAAGCTTTGTCACACGCTTTGAGAGTGGTTATCTCACCCGCATTAGCCAAGCCTATGTGCATTACCAAAATAAACATGTTATATTACAAATGAATGCATGGCTCACACAATCTCATTTTTTAGTGAAGTTTGAGTGATCAAGCACATTCAACTCGCTTCTCAACCTACAAAAGGTTGTTTCATTGAGTGGTTTTGTGAAGATATCCGCCAATTGATCTTCGCTCTTAACTCCAACTAGTGTGATGTCTTTCCTAGCCACATGATCTCTAAGAAAGTGATGGCGAATATCTATGTGCTTGGTGCGAGAGTGTTGAACCGGGTTGTTAGCAAGCTTTACGGCGCTTTCATTATCACACAAAAGTGGAACATCTTTTAAAACAACGTCGTAATCAAGAAGTTTTTGGGTCATGTATAAGATTTGTGCACAACTTGATCCCATGGCAATGTATTCCGCCTCGGCGGTTGACAATGCCACACTGTTTTGCTTCTTTGAGGACCAAGAAACAAGTGATCTTCCTAGCATGTGGCACCCGCCGGAGTACTCTTCCTATCAACCTTACACCCGGCATAATCCGAATCGGAATAGCCAACTAGTTGGAAGGGAGCTCCTTTGGGACACCAAAGACCCATGCTAGGGGTGTGCCTTATGTACCTAAGGATTCTTTTAACCGCACAGAGATGCGACTCCTTAGGGCTTGCTTGAAACCTACCACACATACACACACTAAACATGATATCCGACCTAGATGCGGTGAGGTAAAGTAAACTACCGATCATAGAACGATAGAGGGTTTGATCAAGTGGTTTACCTCCCTCATCAAGGTCGAGATGTCCATTAGTAGGCATTGGGGTCTTGATTGGCTTGCAATCCTCCATCTTGAACTTCTTAAGTAGATCATGAGTGTACTTTTCTTGAGAGATGAAGGTCCCTTCTCTCATTTGCTTCACTTGAAAGCCAAGGAAGAAGGTTAGCTTGCCAATCATTGACATCTCGAACTCCTTGGACATCAAGTCACCGAACTCCTTGCAATGGTCTTGGTTTGTTGACCCAAATATAATGTCATCGACATATACTTGGCAAACGAAGATCTCTCCATTAAGCTTCTTGGTGAATAGTGTTGTGTCGACGATCCCGATCTTGAAACCCTTCTTGAGTAGGAAGTCCCTTAGCCTCTCATACCAACATCTTGGAGCTTGCTTCAATCCGTAGAGTGCCCTGGACAACCTATACACATGATTAGGCAAGTTTGGGTCTTCAAACCCGGGAGGTTGTGAGACATAGACAAGTTCATTGATGAAACCATTCGAGAAGGCGCTCTTCACATCCATTTGAAAGAGTTTCATTTTGTGATGTGAAGCATATGCCAAAAGGATACAAATGGCTTCAAGTCTTGCAACCCGAGCAAAGGTCTCTCCAAAATGGAGTCCTTCTACTTGAGAGAACCCCTTTGCCACCATCTTGCCTTATTCCTTACAACCACGCCTTGATCATCTTGCTTGTTCCTAAACACCCACTTGGTACCAATGATTCTTGCGTCCTTTGGCTTCTCTTCAAGTATCCACACTTGGTTCCGGGTGAAGTTGTTGAGTTCTTCATGCATGGCATTCACCCAATCCGGATCCACAAGTGCTTCTTCAACACTAGTAGGCTCAACAAAGGAAACAAACGAGTGATGTTCAACATAAGATGCAAGTCTAGAGCGAGTCATAACTCCCTTTGATGGACTCCCTATAATTTGATCATGGGGGTGAGCTTGAAGGATAGGTGTTGATCTTATATTTGTCTCTTGAGGAGGGGGATGCGGTGCTTCAACATTGCTTGCTTCGGCCTCGGCTTGATCTTGAGGGATGTGAGTGTCTTCTTGAGCTTCCCTCACTTGATCTTCTTCATCAACTTGAGGCGTGCGAGGTGGAGAAGGATCTTGATTCGCTTCATCTTCAACTTCTTCCACCTCTTGCGGGTTGATAGTACCAATTGGCATATTCTTCATTGCCTCCCTCAAGGGTTCATCACCTACATCAATATCCTCAAGCGCTCCTTGGGAGCCATTAGTTTCATCAAACTCCAAGTCATACGTTTCTTCAACTAAGCCGGTGGCTTTGTTGAATACACGGTATGCCTTGGATTTAAGTGAATATCCAACAAGGAAATCAATGTCACACCACCGTTGGAATTTACCCAAGTGTTGGCGCTTCTTGTAGATGTACACTTTGCAACCAAACACCCGGAAGAATGAAATATCCGGCTTCTTCCCATTGACAAGCTCATAGGGGGTCTTCTTTAATAGCCTTTGGACGAAGAGACGATTTGCCGCATAGCAAGCGGTGTTGATTGCCTCTGCCCAAAACTTCTCCGGAGTGTTGTACTCATCAAGCATAGACCTTGCTAGAGTTATGAGCGTCCGGTTCTTCCTCTCTATAACACCATTTTGTTGTGGAGTATATGTGGCGGATACCTCATGCTTGATCCCCACTTCATCACAATAATCTTCAATCTTTGTGTTCACAAATTCGGTGCCATTGTCACTTCTAATCTTCTTGATCTTCACATCAAATTCATTTTGAGCTCTTGTAGCAAACTTCTTGAATATGCCGGTTGTCTCTCCCTTGTCTTGAAGAAAGAATACCCAAGTGTATCGAGAGTAGTTATCCATTACCACTAAGCAATAGAGATTTCCTCCAAGACTAGCATAGGTGGTAGGGCCAAATAGATCCATGTGTAGCAACTCTAGGACTCTTGAGGTTGACATGAAAGCTTTGGTTGGATGAGTGTTTGCCACTTGCTTGCCGGCTTGACAAGCACTACACAATTTATCCTTATCAAACACCACATCCTTAATTCCTCTAACCATCTCCTTCTTGACAAGCTTCTTCAAGGTTGACATGCCCACATGTGCTAATCTTCTATGCCATAGCCAACCCAAAGAATTCTTGGAGAATAGACAAGTTTGCAAATTATCTTCATTTGAGGTGAAGTCCACTAAGTAGAGGTTGTTGTGCCGGAACCCTTTGAATATCATTGACGAATCTTCAATCTTGGTCACAATCACCTCATTTGGAGTGAAGAGACATTGAAACTCGAGATCACAAAGTTGACCAACCGATAGCAAATTGAAGCTCAATGATTGTACTAGCAAGACATTGGAAATTGATTGATCTTGGAAGATAGCCACTTTGCGTAAGCCTTGTACTTTGCCCTTTGAATTATCCCCAAAAGTAATCTTGTCTTGATTTGCACAATCCTCATCAAGTGTGGCGAACATCCGGGGGTCGCCGGTCATGTGTTGAGTGCAACCACTATCAATTACCCAATGGCTCCCATCGGTCTTGTAGTTCACCTACACACAAGCAACTTGGAGTTAAGCTTGTTGTTTGGGAACCCCCTTAGTGTGGGGCCCCATTGTCTTGTCAACTAACTCCTTAGCAACCAAAGAACTTTAGGCTTGTTCTTCATTGGTGGTCCAAGAAACACCACAAGTGGTCTACCCTTAGAATCTTTGTTGATGACATAGTGAGCATCATGAGAAAATGGCCTAGTGTGCTTAGGCAAGGTCTTGGGAAGTGGAGTCTTGCATTGAAACTTGAAGTGACCAATTTTTCCACATCCAAAGCACCTCTTAGGCTTGGGCTTCTCTTGATTGTAGCCATTGTACTTGTTCTTGTAGTAATTCTGACTTCAATCTTGACCTTGGCCTTCATCACTTGGTTTTCCTTGAACCCAATACCGGTCTTATCATTCTTCATGACGGTGCTCATTAGAAGCTCACTTTGGAGATTGTGGCCCTTGGTGAACTTGTCAAGGCCACTAGCAAGCTTGGTCTTGTCACTCTTGAGCTTGGCAATTTATTCTCTAAGAGAGTTGATCAAGGTAATAGCATCTTTGTCTTCTTCTTCCTTGGTCGACTTGATGGTGAAGGGTTTGTTTGCCTTGAGATTGATTAGCTCTTCCTTGAGCTTTGAGTTCTCATCCTTCATCTTGACATAGTCATCATACTTGTCGGCTTCTACAACTCTCTTGCACTTGCACTTAGCACTTTGCTCAAGAGCCACATCATCAAGCTCGATTTCACAAGAGGTAGCACTTGCACACTTAGCACACGGGTTAGTAGCAACATGTGTAAGATCTTGAGTAAGCAATTCATTTGCTACCACCAACGTGCCATGTTCTTCCTTGACTTTGTTGTAGTCATCTTTTAGCAAGTTATACCTTGTGTGGAGCTCTTGTGTTGACCTATCAAGCTTATCATGTTTCTCATTAGCTTGCTTAAGAGAGGCTTTGAGCTCCCTAGTGCTAGATGTGAGAGAATTAATCTCAAGCTTCAAATCATCATTAGCACTAGACAAGGTGTCAAGCTTATCATGCAAGTTTTCTTTTATCTCAAGAAGTTTGTCATTTTTACTCTTGTACTTCCTTATGATGCTAGCGTACTTGTTGCAAATTTTAATTAGCTCATCATAGGAAGGTGCTTCTTCATCGTCACTATCATCACTAGAGAGGTCATCACTATCATCCACTTTTTGTACCTTCTTGTCACCTTTAGCCATGAGGCATAGGTGTGTAGGGGATGAGCCCGACGATGAAGGAGGAGGTGGCGGTGGAATAGAAGAACCAATCACCAATGTGGCCACCTTCTCTTCTTCACTCTCATCATCGGAGGAGTCACTTGAATCATCAATATCGGTGAGCCAATCACCCACAATGTAAGCCTTGCCATCCTTCTTCTTCTTCTTGTGGAAGTTGAAGTTCTTCTTCTTCTTGTATGGCTTGTCTTGCTTCTTGTCATCATCACTTGAGTCATCATTGTCGCCCTTGTTCTTCTTGAAGTTCTTGAACTTGTTGTTCTTGAACTTATCTTTCTTCTCTTCGGGGCAAGCATGAGCTAGATGACCAAGCGTGCCGCAATTGTAGCACTTCATTTGGGATATTGGCTTCCTTGAAGAGCTTGTGAAGAATTTCTTCTTCTTTGAGTCAAACTTGACTCCATTCTTGTTTAGCCTCTTCAACATCTTGGCGATCTTCTTCACCATAAGAGCGATGTTGTATTCATCATCATCACTTGCACTCTCAATGACATATTGAATCTTGCACTTCTCCTTGGAAGATGCCTTGAGAGCCAAGTCCTTCTTCTCCTCCTTCTTTTTCTTCTTGGAGGAGGATGAACTTCCATCATTGATCTTCATGTACATCTCATGAGCATTGATCTTGCCCAACACTTGTGTTGGTGTAGTTGCGGAGAGACCGCCTTGATGAAGGACCGTGATGATGTGGCTATATTTGTCTATTGGTAGGACACAAAGTATCTTGCGCACCACATCGGCCAATGTCATTTGAGTGAGCCCAAGGACATTCAACTCCTCTATAAGCCCATTCAAGCGAGAATACATTTCATTAGCATTTTCATGAGATAGCATGGTGAAAGCATTTAACTTAGCAATGACCAAGTGGTAGCGCTCCTCACGCTCACACTTGGTCCCTTCGTGTAGTGCACAAACGTTTGTCCAAACATCATGTGCGGTTTGGGAATTTCGCACACGGTTGAACACATCCTTGCAAATGCCACGGAAAAGAATGTTCTTCGCCTTAGCATTGTTCTTCTCAAAGAAGGAATCCTCGGCGAACACCGATCCGCCTATGGTAGCGGCTTTGTGAACGCCGACATCCATGGCCTCAAGGTAGGCCTCCATCTGCACTTTCCAATAAGGAAAGTCATCCCCATCAAACATGGGTGGCGGTCCATCCCCATGGGACATCTTGCTCTAGGCGGTGAAGCCTAATTTAGAGCACCGAGGCTCTAATACCAATTGAAAGGATCAAGATGCCCAAGAGGGGGGGGGTGAATTGGGCTTGTTTTAAATTTCTAAAGAAAATATGAAAACTTATCAAATGCCAATCACCCCTAGTGCCTACCGGTTGTGTGTCCTAGCTAGAAAGTGGTAGCAATTCATGGAATTGAAAGACACCCTAAGCAATTCTAGTGGGAAATGAAAGAACAAGACATAATGTAATGCAGAAATGTAAAGAGCCAGGGAAAAGAGATTCTCAGTGACGCAGCGATGTTTTCCTGAGGTATCCAGGTGTCGACACCCCCCCTAGTCCTCGTTGGAGCACCTCGCAAGGTATAGCTCCCCCTCTACCCGCGCAAGGGTAGAGTGCTCTCTACGGGCTGATTCTTCGCCACTCCGGCTCGGTGAATCGCCCACAACCGATCACAGAAGCTTGGAGAAGAGCTGCCGACAATCTTCCGGCAATCACTTCCTCCGAACACCACCAAACCGTCTAGGTGCTGTCGAACACCAAGAGTAACAAGCACAAGACTTTCACTTGACCAACTCAAGGCTAGGAAGGTGGATGGATGCACACAAGTCACTCCTAATCACTCTAGGAGGGAAGAACAAGATGGAATCTCTCAAATCTCTCCCTCACTAGGCACTTGGCTCTCCAAGGATTCTCTCAAGGTGTAACCAGATGAAAAAATGGCCAAGCAAGCTTCTAAGGACGAAGGGGGCAACTATAAATAGTCCCCACCTCCAAAACTAGCCGTTTTCTGCTTTTTCCACTTTCTGCGAAGGCACCGGACTAGTCCGGAGGACACACCACCGGACCAAAGCAACTGGTCCGGAGCTCACTCGCAATTCAAAATCCACTGGAAAGCAGGCACCGTCGGACCACTCGCTATGGACGCCCTGGTCCGACGCTCAGGTCCGGAGTCAGGGTGCTCACTGAGTTGAAAACAACTGAGCTTGGCACCACCGGACCACTCGCTATAGTCCGGTGCCATGGTCCGACGCAGAGGTCCGGAGCCAGGGTGCTTACTAAGTTCTCAAACTTCTCTGACTGAGAGTGTTGGACTAGCCGTCAGACTCACCGTCGGACTAGTCCGGAGCCTCCGCTGAGGCTGGCTTCCTCTGGCAGGGACCACCGGACAACTTGCCTATGGTCAGGTGCAGTCCAGACAGGTGGTCCGGAGCTTCTCGAGCTGAACTTATGCCTAAGTCAGGGACCGTCGGACCACTTTCCTTGGTTCGACGCCTACTAGGCAGACTGGTCCGGAGCCTCTTTCTCCCCCTGTTTCAACTGTTTTCACTAAGTTCTCTCAAGGGGACTTGCTCCTAACATTTCTAGGGTTAACCAAGGGCTGATAGCAAGGTCTCTAGGACTAGTTCTGACAAGTGTGCATATACCCACTTTCCTAAACTCTCCTAGGTCAAGCTACTAATATCATACCCCCTTAATAGTACGGTCAAAGGAAAAACAAAGCCCTAGCTATACTTAGTGCCCTTCTCAACCTTATGGCACTAAGGACTAGCCTAGTCTTCAACTTGTATCATCATCCTTTGAAACCGAAATGATTTCCATCTTGGGGGCATGAATATCCATTAAGCCCATTCAAATTGTATCACTAATGACCTAACACAAATGACTTTGCCTCTGCAAAATACACGTTAGTCATAGTGACCTAGCATTGTCGTTAATCGCCTAAACACAAGGGATCATGATTATTTAGGCGGTTTAGAGTTCCTAGCAAGCACGACGAGCCTAGTCACGTGTCGCAGGGCCTTGCAAGCTGGGCCATCCTCGGTCGAGAGGCCCAAGTAGGTCCATGGGATTATACAGAGGTAATATCCCCACACAAACTCTCATCAATAAACTATACAAGCATACATATCTCAACTTACAGCTCTAACAACATAAAGAACCATGCATAGCTTGTAGTCAGGTAATCCGCGGAGTCTAATACCAACACCTTTCCTTGTCTAGGAAAAATGACAAAACAGATCCAGTGGTCCCTGCACGAATCAAATTTGTGATGCACGCATGTATTAGAATTATTAATTTGAACTATAAAAACTCACACTTACCCAAAGTTATACAGGGCCATTATATATTTCCTGTCTTGATATAGAAGCATTGAGGTTGCTAGGTAGAAGACATATTTGCTTTCAATTTTTTTCTTCAACTCCTTTTTCTTGTTCTCTCGTTCTTCACCTTCTAACCCCTTCAATTCTTTATCGTCCTCCCCGATTATGAGGTTGTGCTCATCCTCACATATTTTTATTGGGTTCAAATACCCAATCCTTTCATGTTGCATATGAGAATTCTGATCATAACACATCAGCTGCTCATCATATTGCATTCCACAAGGCGCACATTCATGTAATATATGGCATTAGAATGGATACAACTCACAAATAATAATACATGCATGTATTCATATGAGTAACAGTTACAATGCAAACAACGTTATGAGTTGTACATCAAGTCTCTGGAGGTTCATCATCGACCACATGTCCTTAAATGTAATAATGGCAATCTGTCTTTCACTAGCAAATGCAGCTAGTGGTATAGACACGTTAATGGTGTCGATGCCAACAGAATATGCTCTCATGTACGAGTCATGCACCCTTTTTATACCCATAGGGATATTCTTCAGTTTATCCCACTTGAGTAGGGGCCTCCCCGACACATATGAAGTTAGAACATGTTGGTAATCTTCCTTCGTTGGATTTCTGATATTTATGATAATTACCTTAGGTTTTTTGGCTGACTTCTCGTGCTCATCTAAGTCAAGTATATGAGTAGTGCGGCTCCGTCCAATTCCTACCAAAAATTTGCCCACGCTAGCATTATTCCTTTTCTTTCGTTCAAAGTGGGAAACCAATTTGGGTATTGGAAATTTCTTCTTTGGTTCTTTTGGAGTCTCCCTTGTTTGTTCTAGGTCTTTAGGTGGTGGGGAAGGTGGAGAATTGAATGATGGGGGATCAAGAGGAGCCATGATCGGTGATGATGGTTGGTTAGGAAGAGACTAGGCAGGTGGTGGAAGGTGGTCATGATGGGTCTAGTAGTGCCCTCATGTTTCCCATGGGTTATGTCCTAGCCAGGCATTAGAATATCAATGTTAGATTGTGGACTGATCGAGCAGTGATATCCCAACCATTACTGTTGGTTCGTGGCTCTAGCCAGTAGATCACTACTGGGTCATCAGTTAAACTAACAATGATAGGGGACTTCACTGCCGAGTCACTCGGATCCTAACTATTTGTATGGATTCTAGGCTTATGACCCGACATCGATGCCGAATAAGACTCCTGATCCATACACATCCAACAGTCATAGACCGACAAAGAGATTTTCTGTTTTGCTGTAGATTTTTACGGTGCAAGATGATACATAAGGATGGTCTTATTATGTGATGTTAAATTTTTTTAAGTGGCCAGAAGGATTTGATGAAAATATGTTGTTGCCAAAACCCACATAAATACATGAATATTTGCAAGACAACAAAAAATGACTTTTGTATATCTACAAACTAAGGTAGTACCACACACTGCCAAAAAAGAGGAGGTAGCACACCAATAAAAAAACTACAACGTACACAAATTAACTAATTAAACAGGCACATATGTATGTGCTCCGCCGCAGCAACAGCTGCAGCCTCCTGTTGCGGCCGTGGTGGTTCTTCCATCTCTCCGGTGATCTCCTCCAGCGTCTTCCCCTTGGTCTCCGGCAAGAGGAGCGTATAGACAAGGCCAACAAGGTTGCACCCGACCAGCGCGAACAGCATGTGTCGGATGTGTTTTTCAGTGAACACGAAGGAAAACACGCCGATAATGGCTCCGATCTTACCAAATGCGCCGGATATGCCGTGGCATGTCGAACGTAATCGTGCTGGGAAGATCTCCGCCGGAATTATAAATGTTGTGGTGTTGGGACCAAAATTGGCAAAGAAGCTTGTCAGGCCATACAGGGCACCGTAGCCGTACTGGTGTCTATGCCAGTAATCTTGATGAGGGATAGCCATGGCGAGCATGAAGGCAGACATCATGGCAAACCCTAGCAGCTGGATCCTGACACGGCCGATGCGGTCCATGAACGCCACGGAGAAGAAGTACCCTGGTAACGAAAAGAAGAGCGCGAAGAACGTGTGCAGTGCTGTTATCTCAATCATTCTCCCGAACGGTTTGTTGCCTTCGTGTAGAGCCGGAAGAAACCCTACAATTTCGAAGAAGTCCTTCATGAACAGGTTGAGCGAGTAGAAGGTGATGTCGAGAGTGAGCCAGCACACGCTGGTGCCGAGGAGGTGGACGCCATGGCGGCGCAGGAACTCCACCGAGAACAGACCGTACTGGTCGTGCCGGGCGAGCTCGCTGACGGCTTCGTCCTCCGGGGCGATTTGCATGTGCAGGACTGAGGACATGTCGGCGGCCACCTTCTTGGCGTCCTTGGCGACTAGGGCAGTGTACCGCGCCGTCTCTGGCATCTTCATGCGCCAGTAGAAGGTCAGGGTAGCCGGAACAGCGCCGAACATGAGAACAATTCTCCAGACGTAGTCAGCGTTGTATCGATCATGAGTGTTTATAAAAGCGGCCGACACCACCATGCCTACGATCCCTGCTGCTAGGTTGCCAAAACCCTGCCATAAACATATAGATGATTCCATCAAGCATGCAGCAGTGCAGGAAGATGATGCATTCTTGTTCGTTACTAGTTGCAAAGAAAATTAAACGCATTGTTTTGGTTAATTAGGAATAATCACGTACCTGCATGGCGAACACAGCGGCGATGAAGGCGCCGCGCCTCCTCTTGTTGGCGTACTCGGACATGATGGTAGCCGAGAGCGGGTAATCGCCGCCGATGCTGACGCCGAGCCAGAAGCGGAAGAAGCAGAGCACAGTGACCACGTTCTTCCCCTTGTGCCTGCTGAAGGAGAGGCCCGACGCGAGGGAGGTGGCCACCATGAGGATCAGCGTGACGCCGTAGATGCGCTTGCGGCCCATCTTGTCGCCGAGCCAGCCGAAGACGAGCTGCCCTGGCACGGCGCCGCACAGGGCGATGCCGTTGAGGGTGGCTTTGACGCCCCTCTTGATATTTGCATCGTAGTAATGGTACGAAATGAGGTCGATGACGAGGGAGATGGAGAAGAAGTCGTAGGCGTCGGTGAAGAAGCCCATGCCGGCGATCACGATCGCCATGAAGTGGTAGAGCTGTGTCCTCGCCACATCCAGAGTGGACAGCACTCTCAGCTGCGTGCGAACCATTTGGCGGCCCTCGATGAGCATTCAGCGCTCCCTGCTTCCTTATCTAGCTGTTGTTGCAAACCTTCTCAGAGAAATATATAGTGAGTGGCAAAATTGGCCGCTTTCAAGCGTTTCTCGGCATAAATATATGGTCGCTTTCAACTGTTTTTTCTGTGATCGATCCGAAGGTTGTCTCCTAGGAGGGCAGGACTAGGAGACATATATATCTGTACTGTATATATAATCTGCACTAGCTTGGATGTTGGATCAGACAAGAACATAAAGGCTAACTGACTGATACCATAATATAATCTCTCGGCAACTGTATTTCCAAGATTGGCCAAATTAAACAAACGGCTCCTCAAACTGTTAATTGAATGCTTGTTTGCAACACATTGCTGCCTTAAATTTTTGAAAGAGGAAAAACTAAGCTAAAAAAAAAATACTACGTTGGATCATTATCTAGTAGGCACACAAAGTCTCGATTAAAAGTCCACTGCAGTTGTGTCTGATTGATTTCAAGACTGAAAATTACCTCTTCGATCACGAAGACTGAAAATTACATGCTTCATTCAGCGACATGCAAGGAAACTGGTAGGAAGCTGCTGCCACTGGTCGCTGTTCGAGTCTTGGGCGGCAACTGCAATAAACAAGAAATAACTGTTTTGATTCATGCCAGCAAACGATTGACTGTTTTTCTTTTCACATCGGACGAAAGGGACTGTACGCGTATGGTGGAATATCCCCAGAATCTTGTACGGATACCAGATCGATCGGTAGAGCCTATATATGCTACTGACTGCATGCGTTATATATATAATTATCAACTCAGTTAGGAGATTTTTATAAAAAACAAAACTCAATTAGGAGATAATATCAATGTTGAGCTGTGTAAGATTGGATTGGATCAACCACACTTTGTTTTATCAACTAAGAAACAGTACCTGTGACCCAAATTGCTATATACCCGCACGTCTTGTTGTATTCCGTGTTACACAGATGTCGTTTTCCAAGGAGCCAAAAATCTTTTAACGTTTGATCAAATATATTTAAAAAATATTAATATTTATGATGTATAATAATTATCATGAAATTAAGCACTAAATATATCTACTTTTATATATAATGAACTTATTTGGACATATAAATATTGATAATGTTTTTCATATTTCTAGTCAAACATAAAAAATAAGTCCTCGAGAAATAAGATACGCATTTGTTTTGGGTCCTTATATTTATATTTAATTAAGTGCATTTATATTGATCTTTACTTGTGGAACAATAATTCTGGCAAGTTTTTTGAGAATAGAAGTCGTTACAAAATCAGATAAAAATATAACAAATGAGATCATTTTGGGCATTCAATAAAATCAAGATATTCAAGTCATCTTTCATGGCCAGTTGTCACTTGGCTCAAAAAGGACATCTACCACGCCGCACAGTAGCACAAAAATAACAGGGAGCCTGCTTCAATATTTTGCACGCTATGTCCTGTGCCTCCAAATGGTTAGGGAGAAAGGGCTCCTTGATAGGACGTAGTTGTAGTTCCCGATCTTTCATCAGGATCAAGATAATTGCCGTCTAGGTGGAAAATGACACATCGATCTGGTTTCTAATCGAAAGACATAAAGCCTATAATCTTATCACTACAACTTCTCTGGTTATCAATCGTGTCACTGATCCGGTTGACCTTGACTCGAAAGCTAATCCTTGCCTACGCAGCGAAGAACACATGCAAGAACAAGAAAGAACACGACCAAACTGCAGATGAATGCATGATTAATCTCACGAGTTGGGGTCTCACGAACCGAGCAAACGACAAAACTATTCTCGACATATTAATCTACAAAACCCAATCCTAACGTAGGCAATGGCTACTTAATATATAGGTTAAAGGACGTCAAGGACACATATTCACATTCATAAGGTGACATAACATGTTACAAGACTCAACGGGCTAAAAGACGGCGAGACAACGCCTAGACAGATTCTAGACATCAAATTGTTTCAAGAATTCCCATTGATTGCAAAAGAATTTTGATGTAGGACCACTTGCGTTGATTTCCTTATCAAATTATCTTTTCATCCATATGTGTATCGGAAAAATTGGAGTCCAGATGCTTCCTGGATGACCAATTTAATGTAGACTGGTTGATAAGGGGTATGCGGTGTCCCGATCTTTCGGTGGAGATAGATAACTTCGATTTCACAGGAGAGACGTTCACGATCCGACTACAACCATCGAAGGATGTTGTAACTTAGCAATCGATACACCAATTCTAGCGGTTGCTCACAATCTTGCGGATCACAACCAACCAAACCACAAGGGTTATACCTCCGAGCAATCGAAGAGTAAGCAAGAACATGTAGAACAAGCACTCAATTGCAAATATGAGATGAAGATTAAGATCTGATACACATGAAGGTGGGGTTCCGAACAAGTAGAAAGGACGGTCTAGTCGACACAAGTGTCTACTAGGAACTAGCAGGAAGCTAAACTTTCATCTAAACAAAACTCAATCTGTTTGTGGCGACTCTAGAGCTATATAAGGAGAGGGAGGACGACCACAAGGGTCTTAGGGTCGCCCTACACCCCTTGGATGAGTCCCTAATGGACTCAAGTTGATACATGGGCCATGGGCCCAAAATTGGGTGACGCAGTACCGTTGGCAGAAAAGTTGTCAGCATTAAATTGTCTACTGCGCACGCATATGATATGATATAGGTATGAGTTGGGACACATTGGAAAATAGACTTGATAAGCTTTCCAAAAAGTGCTAGAACATCCAAATCGGAGTCTATATGAAGTCGTGGCATCCGTCGTAAGTTTGGACTCTTCTGGAGTCCGAATTGAACTTTCAAAACGTGTTGGACTTGCACTCTTGCTTGCCATGGATCCAAAGTGATGTGGTGGCCTGGTGGAGGACGTTAGGAACACTTGGATTTGGTCCCCAATCAACTTTATTGACCATCCATGCTTTTCATATGCAATCAACCCTTCCCTTCATCCATGTAAGTAATTCTAAAAATGAAAATATACAAACTTCATGGTGCAGCACCCATTCATCAAATGTAACAATGATAAATCTTATATAGAAGAGTTGCACCTTTAGTTTAGAAGTGAATAACATGGTCATATCTGATCTGGTGATGTCCTCATCATTCTCCCCTTCTTGACAGCTAACCGTCCTCGGTTTTACTACCGATAGAAGATGTGTTGTAGGTAAAAGCAAACTAGGCTCCCCTTCTTGATTGTTATCCTGTTTGTTGATAATAAAACTAGGGAAGCTGAAGATGGCATGGTTATTGCTATTGCATACTTCTAATTGATTAGTTCTATTCACAATAAAAGGAGTTTGCATATTTGAGCAAATGTAAATTCGGTTTACCATGTACTCATCTTCAGAATTATAGTTGCTAATAGCATGAAAACTGATATGAGAAGAACATGTCAATTCAAATCTAACCATCAGATTATTTTGCAAATACCTAAGCTCACAAAGATCATGAAATTCAATGTACCCCATTGTATGTAAATATGACAACAATCGATCTTCTTCATTATCATTTACAGTATGAACAACGTGCTTGAATTCAGAACTCATTAATACAGAATTTGTAGCTTTATTCATTAGTTGTGGTGTGGATACAAGTGATGCACTATCACACAACTCTTATTTGTCACAAGGAAAATCAAGCATATAAAAGTGTGACAAAGAAAAATCAGCGACGGGTTCCAACATTGGTTGATCTAGGATATCAAGATTAGTGGACAGATGCAGTTCCACTAAAGCATGCTCACCTTGATTTATGTTACAACCATTTAACTTACCTTTGATGCTCTTCTCAAATGGTGTTCGTGCAGCTAGATTCATGCTCTCTTTTAATGTTTCACCTCCAATCTCAGATTGATCAATTCCCTCTAGTATATTGGCATCTACTTGCTGCAAATTGTTAGTAATAAGAGAGACACATGCTTCTATAGTATTTGTGAAATCCTTTTTTTAGTGTTATTTCAGATTCACAAGCAAGATCGAACAGCTCATCAAAAGTATTATAACGTTTATAACAAGAATGTTCTGAATTTCTACATTAAGACCTTGCAAAAATATATGTTCTAGAGACTCATCGTTTTCTTCAAAGCCACAACGTAGCAAACCCAATTTTAGTTTATCCAAATATTTTGCTATAGTTTTGTTTCTTTGTTTCATAGATTGCAAGTTTCCATTCAAAATTTCAGAATAATAGCTAGGAACAAAAAATCTCTAAAATTTCTTCTCACATCTTTCCATGATTGAGGAGCTTTATCAAATCTATAAAGGTGTTTCCACTAAGTTAAAGCATACTTGATAAGAACACTTGAAGCAATGCTAAGCTTTTGTTTTTCAGATAGATCATACTTTTTAAATTCCTTCTCTACATGCAGCTCCCATTCAATATATGCACGAGGATCATAGTTTCCTTCAAAATAAGGTAGTGCATATTTTATTCTATCAAGCAAAGCATCACATACCTCATGAGTAGCATGGTTATCACTTGCCGCACCTCTAGCAAAGTGGTTAGAATATGCAAGCTAATCATCTCGTTTTCTATGTAGATTCCTACCATGATTAGGAGATAACAAGAAACACACACAATAGTATTTATGTTCCTAACAACTAGTAGGATGTGGTTGCTGTAATTATCTCACTCTCAACTTGATCAAACAAATTCTTACAAGTTCTTACCAAGCAAAACAGGAGGTGGCAGCAACCAACAAGTCAGAAACCCTGGAAGTAGTGTATCGATACCGTAGCAACAACACCTGTCAAGCTGTATCCGGATATGTGGAGCTATAGGAGGGCTAAACAATAATGTGCAAAGAAGTACTAGCACCACATTAGTCACAAAAGCAAGTTGAGAAATCGTTCAACAGAGGTACCGTGCTGGTCCTAGGCTAGACCGTGCTAGAGACACGAGCCTAGACACAAACGAAGTCATGGTACAGCAGGAAAAAGGCACAAAAACAGCAAGTAAAAGACTCCCTTTCTTTTCCTCCTCTCTTTTCTTTCTTTCTTTTCTCTTTCTCTTTCTCTTCTTTTCTTTTGTTTCTATTTTTTCTTTTTCTTTGTTTCTTTTACTTTGCACAACTAGAACACATCTGAAACTTGACAAATCAGATTTCAATAAAACAATTGACAATGTGTTTCACTCTCTTTTTACGGAGTAACAAGAATAGAACTAACAATGTTGATTTTTTGTGACTAAATCAGATTATCTTTTTGTGAACAACAAAGATGTATATGGTGGCAATGATTGCAATGGAATATATATATGTTGTAATGGAGATGTGTATGGTGATGGTGATGACAGCGGAGATGTATATAATTGATAGTGACCAAAACATGACAAGAACTCGAAACTCTAAAAGCCTAAACCCTAAGACCAGCAACTCGACTCAGCTGATGCAAACCAAACTCAACAAGCCCTAACCAAGTAGTACTAGCAAAAAGGCTCAAAAGGTCCATAGGATTATGGAACCCTAATCTAATAATTGTTTTTGGCTTTTCTAGACTGTAGGAAAAAACAGTAAAGGATTAAAAGTCTCTCACCGATCAAACCTTGCTCTGATATCACTTGATGAGGGTATGGGGTGTCCCGATCTTTCGGTGGAGATAGATAACTTCGATTTCACTAGAGAGACGTTCACAATCCGACTACAACCATTGAAGGACGCTGTGCCGTAGCAATCGATACACAATTTCCAGCGGTTGCTCACAATCTTGCAGATCACAACCAACCAAACCACGAGGGTTATTCCTGCAAGCAATCGAAGAGCAAGCAAGAACATATAGAACAAATACTCAATTGCAAATAAGAGATGAAGATTAAGATCTGATACACATGAAGGTGGGGTTTCGAACAAGTATAACGGATGGTCTAGTCGACACATGTGTCTACTAGGAAGTAGCAGGAAGCTAAACTTTCATCGAAACAAAACTCAATCTGTTTGTGACGGCTCTAGAGGTATATAAGGAGAGGGGAGGACGACCACAAGGGTCTTGGGGTCACCCTACACCCCTTGGATGAGTCCCTAATGGACTCAAGTTGATACATGGGCCATGGGCCCAAAATTGGGTGACGCAGTACCGTTGGCAGAAAAGTTGTCAGCATTAAATTGTCTACTGCGCACGCATATGATATGATATAGGTATGAGTTGGGACACATTGGAAAATAGACTTGATAAGCTTTCCAAAAAGTGCTAGAACATCCAAATCGGAGTCTATATGAAGTCGTGGCATCCGTCGCAAGTTTGGACTCTTCTGGAGTCCGAATTGAACTTCCAAAATGTGTTGGACTTGCACTCTTGCTTTCCATGGATCCAAAGTGACGTGGTGGCTTGGTGGAGGACGTTAGGAACACTTGGATTTGGTCCCCAATCAACTTCATTGACCATCCATGCTTTCCATATGCAATCAACCCTTCCCTTCATCCATGTAAGTAATTCTGAAAATGAAAATATACAAACTTCATGGTGCAGCACCCATTCATCAAATGTAACAATGATAAATCTTATATAGAAGAGTTGCACCTTTAGTTTAGAAGTGAATAACATGGTCATATCTGATCTGGTGATGTCCTCATCATTCTCCCCTTCTTGACAGCTAACCGTCCTCGGTTTTACTACCGGTAGAAGATGTGTTGTAGGTAAAAGCAAACTAGGCTCCCCTTCTTGATTGTTATCCTGTTTGTTGATAATAAAACTAGGGAAGCTGAACATGGCATGGTTATTGCTAGTGCATACTTCTAATTGATTAGTTCTATTCACAATAAAAGGAGTTTGCATATTTGAGCAAATGTAAATTCGGTTTACCATGTACTCATCTTCAGAATTATAGTTGCTAATAGCATGAAAACTGATATTAGAAGAACATGTCAATTCAAATCTAACCATCAGATTATTTTGCAAATACCTAAGCTCACAAAGATCATCAAATTCAATGTACCCCATTGTATGTAAATATGACAACAATCGATCTTCTTCATTATCATTTACAGTATGAACAACGTGCTTGAATTCAGAACTCATTAATACAGAATTTGTAGCTTTATTCATTAGTTGTGGTGTGGATACAAGTGATGCACTATCACACAACTCTTATTTGTCACAAGGAAAATCAAGCATATAAAAGTGTGACAAAGAAAAATCAGCGACGGGTTCCAACATTGGTTGATCTAGGATATCAAGATTAGTGGACAGATGCAGTTCCACTAAAGCATGCTCACCTTGATTTATGTTACAACCATTTAACTTACCTTTGATGCTCTTCTCAAATGGTGTTCATGCAGCTAGATTCATGCTCTCTTTTAATGTTTCACCTCCAATCTCAGATTGATCAATTCCCTCTAGTATATTGGCATCTACTTGCTGCAAATTGTTAGTAATAAGAGAGACACATGCTTCTATAGTATTTGTGAAATCTTTTTTTAGTGTTATTTCAGATTCACAAGCAAGATCGAACAGCTCATCAAAAGTATTATAACGTTTATAACAAGAATGTTCTGAATTTCTACATTAAGACCTTGCAAAAATATATGTTCTAGAGACTCATCGTTTTCTTCAAAGCCACAACGTAGCAAACCCAATTTTAGTTTATCCAAATATTTTGCTACAGTTTTGTTTCTTTGTTTCATAGATTGCAAGTTTCCATTCAAAATTTCAGAATAATAGCTAGGAACAAAAACATCTCTAAAATGTCTTCTCACATCTTTCCATGATTGAGGAGCTTTATGTTGGTATTTCTTATGACTATTGGATAAATCCACAAGCGCACAGACTATACCGATGTAGCACTTCACCAGGAGTATTCCAGGTATCGTATTTTCCTTAGGAACGATAGCGATCTAACTAGGATTAAAGATATGTCCTATGATGGATCAAGGGAGATTATGATAACTTGATTGAGAGGTTCAAAATAGCACAGATGTCTAACAAGGGATAGCTGGTTATACTGGACTTATCGGCCCTTCTCTTGCAGGAGGCGACAGGATAGATCAGAAAGAGGGCAAAACTCTAACCAGACCGCGCCGTCACGTTGTATTGAAGCCCTACCTTTTAAAAATTATCTGACACACGTGGTGGAATACAAAGGCTAGATAGAGCTGTCACTTTCTACTAGCATCCACAAACAATCCGCGCGATAAGCGGTTTACAAAGGTAAGATCTAGCCTAGACACCACGTCTACACTATTCTTACTACTTTAACCTTGGCCTAAGATTAAAGCACTTTACTCAGATCAAAGCGATGAACAAGCAGGAAAAGTTGTATAACAGCTAAACCAGATTTATAACACTGAATACTATAAAGAACTCAGAAGAAGTCACTTACAAGTACTAAACTTACAAGAGACTCGCATCCGCTGAGGAAGAATTCTGGAGAAGATTCCTGATAGACCCGGGGCTTTCTCTAGAAGGATCTCCTCACTCTTCTCCAACTTGCATAACACTACAGAAGAGCTCCGCTAAGAGACTAGAGAGTAATTTCTCCAATGAGGCATGAAATGAATAGGGAGCTCTAGGGGTCTATTTATAGCTAGAGGTGGAGTAGGGGTTACTCCGGTGCCATGTCAGCGATCCGCGTCACCTTCATCAACCACTGTTGGATCCAACCGACTTCAGAACCGCCTAAGGATCAAGGATTATGATTTCCATCATGTGGGGAGTGAGTGAAGCGGTTGAGGGGGGTCAAACCGCCCTATGGACGGTCGACCGACCTCCCATGCTGCCATGTGGGCCCTCCTGGACCTTCTAGATGGTGGCCCACTGGTCAAGGACCAAGTGAGGGCTGGTGGGGCCCACATGAGGTCGGCCGACCACCTATAGTAGTCTGTGGCCCACCTCTGCCCTTTGGTGACTAGTCCCACCGATTACATGCCTTGGATGTCGGTTCTGAGTTGAGTTGTCACGTTAACCTCCTTGATGTGGGCCCATGGATCCTTGTGATGTCAATCTGAGCCATTGAGAAGAGAAGCACTTGGATCCAAGGGTAGAGAGTGTTCTAAAGGGTGGATCTT
The DNA here is from genome assembly GCA_022036555.1 of Microstegium vimineum. Taxonomy (NCBI): domain Eukaryota; kingdom Viridiplantae; phylum Streptophyta; class Magnoliopsida; order Poales; family Poaceae; genus Microstegium; species Microstegium vimineum. The sequence continues at coordinate 24,287,275 of CM039140.1, forward strand.
GGATCATGGAGGCTTGGGAGGCCTAGTGGCCCCACAGGGTGGTCGGCCGACCCCCTATGTGGGCCCACTAGCTCCGAAATGTCCCCGTTTGTCCTTATATGCATCAAATAGTCATGGGACATGTGGAACTAGTTATTTGGCACAATATATTCAGGTTATGCTTGTTTTCCTTTGAATATGAGGATGTTGACGTTATTTTGATGGTGACAAAATAGCTCTTAATTACTGTCAACAATATCCCCCATACTTACCTATTTGCTCATCCTCGAGTAAAGCTTAAAAGATAACAAGTCTATGCTATTCAAAGTATAAAGCAAACATAAAGATATACTCAAGACATTTTGTCATACTAATGGGATATGTGGTATTGGCTAACATATATCCTTGAGAAGTTGAGAAATGGAACAGTTCTCAAGGCAAAGTCATCTTTCCCAAATCATATTTTAGTACTTGGAGTTTTTGATAAATTTTTCAAAAGAAGTTTCATAAGTCAACTTACTCCTCTTATAGTACTCTAAGTCACTTAAAGTGTATGTTTCCTCACCAAGGCATGAAGAGGTTGCCTTCTTTGTATCTCCCTATTTTTAAATGGCTTATCTGGAGCTTAGGTAGGGATGAACAGTATAGCAAACTTGCATTACTTATATTGTAAAGTCAAAACAAGGATCCAAGGAGAAGAACGACATAATCCTAGATCAAGATGTGCATGTGTGTGTACAATGGTATATGATTGGCATGTACTCTTTACTATGTATATGATCTCTTTACTTTAGAATTACTTGAGACATGGCTATCATCAACATTTTTTAGAGCTTTGCTCAACATTATTTTTCATGATAGCCATATCTCTTTTGAAGAAATTGGAGAGAGATCATAATATTTATTTCTATAGTATTTATTGGATGATCATGGATCATGTAAATGGACAGCCATCTTTTTGCGTACTTCTAGTGTAGAAGTAGCAGAAATATGTGGTGTGTACGTGATCTTGATCTTTGAACTATGACATGATTCTCAACAAGGGTAACAAGGTTTGACTAAACTCAAAGTAATTACAAGAAGCATATGAGGAAGGTTTTGAGCTTGCATAAACATTTATGGCTTTGGTAGGATTTTTCTCACTATAGAGGAGTAGTGACATTATGGTTTTATGAAATTTTCAAAAACAAATCTCCAAGAACTTTAAATAGAAAGGGTATGAATCATGAGCTGAGACTATATCACATTAAACAACAACTTAGTCCATATGATCTTCCTATCAAAGTATTTTCCCACTAGCATAAACAAAAAGCAAGAATTTGTCTTTATGACGCTTTTGCCCTTTAAATGTCATAGGTCATGTCACTTTTCAAAATTTTAATTTTGGAAGCAATCTCTTGTTTTATTCAATATTAAAGGGAATTTAAACTAAGTGATGAATGAAGGAATTATTTTTATTTTATTTTGTTTTTATTTTTAAAAGAGAAAATGAGTGAATAAATATAAAAACATAGAGGAAAAGGGGAGAGACGTTGCAAACCAGTCAGGATAGGTGTTCGAAGTCGAATGGATGCTGGCTGGTGGGTCCAGGACCTTCAAGTGCGGTCTACCGACCGCCCCTTGAGGCTGTTTGGCCACTTCGAACTCTGCATTTGGATTCCTTACCTCTAAGTGTTGATGTACTCTGATATTTCTGAATTTTGGCCTCCAAAGTGCATTGGCCGATGCACAAAAGTGGCTGTTGCGGTCCAATTTTTTCTGGTACGTGTCATGGACGTGTTCAGCATGATTCAGTGGTTATTCTGGTGTTTTGATAAGTTGGAGTGTCGACCGACCTCCCCCATACTTGTTTCGGGGCATGCTGAATTCAGTGACAGACATAGATCAAATGCAGGGGCTCTGCTGGGAAAACTACCAGTAGAACCAAATCTTTTTTATTCAATTCAAACTTTTGTAGGCACACATTACATTGATGAAAGGGAAATAAACAAAATAATTTGAAAATAAACCTAAGTGATTGGAAAATAAACCTAAGTGCCTATCTTATTGGTGAACTAGTGATCTATGGAGATGGAGGGGCAAAGAGATCCTCTCTCTTGATTGCCTGGGCTAGACGCTTGATCTTCACATTAGTGCTAATGCGAAGATCATTGAAGCTATCCTCTAGATCTAGACGTGCCATCCTCTCCTCTACTGCACGTTCCGCTAACTTGGTATTGTTCTCCCTAAGTCACGCGACTATGCGAAGTAGTTTCTCCATGTCACTTTCTTCATCTTCATCCTCGAACTGGCCAGGAGGGCCGGAGATTGATGGCAGGTTGCTGGTCCGCCGGATAGACTTGCGGGACTCCTCTGTCTTGAGCAATCTGTGCACCCCCTTCCTCTGCTCCTCGGGGGTGAGAGGAGGGATGAGCACCTTGCCTCTCCCCGGTCCACCTTGAGCCTTCTGAATCCGCATCCCTGGCGGTGTTGATGGTGAGTACGAGTGGGTGTAACCCGTGCTCGTGTCGTCGTCGGTGGAGGGGATGAGTGCCTTCTTCATTCCCAATTTACCGGTGGTCGGCCTTTTGATCATCACTGGTCGCGTCGCGGGCTTGTTGAGGTTGCGGCGCGGAGACATCGATCGGGCGATGCTCCGCATCTGCTCCGACTTCCAGGAGCCGGTCGGCCGACCCCCTATAGGGGTGGTTGGCAGTGCGGGCGGTGGTGCCATGGCTAGAGGGGTGACCTCGAGGACCTCGACAGCGATGGCATCGATGTTAATGTCGTCTTGATCCTTAGAAGGGCATCCGCCGAACGGAACGAGCGGTGCCTTGCCATTGTTGCGTGTGGAGCCATGGTGGTGATCAAGGAGGTGTGAAGGATTGCAAGGGTTGATGATAGTGCTGCTGGATGAAGAAAGCAAGGTGGAAGGAGGGAGAAGAAGGAGAGGGGGGTTAAGAAGAAGAGAAACAACATTCAGGGCCTTCGTTTTCGCTCGGATCGCGATGAAAACCGAGGGAGAACGTTGGCCCAACGTTCTTGTGCGACGGGATGTTTGAACGAGTTAGAACCATGATCGGCCGATCGCTTTTTGAAAGCTATCGACCGACCGAGCCGGGTTTTGAACTGGTTTGGGTCAGGTGGGCGAGGTTGTGGAGCCTCGGGCTGTTTGGCCCAAAAGGACGGTCGGCCGACCGCCTTTCAAGGCCAAATGGGCCGAGCTTTCACGAGGGGGGAGTCAAAGCTAAGTCTAGGCTATTTCTAGGGTCATTTTCGAAATTTGAACAAAAAAGTTAAAACATGTAGATTTTAGTTCTAATTTGGATTAAGAACAAAATCTATCATATCAATTTCTTATTTAGGAATTTCATGCTCATAGAAAACTTTAAGACGTTGGCCATTTACCTTGAAAATTTTGCCGTCGTCGTCCTGGAGTGTGATTGCTCCATGAGTTGCGGCGTTCACGACGAGGTATGGCCCTTCCCATTTTCTTTTCAGTTTTCCATGACCGAAGAGCTTGAATCTTGAGTTGAATAACAAGACTTTGTCTCCTGGGTTGAATTCCTTGACCTTGATTCTCTTGTCATGCCATTTCTTGGTTCTTTCCTTGTATATCCTGGCATTGTGATATGCTTTCTCTCTCCATTCTTCCAATTCAGAGATTTGCATCTTCCTAAATTTTCTAGTAGCTGGCAAATCCATGTTCCATTTCTTGATTGCCCAATGTGCTTTGAATTCTAATTCCATAGGCAAATGGCATGTCTTTCCGTATACAAGTTGGTATGGTGTCATACCAATTGGGGTCTTGTATGCGGTCCGATATGCCCAAAGTGCCTCTAGTAGCTTGTAATTCCAAGTGGTTCCCATCTCTTCCACGGTCTTCTGCAGAATGTTCTTGATTTGTTTGTTGGATGTTTATGCTTGACCACTTGTTTGAGGATGGTATGGGGTTGCAACATTGTGCCGGATGCCTTGCTTAGTGAGGAACTGGCGGAAGCCTTTGTCAATGAAGTGAGACCCCCTGTCACTTATGACTAACTTTGGGGTTCCAAATCTAGGGAATATCACTTCTTGGAACATTCTCTTTGAATTGGCTACATCAGCTTTGCAGCAGGGTAATGCTTCTACCCACTTGGACACATAGACCACCGCCACTAAGATATACTCATACCCTTTCGATGGAGGAAAGGGCCCCATGTAGTCGATGCCCCATACATCAAAGAGCTCGACTTGTAGGTTGTTGGTGAGTGGCATGGCATCTCAGGTATTGATGTTCCCGTGCTTCTGGCATCTTGCACTTCTTTTGACATAGTCATGGGTATCCTTGTACATGGTTGGCCAAAAGAACCCACTCTGCCAAATCTTGGCCTGAGTTCTGAATGCTCCATAGTGACCTCCGTACTCTGCTCCATGGCATCTTTCCATGATCTTGATTGCCTCCTCCATAGGTATGCATCTTCTTAATAGTCCATCATTGCATACTCTATAGAGGTATTGCTCATCCTAGAGATGCACTTGACTTTCCTAAACTAGTTTCTTCATATTTGCCCCTGGCGGGACGTGGCCTCCAACCATAAAGTTGACTATATTTGCATACCAGGGGTTGGAGTCTGCTATCTTGAGGAGTGTGTCATCTCTGAGGAAATCATCGATGGGCAAATCTTGTGCTTCTTTGAATTCCATTCTAGACAAATGATCGGCAACAAAATTTTCTACTCCCTTTTTATCTTTTATTTCAAGATCCAATTCTTGGAGTAGCAAAATCCATCTTATTAGGCGTGGTTTAGCATCTTTCTTAGTGAGCAAGTACTTAAGAGCAACATGATCTGTATAGACAATAACTTTTGCTCCTACTAAGTAAGATCTAAAATTGTCTATAGCAAACACCACGGCCAACAACTCTTTTTCAGTTGTTGCATAGTTCAGATGTGGCCTTGTTAAGGTTTTGCTAGCATATGAAATAGCATGATGCTTCTTATCTTTGGTTTGGCCTAGCACCGCACCGACAGCATAATCACTAGCATCACACATTATTTCAAAGGGAAGCGTCCAATCAGGGGGTTGAATGATTGGAGATGAGATGAGCGCTTTCTTGAGAATATAGGAGGCATCTAGGCACTCATCAGTGAAGTCAAAGGGTGCATCCTTAGCTAGCAGGTTTGTTAAAGGACGGGCAATTTGAGAGAAATCTTTAATAAACCGCCTATAAAAGCCTGCGTGCCCAAGGAAGCTACGGACTCCCTTGACATTCGTGGGAGGTGGAAGCTGTTCTATGACTTCTATCTTAGCTCTATCCACTTCTATCCTACGTTCGGACACTCTATGTCCTAGCACTATGCCTTCACGAACCATGAAGTGGCATTTCTCCTAGTTCAGGACTAAGTGCTTTTCTCCACATCTTTGTAAGACTCTGTCTAAAATCTCAAGACAATCATCGAAAGTCTTTCCATAGACAGATAAGTCATGCATGAAAACTTCTATGATTTCTTCGATCATATCAGAGAAAATGGACATCATGCACCTCTGAAAAGAAGTAGGAGCATTGCATAGGCCAAATGACATTCGCCTGTATGCATATGTTCCATAGGGGCATGTGAACGTAGTCTTACTTTGATCATCGGGGTGGATTGGTATTTGATGATATCCCGAATAACCATAAAGGAAATAAAAGAAAGAATGCTTTGCAAGCCACTCAAACATCTCATCAATGAAGGGTAGCGGGAAGTGATCTTTCTTTGTAGCCTTATTAAGTTTTCGGTAATCTATACACATTCTCCAACCCGTGACGGTTCGTTGAGGAATCAACTCGTTCTTGTCATTTCGAACGAACGTTATACCTCCCTTCTTAGGCACAACTTGCACAGGGCTAACCCATTCACTGTGAGGAATGGGGTAGATGATCCCTGCGTGCAAGAGTTTTAAGACCTCCTTCTTTACTACTTCTCTCATCGCATTGTTTAGTCTACGCTGAGGCTCTCTAGAAGGAAGAACCTCAGGTTCTATGGGGATGCGATGTGTGCAAAGAGCGGGGCCAATGCCCTTAATATCTTGAAGAGAATAGCCTAAGACTGACTGATGTTTTTCTAAGACAGTGAGCAGTTTGAAGGACTCTTCAGGAGCGAGTTTGTCACTGATGATCATAGGGGCCTCACGATCGTTGTTTAGAAAGGCATACTTTAAACCAGCTGGAAAGGGTTTAAGTTCTATAGAGGGCTTAGATGGGGACTCGGATTTCTCCAGATCTATGGGTTCTTCTAGATCGTCTTCTTCTTGGACGAAATCTTCAGCTTCTTCTTCTAGATCAGGATGAGATGATTCTAAAAGAGATGCAACCATCACTTCCTCTATGGGTCAGATTTTGGGAGTGATTCCGGTATGGTGTTTATGGAATTGGTGAGCGGAATCGAGAGTTTGATGCTACGCCCAAGATGACCCTTAGGACTCCCATCAAGAGATCTATCAAGGAATCTCATGAGTGGGTGTCCAATTAACAAGTCAAATTCCTCTATATCAAATATGAAGTAATTCAAGAGGATATTGACTTTGTTAATGAGCGTAGGAATGGTCTGTGCGATCCCACAACTCTCAATCAATTGTCCTGAAGAAAGCTTCAAGAACTTGTTGGTTGGAGTCAATTTTACATTGCCTAGGAGAGCATTAGCTAATGATTTAGACATAATGCTAACTCCTACGGCAAGATTGTAAAGAGAGTCTAATTTGGCTCTATCGATCTGACAAGGAACGGTGGTAGAGGAAGAAAGAATTCAAATTGGCTCGAATGAGGATTCGGCCTCTTCTAACCACTCATTGTTCATGATAGAAGCCAGCTCTTGAACCGTCTCCTGAAGGTATGCTTCTTCTATGAGACTAGGGATGTGGCGGTTCGGAGCTTTTCAAGCAGAAGACTTCTTTTGCACAGATTGATTCGAGGCATTTCCAAAATCAGAAAATAAATCATCCTCGATATCAAGGGGGAATTCCAAGGGATGAATTTCCTCTTCCCTTGGTGGTTCAGGTTCGATAGTAGGATCTTGAGATGTAGAGGGAAGAGTTTTGGCTATCGATGTTGTTTCTACTCTGGGGGTTGGTTTTTGTTCTTCCGTGGGTCCTTCATAATATACGTTAGTATAGGGGTGTTATCAAGAATCTTCGTGAGAAGACTCTTCCCTGCACTAACGGGTAAACACAGGAAGGCTGCCCCAAAAGATATGTCAAGGAGTTGCGTAGAGTCTCTACTAAGACCGCCATAAAAATGTTGTAACATTGTAGGCTCGGTTATAGCGAGATCAGGGCCTGAAGATACTAGATCTAAAAGACGGACCCATGCATCACCCAGAGACTCGTTCTCTCTTTGTGAGAAATTGATGATCTCTTTTCGAAGACGAATGACACAGGGGATAGGGAAGAATGCTAAACAAAATTTAGGCATTAATTTTTCCCAGTCTCCTTTCGCGTCATCTACGTGGTGAGTGTACCATCGTTTGGCTATTCCCGTCAAAGAGAACGGAAATAGCTTCCACCTAAGGGTACCTGGCCTCATCCCTTGAATATGGACACATGAACAGAGTTGTTCAAAGTCACATATATGAGTATAGGGATTCTCGTCTTCATCCCCAGAAAACGGTTTTTCCTGAACCATTGCTATGAGACTCGGGCGAAGCTCGTATCGAACGGCCAAAACGGTCTGAGATGATTTAGGTGGCTCCAAGCTAGCGCCCGTTGGAGCACCATATTTGATAAGTGGGGTTTGATCCATATGTGTATGTGGTATGAAAGGTAAAATCAAACAAAGATAAAATAGGACCAAAAGATAAAATGCTTGTTGGTATTTCTTATGACTATTGGATAAATCCACAAGCGCACAGATTATACCGATGTAGCACTTCACCGGGAGTATTCCAGGTATCGTATTTTCCTCAGGGAATGATAGCGATCTAACTAGGATTAAAGATATGTCCTATGATGGATCAAGGGAGATTATGATAACTGGATTGAGAGGTTCAAAATAGCATAGATGTCTAACAAGGGATAGCTGGTTATACTGGACTTATCGGCCCTTCTCTTGCAGGAGGCGACGGGATAGATCAGAAAGAGGGCGAAACTCTAACTGGACCGCGCCATCACGTTGTATTGAAGCCCTACCTTTTAAGAACTTATCTGACACACGTGGTGGAATACAAAGGCTAGATAGAGCTGTCAGTTTCTACTAGCATCCACAAACAATCCGCGCGATAAGCGGTTTACAAAGGTAAGATCTAGCCTAGACACCACGTCTACACTATTCTTACTAATTTAACCTTGGCCTAAGATTAAAGCACTTTACTCAGAGCAAAGCGATGAACAAGCAGGAAAAGTTGTATAACAGCTAAACCAGATTTAGAACACTGAATACTATAAAGAACTCAGAAGAAGTCACTTACAAGTACTAAACTTACAAGAGACTCGCATCCGCTGAGGAAGAATTCCGGAGAAGATTCCCGACAGATCCAGGACTTTCTCCAGAAGGATCTCCACACTATCCTCCAACTAGCATAACACTACTGAAGAGCTCCGCTAAGAGACTAGAGAGTAGTTTCTCCAATGAGGCATGAAATGAAAAGGGAGCTCTAGGGGTCTATTTATAGCTAGAGGTGGAGTAGGGGCTACTCCGGTGCCACGTTAGCCATCCGCATCACCTTCATCAACCACCGTTGGATCCAACCGACTTTAGAACCGCCTAAGGATCAAGGGTGATGATTTCCATTATGTGGGGAGTGAGTGAGGCGGTTGATGTCAACAAAATATGCGTCGCAGTCTACCTAGGGGTACCCTACGGTAGTAGATTGTAGGCAGAGGTGTGGCGACGACGATCAAGCGTAACACATAGAGCGTAGACACGACGATTTATACAGGTTCAGGCCGGCAAGTCGCCGTAAGACCCTACGTCCTTTATTTTTGGTGGGTGGATTGATCTTGCGTATTAGGTTACAAGATCTGTAGATGATCCAAGAGAGGTTGTGAGAGAGTTTTGAGGGGTTCCCTGCTCGCCTTATATAGCCGGGGAGTAGGGTTACAATTTCCATATCCTAACAGATTACGATCGGCTCCCTACGGAAAGGGATCCGAGTCTATCTACTAGGATGTTTCTTGGCGAGCAAGTCTTCTTCGGAGTCCTTGGTGAGCACGGTGGGCTGGTCGCGTGCCGCAAGGCCTCGCGGGCTGGGCCGTCTCCTGGTGGGCAGGCCCATAAGGGCCCTGGGGATATTCCGAGGTAATATCCCCAACAAGTCCTCAAGCACGTTGCATTCTTCTGGCGAGCCCGCAGCGTCGTCCTCAGAGGTATTTAGCTGGTCGCCATCACGCGGAGTGGCCGTCGTAGAGTCCCGACCAGGGTGATTGGTCGAGGTGCTGCTCGGAGAAGCCTCCCGACCAGGTCGAGCTGGTCGAGAATGTCGTAGCTTGATGTGCGAGCTGGTCGCCTTGCCGGATGCTGAGGCTACTTGTTGGAAGAATGTGATGTGCTAAAGAAGAAAAAACTTTTGGAAAGTTCTTCCTTGGTGAAGTGTACCCACTTAGGCCCTGCAAAAACAACACACGAAAAACATCAGAGCTTTGTCAAGGAGAAAATTAGTACATTCACCGCATGTGGTACCCACTTAGTCCCTGAGCATGGTAGCAGGTGAAGTATGCACGTGGTTCCATGCTTTTTAAAATAGTGCATAAGGTATGTAAATGAAGATTGAAGCATGAGTTTTGTTAAAAATGACTGCAAATACCCGTAGTCCCCGAGCCTGATATAAGGAACTGGAAGCTTCTTGTATCAGGATCATGTATCTAGAGAATAAAGGTACGAAATACTAGTTTAGTAATAAACGACTGCGAATACCCATAGTTCCGGAGCCTGATGAAAGGAGCTTGGAGAGATTCTTCCCTTGGGGTCATTTTGTTTTTATTCGCAGTCCCCGGGCGTCAGTCCCCGGGTGTTGTCGTTTGATGCCTTAGTCGCAGTCCCCGAGCATTGCTTGGCGTGAAGTTGGACAAAGCCCCCGAACCTGGTCGGGGATGTGATCAGCACTCGGGGTGGTAGGTGGTGTCGACAAAGTCCTCGAGTGTGTTTGTACTGCCCACTCGGCCAGATTACTATAGTCATCCGCTTTGGCTGCACAAAAATAACAAAGATGCGCGTCCAGTCCCCGTGACTGTAGCATTGGTGATATTGCAAAGAAAAATTATTAGCCGTAAATCATGTAATTGACTATAAGTGAATGTATAAGGAAGAGAAAGTAAATGGGCCGTGTTTTATCTGCGTGATTATCGGCCCGTTTTTGGAGCGCAACAGGCAGGCGGCGTGGCGGTTCCGTATTTGATCGTTGCGGTTTCCCAAAAACCCTTGAAGTCGAAGCGCTGCGCCGCTTGGTACTTAAGGCTATCCTGATGGTTGACGAAACGGGAAGGGTCACGTCTCTTTGCCTTAGTTTGTCTGGGATTCGAATAGCCGACGATTCAGTGCCATATATTCTTGGTGATTCGAGGGGATTCCAATCTGTCTTGTTCAACAATCCCCACGCTTGCCACCAGCAAAGGTTGGGCGAAGGGTAGGTGAAAGACCTTGTTTGGTTTTGGTTAATTGATGAAACCTGTGGACTAACCCTTGTACTAAGTGTATGATCAAGATAGGGTGGTTCACCTTGAGACATGAAGCTAGAAGGATGACAATGGTGCATTGATCAAGTGCTTCATGGACTAAGGAAAAGAAGAAAGAGAAAAACAAAAATGGGCTCAAGGAAAAGGTATATTCATAGGGCCATTTTTGGTTTAGTGATCAAGACACTATAGAGAGTGTGATCACCTTTAGGATAGATAGCCGTACTATTAAGAAAGGAAAACTCGTTTCGATTACGGTTATCATGTGCCACTAGGTTTGAATTGCATTCAATTAAAATGAACCTATGTGACATGAAACTTGAAACAAATCCAAGAAAATATCTTTGCAAAAGCTAACACAGGGAACAAGTGTTTGGAAGACTTGGTGTTAGCACTTGAGGACTTGGAGAAGAAGAAGCAAAGTGTTTGGACAAACAGAAGAGGTCCGGACGCAGGATCCGGATGCAAGGGATGCACGGTCCGGACAAACGCTCTTGCATCCGGAAGCAACCCCTCACCCTCGGCCTCACTGGAAAGAGGAACCGGACACAGATCATCGTCTGGACGCAGGGTCGACCGTCCGGATGAAAACCCCTCTCTGGTTCCTCTCTGCGTAGCGACCGGACGCTGTTGTGCGTCCGGACGCAGGACTCCGGTCGCGAGTCCAGGCGTTTGGAGCTCTCTAGATCGGCTCTGCGTAGGGTCCGGACGCAGGAAATACAGAGTCCGGACACTACTGTTTCTTGCGTCCGGAGGTGATGCGTCAGCAGCAGACAAGGCGCCAACGGGCGAATTCAAAACGGAGGAGGGTCCGGACGCATGCGCGATGGTCCGGACCCCCAATGCAAAGTGCGTCCAGACTGGCGCAGAAAAGCGTGGAAAAGGAGCAAAACGGCTAGCTCGGTTTGGATTGCAATAAATATGTGGTGGCCGGATCCTAGGGTTCTCTCTTGCACTCTCCATTCATTTGATACACTTGTTCTTGTTTGAGAAGCCCTCCAACTCATCTCTCTTTGCTTGTGTTGCTAATTCTTGAGAGTTTGAGTGAACCAAGTGCATTGATCATTGCATTGTATCTTAGTGGCACTTGGTTATTGTCATCGCCGCGAAGTTTCTTGTTATTCTTGGTGTTTGCCAACACCTAGACGGCTTGGCGATTGAGGAGAAGCTTCGGCGCATGTTGGTGATTGTTCGCGACCGGCTTCATCGACTTGTGAGAGGGCTTGTACCCACCTCGGCGGAGCACCAAAGGGTAACTCTAGTGCATTGCTCGTGTCATTGAGTTACTCTCATTTGGGTGGTTTCTTGTGGCGCCCGGGTAGTGGGCTTGGCTTGTGAATTGCCAATTAGCCACCGAAACACAATTTGAGTAGTCGACACAACGGGGACTAGCTTGGTGGCAACCAAGTGAACCTCGGGAGAAAAATCGATTGTCATCTTGTCTCCCGGTTACTCATTGGTTTTCTTTGTGATTGGCTCTCTACATTGACATCCATACATCACAAGGCATCGGTATAGCAATCACCCTTATCTTTGCATTTACTTTCTTCCTTATCTTGTTTAGCTAGCTTGTGTAGGTTGTAGCTTGCTTAGTTAGCTCTCTAGTTAGTTTGTTAGCTTAGCTTGTTAGTTGTTCTTGCTAGCTTGTGTTAAGTGCTTTAAGTTCTTGCTATTGATTGTGCAGCACTTAGCTAACTAGAATTGTATTGGATAGGTGGCATTGCACCCCTCGTAGAGCTAGAGCAAAAAGCTTCGCTTAAGTGTTATCTAACCATTTTCTCTTTATTAGTCTATTCACCCCCCCTCTAGCCATCTAGGACCTTCAGTAGGAGAGTGCATCGGCGCTAGGGTTTGGTCGGTGGAGATGGACGGTGGTGGTGCACGCGTTGCGGTTGGCTTCTCCACCCTGCTGGCATTGTCGGAGGACTTGGTCTTTTGGATTCTTCTTCATGTGATCGACGACGGCGACAATGTGCGTGAGTATGTGAGGATTCGCCCAATCTGCCATCTCTTCTGCCGATTTTGCGACGACGCTTCGATGATTCGGCTCGTGTCTCTTGGCGTCTTCAGGACTTTTGCTGGCCCTACTACCCTTTCCTCGAGACTGCCTTCGTGCAGTATTTCCTCGATGTCGACCACCGTGAGGCCTTGTTCTTCCGTGGCCTGGAGCGGTTGATGGTATTCGGGCGAGACCTTGGTGGGCAGGATCTTATTGGTAGGGCGGTGGCTGCTAGAGATGATGTTGCGATGTACTTTAGGGCCATGATGCTGTATTATGCTGATTCGGCGAATCCGGAGGTGCTTGCTATCCTTGATTGCGTCGGTGGAGGTGCCCTTCCAGATGGCCGGTTTTGCGACCGAATCTTGTGTCGTCTTCGGGAGCGCTCTTGTGATGATATGCACAGGATCAGGCGGCGGCTGGGGGTTCGTGCTCCGGAGGACGTGCCAGATCTGATCATCGTCGTCGCTCCTCACCAGTGTACTTGGCACGAGTGTCGTCGCTATGGTGACCATATGCCTGGGGTCATCATGTACTATGGCCTGCAATGTCAAATTCGTCATGAGTTTGATCTCTGGACTAGGGACATTAGTGAGGTGGTCGCTTATCGCATCAGTAGGATGAAGTTGTAATCGCTAGAATAACTTGTCTTTGGATGTGGTCTCTTGAAGTCTCAACTTTATTGTCATGTTCTATTTTTCTGCAGGACGGCGATAATTTGTATCTCGGATACAAGTAATCGGACGTATAAGTGAAAACTACAAAGTTGTAATATATCCGGGGCAGTAAGCTTTTATTTCACTTGTGTGTCCTATCATGCCTGCTAAGTTGTGAGCCGTAGCGATGAATCGTTCTTCCTTGGGTCTCAAATGGTCCAGGTCATAGGGCTAGCGCCACTTCACGCGTAGGATACATAAGGACTCCGAAGGAGGCACGCTGCTGGCAATCCGCGGCGTAGAGGGCGAACAACTCATGCACGCTTTGGATGATACCAGAGACAGGTCCTTTTTCCTAGAGGATCAATCGTGGCGTGACTAGGGCCTGTGGAGACCGTTCCTGTAGATGCTGGGCGCAAAGCCATGCTGCTTGTAGAGTCGTCGACCGTACCATGGTCGTATACAGATTCTGGGCACATATCCTCATGGCCTTCAAATTAGGTGATGTCTCTCGTTTGGTGGAGATACATCGTCTGAAAGGTCTATCAATGTGATCATAGCGTATAGGGTAGCTACTTCTATGCGCTATGAAATTGATAGTCCAGATTTGAAGGTTTCCGGTTATGGCCAGGCTATTTGGAGAACTCCGTAATGCATTTGGAGAGGTCGTCGAACACTATAAAGTGTTTTGGAGAGGTCATCGAACGCCGTACATGCCTTGCTAAAGTCGTCGAACGCCATAAGCGTTTTGTAGGGGTCGAATTATATATGAAGTACAAAGAAGAACATATCACTTTATTTATTCATCAGGGATGAGTAGTACAAACTTATTGAACCTCTTCAAGCGTCTGAACTACTTGCATTGCCCGTGGCGTAGATCTTCACACGTGGTTGCGATAGGGGTCGGCGCTAGTCATTAACGCTTGCATTTCCTTTGGCCTCTTGGCGGTGGGGTTATCAGTAGTGCTGGAGCTGTACTTGTGGCGACGGGCCCTCCCGGTAGCGTTTATTGTTTGTTGTTCACACTCATATGCGACTTTCAGGTTGGTGCGGAGGCTGAGGATGCCTTGCTGTGTTGGTATCTTTAGCACCATGTAGGTGTAATGCGGTACTGCCATAAGCTTTGCGAGTGCCAATCGGCCGAGGATTGCTTGGTAAGCTGTTTGGAAGTCAGCGATGATGAAATTGATGTTCTCGATTCTGAAGTGATTCTGGTCGCCGAATTGTACTGGGAGCATAATTTGTCCTACTGGTGTGGATGCCTTGTCTGGGATTATACCCTAGAAAGGGAAGTTCGCCGGTAGGAGGTCCTTCTTTGAGTAATCGAGCTGGCGGAATGCGTCGGCAAAGATGATGTTTAATGCGCTGCCACCGTCAACTAACACCTTCCTGAAGCGGCACATGACAATGGTTGGGTTGATGATGAGTGGGAAGCGGCCAGGGTACCTATAGTCCGTCCACTTGTCTTCTCCGGAGAAGCTAATAGGCTGCTCCGACCAGTCTAGGTACCGGGCGTTGGCCAAATCATCATCTTTGGCGGCGACCGAGTAAATGTCTTTGTGAACTTGACGACGTCGCCTTTCTCCTTCAGCAACCATACTACCCCCGAAGATGGAATACATCGTTGAAGGTGGTTGGAACTTCGGTGCTGGTGGGCCTTGGTCTTCACTCTTGTCGGCGTCGTCTTTCTTTGCTCTCCTGTAGCCTCTTCGCCTTACCGCCGCCTCAAGGAGATCCCAGCCGCACATGGAGTGCCTGGAGTTCTTGTGTATGGGGCAGGGGACATCGAGGATCTTCTTGTAATTGGCGTCATAGTCTATTTTTGGTCGAGCGCTCGAGTTTATGAAGTAGCGGTCGTCTTGCCTGTAATCGTGCTTCTGTGTGTGGCGCTCGGAGTTGCCCGATCTGTAGTCCCTTTGACCACCGGCCCTTCCATCACTGAGGTAGTCTGGTCGGCGGTCCCTGTCCCTCTCGCGTTCCGGGTAGCGGAAGTGGTGTCGCCTGTTCTCCCTGCTTCGCGCGACGTCGTCTTGGTTGGCGTGGGGGATCTTTGCCGAATTATTCCTGAACTCGTCGGCCGGCAGACCGCTGGAGAAGATGGGGGTTGCCTCCGTCTCGTTACCGCAAGGGGTGCTGCCGGCAGCGGCTTGAAAACCCGTCCCCCCGAAGCCAGGGGAATTCTGGGGAGTCGGTGGTCGATCGGGAGGGATCAGGTGTTTCAGGGCTCTCGGTGGCGACCAAGCCTGAAGAGACCGTGCCCCCGAGGGATACTGTGTGGTCGGAGTCACTGGAGATCGAGGAGATGATGACAATGTTCATGACAGGCGTCGCATGGAGCTGGTCGGAGATGCATTGGAGTACCTGGTCACCATATCCACAAGGCCTGGTCGCGGGCGTCGCTTTTTCTGGGGCCTGATGATGGCGTGGTGGGCGGCCGTGGTGATAGAAGAGTCGGCCTCGGGCCGCCTGGAGAAGGTCGTTGCAGTTGATGATGCTGGCGTTGGCGCGGTCGATGGCGCCGATCAAGTCACTGACGTCGATGTCCTTGCGTGGGTGGTACCTCGGCGTGGCGGGACGACACGAAGATGGCGGCGCGGATCCAACGGTCCAAGACATAGATCCAATCTGGAGTACAGTGCCGGGCGCCGGAAGGACCATCGAATCCGGGAAGGTGACCGCTTGACAAGCCATGAAGTCGATGCACACACCCCCTACCTGGCGCGCCAACTGTCGAAGAAATATGCATCACAGTCTACCTAGGGGGTACCCTACGGTAGTAGATTGTAGGCGGAGGTGTGGCGACAGCGATCAAGCGTAACACAGAGAGCGTAGACACGACGATTTATATAGGTTCAGGCCAGCAAGTCGCCGTAATACCATACGTCCTGTGTTTTTGGTGGCTGGATTGATCTTGCGTATTAGGTTACAAGATCTGTAGATGATCCGAGAGAGGTTGTGAGAGAGTTTTGAGGGGGTCCCTGCTCGCCTTATATAGCCGGGGAGCAGGGTTACAATTTCTATATCCTAACAGATTACGATCGGTTCCCTACGGAAAGGGATCCGAGTCTATCTACTAGGATATTTCTTGGCGAGCAAGTCTTCTTCGGAGTCCTTGGCGAGCACGGCGGGCTAGTCGCATGCCGCAAGGCCTCGCGGGCTTGGCCGTCTCCTGGTCGGCAGGCCCATAAGGGCCCTGGGATATGCCGAGGTAATATCCCCAACAGTTGAGGGGGTGAAACCTCCCTATGGACGGTCGACCGACCGCCCATGCTACGATGTGGGCCCTCCTGGACCTTCTAGATGGTGGCCCACTGGTCAGGGACCAATTGAGGGCTGGTGGGGCCCACCTGTGCCCTCTGGTGACTGGTTCCACCTGTCACATGCCTTGGATGTTGGTTCTGAGTTGAGTTGTCACGTTAACCTCCTTGATGTGGGCCCATGGATCCTTGTGATTTCAATCTAAGCCATTGAGAAGAGATGCACTTGGATCCAAGGTAGAGAGTGTTCTATAGTGTGGATCTTGGATCATGGAGGCTTGGGAGGCCTAGTGGCCCCACAGGGTGGTCGGCCGACCCCCTATGTGGGCCCACTAGCTCCCAAATGTCCCCGTTTGTCCTTATATGCATCAAATAGTCATGGGACATGTGGAACTAGTTATTTGGCACAATATGTTCAAGTTATGCTTGTTTTCCTTTGAATATGAGGATGTTGACGGTATTTGGATGGTGACAAAATAGCTCTTAATTACCGTCAACACTTTATCAAATCTACAAAGGTGTTTCCACTCAGTTAAAGCATACTTGATAAGAACACTTGAAGCAATGCTAACCTTTTGTTTTTCAAATAGATCGTACTTTTTAAATTCCTTGTCTACATGCAGCTCCCATTCAATATATGCACGAGGATCATAGTTTCCTTCAAAATAAGATAGTGCATATTTTATTCTATCAAGCAAAGCATCACATACCTCATGAGTAGCATGGTTATCACTTGCCACACCTCTAGCAAAGTGGTTAGAATATGCAACCTGATCATCTCGTTTTCCATGTAGATTCCTGCCATGATTAAGAGATACCAAGAAACACACACAACAATATTTATGTTCCTATCAACTAGTAGGATGTGGTTGCTGTAATTCTCTCAGTATCAACTTGATCAAAAAAATTCTTACAAGTTCTTACCAAGCAAAACAGGAGGTGGCAGCAACCAACAAGTCGGAAACCCTGGAAGTAGTGTATCGATACCGCAGCAACAACACCTGTCAAGCTGTATCCGGATATGTGGAGCTATAGGAGGGCTAAACAATAATGTGCAAAGAAGTACTAGCACCACATTAGTCACAAAAGCAAGTTGAGAAATCGTTCAACAGAGGTACCGTGCTGGTCCTAGGCTCCATGCTAGAGACGCGAGCCTAGACACAAACGAAGTCTCGGTATAGTAGGAAAAAGGCACAAAAACAGCAAGTAAAACACTCTCTTTCTTTTCCTCCTCTCTTTTCTTTCTTTCTTTTCTCTTTCTCTTTCTCTTCTTTTCTTTTGTTTCTATTTTTTCTTCTTCTTTGTTTCTTTTACTTTGCATAACTAGAACACATCTGAAACTTGACAAATCAGATTTCAATAAAGCAATTGACAATGTGTTTCACTCTCTTTTTATAGAGTAACAAGAATAGAACTAACAATGCTGATTTTTTGTGACTAAATCAGATTTTCTTTTTGTGAACAATAAATATGTATATGGTGGCAATGATTGCAATGGATATATATATATATATGTTGTAATAGAGATGTGTATGGTGATGGTGATGACAGCGGAGATGTATATAATTGATAGTGACCAAAACATGACAAGAACTCAAAACTCTAAAAGCCTAAACCCTAAGACCAGCAACTCGACTTAGCCGATGCAAACCAAACTCAACAAGCCCTAACCAAGTAGTACTAGCAAAAAGGCTCAAAAGGTCTAAAGGATTATGGAACACTAATCTAATAATTATTTTTGGCTTTTCTGGAATGTAGGAAAATACAGTAAAGGATTAAAAGTCTCTCACCGATCACCATGCTCTGATATCACTTGATGAGGGATATGCGGTGTCCCGATCTTTCGATGGAGATAAATAACTTCGATTTCACTGGAGAGACGTTCACGATCTGACTACAACCATCCGAGGACGTTGTGCCTTAGCAATTGATACACCAATTCCAGCGGTTCCTCACAATCTTATGGATCACAACCAACCAAACCAAAAGGGTCACAACCAACCAACCAAACCAATCTTATGGACACATTGGAAAATAGACTTGATAAGCTTTCCAAAAAGTGCTAGAACGTCCCAATCGGAGTCCGTATGAAGTCGTGGCATCCGTCGCAAGTCTGGACTCTTCTGGAGTCCGAATTGAACTTCCAAAACGTGTTGGACTTGGACTCTTGCTTTCCATGGATCCAAAGTGACGTGGTGGCCTAGTGGAGGACGTTAGAAATACTTGGATTTGGTCCCAATCAACATCATTGACCATCCATGCTTTCCATATGCAATCAACCATTCCCTTCATCCATGTAAGTTATTCTGAAAATGAAAATATACAAACTTCATGGTGCAGCACCCATTCATCAAATGTAACAATGATAAATCTTATATATAAGAGTTGCACCTTTAGTTTAGAAGTGAATAACATGGTCATATCTGAGCTGGTGATGTCCTCATCATTCTCCCCTTCTTGACAGCTAACCGTCCTTGGTTTTACTACAGGTAGAAAATTTGTTGTAGGTAAAAGCAAACTAGGCTCCCCTTCTTGATTGTTATCCTGTTTCTTTATAATAAAACTAGGGAAGCTGAACATGGCATGGTTATTGTTATTGCATACTTCTAATTGATTAGTTCTATTCACAATAAAAGGAGTTTGTATATTTGAGCAAATGTAAATTTGGTTTACCATGTACTCATCTTTAGAATTATAGTTGCTAATAGCATGAAAACTGATATTAGAAGAACATGTCAATTCAAATCTAGCAATCAGATTATTTTGCAAATACCTAAGCTCACAAAGATCATCAAATTCAATGTACCCCATTGTATGTAAAGATGACAACAATCAATCTTCTTCATTATCATTTACAGTATGAACAACATGTTTGAATTCAGAACTCATTAATACAGAATTTATAGCTTTATCCATTAGTTGTGGTGTGGATATAAGTGATGCACTATCACACAACTCTTATTTGTCACAAGGAAAATCAAGTATATCAAAGTGTGACAAAAGAAAATCAGCGACGGGTTCCAACATTGGTTGATCTAGGATATCAAGATTATTGGACAAATGTAGTTCAACTAAAGCATGCTCACCTTGATTTATGTTACAACCATCTAACTTACCTTTGATGCTCTTCTCAAATGGTGTTCGTGCAGCTAGATTCATGCTCTCTTTTAATGTTTCACCTCCAATCTCAGATTGCTCAATTCCCTCTGGTATATTGGCATCTACTTGCTGCAAATTGTTAGTAATAAGAGAGACACATGCTTCTATAGTATTTGTGAAATCCTTTTTTAGTGTTATTTCAGATTCACAAGCAAGATCGAACAACTCATCAAAAGTATTATAACGTTTATAACAAGAATGTTCTGAATTTCTATATTAAGAACTTGTAAAAATCTATGTTCTAGAAACTCATCGTTTTCTTTAAAGCCACAATGTAGCAAACCCAATTTTAGTTTATCGAAATATTTTGCTACAGTTTTGTTTCTTTGTTTCATTGATTGCAAGTTTCCATTCAAAATTTCAGAATAATAGCTAGAAACAAAAACATCTCTAAAATGGCTTTTCACAACTTTCCATGATTGAGGAGCTTTATCAAATCTACAAAGGTGTTTCCACTCAGTTAAAGCATACTTGATAAGAACACTTGAAGCAATGCTAACCTTTTGTTTTTCAGATAGATCATACTTTTTAAATTTCTTGTCTACATGCAGCTCCCATTCAATATATGCATGAGGATCATAGTTTCCTTCAAGATAAGGTAGTGCATATTTTATTCTATCAAGCAAAGCATCACATATCTCATGAGTAACATGGTTATCACTTGCCACACCTCTAGCAAAGTGTGATGGAATCTTCTAAGAACAGGGCCCACTTGCTAGGATTATCGCGCATCCAACTTTAATCCCAACAAATGATCCAAGTTTTTAAAAGATTCGTCAGGTGTCGTCGGCCTAAACTGAGTCATCCACCTCTTTCCGAGCAGGATTCACATTAAAAGATATTGCAGAAGTGAACTTGTAATAAATTACATTTCGGAGGTTTACACAGATAGTGGAAGTCTTACAAAGTTATATTACAAACCATAGTTTTGAAACATAACTTAAATATCATTTCTACACCAAGCTAAGTGGTAAAGACTATAAGGTAATCAAACCAGGTGCTCTGCCCATGAGTCACAAGGACTAATCTTCAACGACAACCACGGTCATACAACACGAAGCTATAACCACCGCTCTAGGAACATCATCTACAGCAAGGGTTAACAAACCCTGAGTACGAGAATACTCAACAAGACTTATTTGACAAATAAAAATATTTGGTGAACAAAAGGTATGCAAGTCATAGGATTCAAGGTGGGGTTTTACAAGAATCAAGTGTTTTGCATAAATGAGCATTTCTAAAAAGAATTGAAATCGATTTAGTTCTCATAAAAGTTGATCAAGAACCGATCTTAATGTTTTGATCGATAATGAGGCAACAAGCATCTCCAAAAGGAAACATCAAGTATCCAGTTTAAGTTTCATTAACTACGATGAAGAAAATAGGGTTATGTTTCCATATCCGAGGAACACGACGATTCGAACCGGTAAAACCCAGTTGGGTTATGGGGTGTCCCGATCTTTTGGTGGAGATAGATAACATCGATTTCACTGGAGAGACGTTCATGATCCGACTACAACCATCCAATGACGTTGTGCCTTAGCAATCGATACACCAATTCCAGCGGTTGCTCACAATCTTGCGGATCACAACCAACCAAACCACGAGGGTTATTCCTGCAAGCAATCGAAGAGCAAGCAAGAACATGTAGAACAAACACTCCATTGCAAATAAGAGATGAAGATTAAGATCTGATATACATGAAGGTGGGGTTCCGAACAAGTAGAACGGATGGTCTAGTTGACACACGCGTCTACTAGGAAGTAGCAGGAAGCTAAACTTTCATCTAAACAAAACTCAATCTGTTTGTGGTGGCTCTAGGGGTATATAAGGAGAGGGTAGGACGACCACAAGGGTCTTGGGGTCGCCCTACACCTCTTGGATGAGTCCCTAAAGGACTCAAGTTGATCATAGGCCATGGGCCCAAAATTGGGTGACGCAGCATTGTTGGCAGAAAAGCTATCGGTATTAAACTGTCTACTGCGCACGCATCTGATATGATATAGGTATGAGTTCGGACACATTGGAAAATAGACTTGATAAGCTTTCCAAAAAGTGCTAGAACGTCCCAATCGGGGTCCGTATGAAGTCGTGGCATCCGTCGCAAGTCTGAACTCTTCTGGAGTCCGAATTGAACTTCCAAAACGTGTTGGACTTGGACTCTTGCTTTCCATGGTTCCAAGGTGACGTGGTGGCCTGGTGTTGGACTTGAATTGCTTATTAGGGTCACATTTAAGCCTCTGTAATTAGGGTTTCGGAAAAGAATTTTCAACATTTGCATAACCATGCTTAGTGCTTTTGGATATGATTATTAACTTGATTAGTTTAATTTAATTAAACTTTAACCCTTAATTAAGTCTTAAGTATGCAACTTTACCGTGAAGGAAACTTGTACTCAAGGCTTAACCAACCCTAGTTATACCTTAATCAACTAAGTCGCTTTCATCATGTTCAAGCATCATGTCTATTATTCACGCATCATCTCAGACAGGTCATTTTACTTTTCGTGTAGTAAACGAATCAGGGAACATGACTAGTCACGTTATCGGGTTTGAGACCCAGCCTCCGGAAGAATGGTTTGATCTCCGCGAAGTTGAACCCATGCCTGTCTTATTCAAGAATCAAGGCAAGCTCCGGAGCATTTAACCATTCCTTATATTTTATAAAGCTTTTATTTGAATTCAAGTATGGTTAAGTATTGCATTATGGTTACTTTTCATTGATTAACTACTTAATGCATTACCTACCTTGTTATTCAATTTGATACCTTGTTACCTATTTCAAATTACGCGATCTATCTACTATGCTTTGTATGCTTAGATCGGTAAAAGTCAGATGATGTACTGTCATATGCGAGAGATAGGTGATATCCTCTTGCAAAAGCAAATGGTTTATGAAATTGATGAAATGTTGGAGTAATAACTTTTTTTTTGATAACATGGAGTAATAACTTGAGACCGGGCGGACACGGTGTTGGGAGCCATAAGACGTGAATGTCCTGTGTGTCGACTAGGAACCGTCTGTTGCTTAAGCGGTGAGACGAGACATTGCAGTACTAGTCACATACTTCTGTAAGTTGGCCCTCGGCTATTCTATTATGAGAACGGTTACCGGCGCACTGGGAGTGGAGAGATGGCGAGAGTAGGATGTACCCACGTGGCCAAGGTCTGCAGTGTGGTGTAATTGTAATTAACGGTTGAAGTTTAATTAAATTAATCTAATCAAATTAATAATTATATCCAAAAGCACTGAGCACGATTAAGTTTTATTTTCGTTAAGCAAGTCCAAAGTCATGAGGGTTAATGACTTTGATTAGTAAACAACTCCAAAAGTCACTCAAACCTATGTAATTAGGGTTTTCTAATTAATTAGTAATGATTTCTTAATTTATTTAATATTCCAAAATTCAACTTTGTCCAGATTAGCTCAAATTTTTTATACAGATTCATCATGATGTAAAAAGCTTGCAAAATTAATTACACCCCTGGTGTTAAGTATTTTAATCAAAACTTGATCATGTAATTATCAAGCATAAGCATCAAGCATTAGGACAGTTATGCATCAAGAAGTCTGGTTATGACATTCATCTATGAGATGATAATAATCATGGTGATTAAGGTTTCTGTGACTTAACAGATTATTAATTTGCATAAATAAAACATGTAATTTTTCTTCCATGAATTGGAGTAAAGTGTATACTTTGTTACTGTGTCATTGATTGTGATATCTGAATAATGGTTTATATATAATAGTTAACAAATACGCTTAATCAAGTTATTTCAAACCTTAATTTAAATAAAGTTTTGCGACTCACTTTTGCAACTTTCTAACCATTAAGAATTCAGTCATGGTTCCAAAAGCAAAAGTGTAGATCTTGTTAATACTAACAAAACTTATTTTGAAATATTTTTAGGTTCTTATGAAGAATTTAGAGTAATTTAAAAACGCGTAAATCTAGAAAATATGTTATTTTGAATTTAAATTTGTATTTTGAAATACAGATGGAATTTGAATATGAATTCTAAAGAAAAATTAAAGATTAAAATAAATAGAACAAACTTTGTTTTTGGACCATTTCCTGATTCAGTCTCTAAATATTTCAAAAATTTGCCCCAAGTTTAATGTCATGTTGTATTTTAAATAACAAATTTAAGTACTAAACTTTGGGAATTAATATCTCTCAAATCAGCTCGAATTTGATCAAAGTTCTTAAATGAAGTTCTACTTAAATAACTCTATATCTCGGTGCAGTCGGGTAATCCAATTATCAAGCAGTTTCAAAATTGAAACAAAAGAGAAAAAAATCAGTGGCATTCTCCTTATTTTTTATGGGAATTTTTTTTTAGACCAAAGGCACGAGCCCTCCTGTATATTGAAAGCGAAACAGAGTACTTGTAACACCCTAAATTCTTGCATTGTTCCAAATAGATTAAAAGTAAATTTGAAATGCATTTTGGTGACCATTATAACGTAAGGAAATTAATTAAGGGTTTCATAAAATAAAATTTATCACAAGTAGGAACATGATTGTTGCATTTATGCTGATGCACAGAATTTGGTTTTGTGTGGAATTTACAAAATTCAAACTTGTTTTCAAAAGTGCATTTGGAAATTTGTTTGGAAAATCCAGAAATAAAAAGGAAAAACAAAATTCCCTCTTCCTCTCTCTCCCTGCTACTTTGGCCCGTAGGCCTGTCCCCCCAGCCCAGTTCCCTCCCCCTCTTTCTCTGGTTGGGCCAGCAGTCCCCGCAGGCCGGCCCACCTCCCCCTCACTCACGGACGAGCCCAGCTCTCTCCCTCCCTCTCTCTCTGCGCTGACAGGTGGACCCCACCTGGCAGAACCATCTTCCTCACCTTCCTTTCTTCTCTCCCCCTCTTTCCCTGTTCTCCCGCGCCGATGATCCTCTCGGCCGATCCCGTATTGGAGCAGGGAAATCCATCCTTTCTTTCTCTGCGGCATACCGATCCGAGCGCCGCACACCCACCGGCCCCTTTCCTTCTTCCCCTTTCTCTCTTTCCCTCCCTGCGCGCCGCCGCTTTCTTCCCGGCCAAGCTCGAATCCGCGTCGGATCCTGCCTTTCCTTCTCTGTGGAGCGCCTCCATGCTATATAAGGCCATGCGCTACACCTTTCCGCCCTCCATTCCGCAGCTCGAAGCACCGCAGAGCCCCCAGCGTAGCCGCAGATCGAGCAGCGCCGCCGCCGCCGTCGTTCCGCCGTCACCGAGCCCCTCCGCTTCATTCCAACCGCCCCGAACTTCGCGTGGTGGTAAGCAAGCCCTCAGAAGCTCGCTCTCCCTTCCTCGACCTCCCTGTTACAATGCTCCGCGCTTCCCGTTGATGCCGAGCCGCTGTGCCGCGTGAGTAGCTCGTTCCCGCGCGCAATCAGGTCAACCCACCCCGTAGTCTTCTTCGTCGTGTTCCCCTCTCTCTTCCCGTCCCGATTGCGTGGAAATGGTGAACCGAGGCGCCGGATTTCATTGCGCCGCCGCTCTCCGGCCATGGCGCCGCCGCCTGCCTCGCCTCCGGCCGCCGCACGCCAGCCCCCTCTCTCTGTGATCTAATCCCGGCCATCCATCGTGGATCGGACGGACCACAGGGCCGCATACCCCTTCGGCTGACCCTTTTACAAAATAAACCCTACGATTTTTAATGCATCAACCCGCAGTCCTAAGGCGTATTCCCCCTTTACGTCTTCTCTTCTGCAAAGCGTAGTTCTTTTCTGTTTTGTTTTAATTCGAAAATAAAAAGAAAATCCTATTTACAAATTTGCCACTCCGTTTCAAATGCTTATAAATTGCTCGTTTTAAATCCAAATCGATCCGTTCAAGTTGCGTTAGATCCGTAATTTTATGCTCTATCCAGTAGTATAGATTTCATCTATGTTAATTACTTTTGAAAATTAGAGAAAATTAATTTGGTAATGCTTTAATCTTTCCCTTTTCAAAATCTTGTTTAATTCATATCTTCTTCGTTATACCTCCGTTTTTCGTGATTCAAACGTCTATGTGATCGTAGTGAGACGTAGATTTGTTTTTTTAAAACTTTTAATCTTGTTTTATTGTGATTGGTGTACTGTTCTAATCTATAGCCTTTGTTTGCTTGCATGTTATGCCTCTATATGATTGCATGTGATGTGGTGATCGAGTACAGACGGTGAGCAGTACGTGGGTGACCAGGAGTTTTGCTTTGAGCAGGAGTAGCAGCAGGAACCCTTTGAACAAGGCAAGTATTATATGGGATCTTCTTCGATGTCCTATTCATGATGTTTTAAATAAAATCATATGCATGTGTCTAATACTGTCACCATAAGGTTTACCTAGAATTGATTACCTCGAACCTTGAAATCCTATGGGTTACCTTTGCATATGGGTAGTTATTGCTAGTGCTCCTCGTTAACAAGGCATGATCTTTAATCTTGATTAATGATTACATGAAATGATGAAGTAAAACTTGACTTTTTAGCAACATGAATTTAGGATCCTATCTGTCAGCAAAAGCTGGGACATATAGTACAACCATGAGGGCTATATGGCTCTGGCTTTAGTTCAGTATTAGGGTCACTCTCTCGCATGCGGAAGTTCACGAAAGTTGCCATTGACGAGCCGTTGCGGGTTGTGGCTGGAGTGGGGACCGCCGCGTGTGTGTACCATCTCGGGGCTCCCGTATACCCCTTGCCTGTGGATCCGTACTGTCTGTGGTATGTCAGCGAACCCCTTTGAAAGACTTCATAGTGTTCCCTGCCCGCTCACCTCGGTAGTGTTAAGGGAGTCATGATCCCGGGGCATTTGGGCAAACATGACTCATGGGTAAAGTGTACAACCTCTGCAGAGTGTTAAAAACTGGTATATCAGCCGTGCTCACGGACATGAGCGGCCCGGAAAACTCACAGACTCTTTGGTTACTTGTTGGTTATCTTTATGAATCACTTTATCATGATATTATGTTACTTGTTCATTTGTATATTTGATCATGCAATTTAATTTGGGGGCTTAAGCATGACTTTGATCTACCACTTGTAAAGTTTCGTTACAAACTAAAAATGCTTACCGCAGTAAACTAGTGTCATACTTTTTGAGCCTCATGAACCCCATATATACTTGTTGAGTACGAAAGTAGTTACGCTTGTTTTCTATCTTTTCAATATTTGGATAAAAATCCCGGATAGGTACCAGATTATCAGAGTTATGAGGAGTATCCAGAGGACTACTAGGTTTGGGGTCAACCAGTTGACGTCCCTGTGCTATGGAGCTTCGCGAGAGTTATCTTATATTTCCGCTGTTATGTAATAAATATTATTTAAATACTTGTTCGTTATGTAATAAACACTTGTGATGATACAATTTTGATAATTTATCGGTTTATGTGTGTGACTGATCTCTGAGTACACATAAGGTTATTGCATCTCGTTTTGTCTTTAAAACTGGGTGTGACAGTACTGCTAGAAAACCAGCTTACATGATTTAACAAATACCCAAACAGAACACAAAAGACCCTCAAGTGCTAGGAACTGGCTTTTGGCAGAGCCAGAGGCCTACAGGACGACAAATAGCACTAGGGGTACTAAACAAAACAGCCAACAGGTACCCAAAAACCGACTCCAGGACCTCTCATATGCTCAACACCAAAACGGTTACAGCACCCCACCGGACGTCTCTCTCCTGGCCGCACTCCTTTGCCACCTGCTCGGCACGCTGTTGCGTGGCAGGGGGGCGAAAGGGCCGTGCTGGAGTTTTCTTCCTTCTCCCATCGATATCTCATATCTCTCGCTCTTTCTGCTGAACAGCTCGGCCCCTCCCTTCTCTGCGCTGCCTGCTGCTGGGGAGCGCTGCTCCCTGCTGTGCGCGCTCACGTCCTAGCCACACGCCGGACCGCTGCACTGCCCGGCCGCCTGCTGCTGCTCACCCAGCGCCAAGCCGGTCGCCCAGCAGCGCTGCTACCGCTGTCGAGCCATGCGCGTTGCTGCTGCTGCGTCGCTGCTGGAAGCCCGGCGTCCAGCCTGCTCCAAGCGGTCGATCCCTCCCTCTGATGCCTGTCGCCCCTCCCTGTGCTGCTGGCCATGGTCGACTGCTGCTACTCCAGCATCCTTCCTGGGATCATCTCTGGCCGGTCACGGTCACCGAGCTTCTCCCAGCCAGCCCCCGGCTCCGTCTCCGTGTATTCCTCTGCTCAATTCGCGTCAGGGATCTCCTGCAGCAATTCGATAAAAAGGAAAGGTCGATTTGAAACAGATAAGGTATGGAATTGAATATCAAGGTAGGTAATGCTTCAATTAGGTAATTATTGAAAGGGCACTATGTGGAAAAAAAGTTAAAAACTCGCAAGTTGCAACCTAGAGAAAAAATACGATCTAACACTGAACTTTCTTTCTACAGCACATGAATTTTTCTATTGTAACATTCGAAAATCATATATTGCAGCATTCAAAAATCATCTATTGCAACATCTAAAAAACTCCATTGCAACAAGGACAAAACAACAATGACGTACAAAACAAGGGAATGGGTTCTAGGTGCAAAACTCCTCCGGCCCCTAGCCCATCACCTTTGAACTCGCTGGAGGAAGGAGGGAATCGGGCCAGAGCTCATCGGGACCCTAGCCATCACCACGTCCCTCAGATCGAGAGGAGGAGGAAGCCTCAGATCCAAAAGAAGACCGACCTACCTCATTGGAGCCGCCGCCGCCTTCTCCGTTGGAGGAGCAACAGCCAGCAGTCGTTGGCGCGGCATGGGGGCGCCGTTCGTCCCGACGGTGCTTGTCATACCTGGAGCGCGGGCACACAACATCAGGCTGGCGCGCGGCGGCGGCGTCCGTCCTAACGGCGCTAACATGCCTGGGACGCGGGACGGCAGGGCAGCAGAGAAAGGAACGAGCGAGTGAAGCAGAGTGAGACGAGCGGAGATGCGAGCGGAGCGGCGAGGATGCGAGCGGCGTGGGTAGGTGCGCGCGAGCGGAGCAGCGCGGATGGGAGCGGGCGGCGCGGATGGGAACTGGGCATTGAAAGGATTTTTTTATGTGAACTGTTGAGCGGCAGCGTTGAAAGGATAAGGCTGGCCGGTGGGTTACGGATTGCGGGTCCGGCCGGACGGATGCCCGCTATGAAGTATTACCGTTATTGAAAAAGTAACCATACTGCAATACTTAACCATACTTGAATTTAAATAAAAGCTTTATAAAACACAAGGAATGGTTAAATGCTCCATAGCTTCAGTCACGTCCCGTCCGCTCCGTCCTGCTTCAGCTGTGGGACTCGCACCCATCTTCCGAAGGTCAACCCTGCTGCGTCATGCTATACGGCGGTGTCCAGACAGCCATCACCACGCCCTGAACACCGGAAGGACGGGAAGGCCACGTCGCTACAGTGATCAACGTCCCGTCGCAAGCATGGCGCCACTGACACCTCTCCATGCCTCTACAGTCTAGGATCAATGTACTCTCAGACCTCCCCTTGGTCTATAAAAGGGGACGCTGGGATAGAAGGAGGAGGGAGAGGATCATTCGGACCCAAGATCCGAGACACACTTATATCGGCACACACCTCACCCGATTGCTTGATCGACACCTCAAGCAATCCACCAACCGATCACCTAGGGTAGCCCTGCTAGTCCTAGGCTTCAGCTCACTCTGAGCACCCCCATGTAAATCAGCTTGTACGAGCACTTCGGTGCAAGACAATACAATCCATCCTCCCCCGCTGGATGTAGGGCCTTCTGTGCCCGAACCAGGATAAATCTTGTGTTCTTCTTGCATCACGTCTGGGAGAGAGAGCACGCAATATACAAATTTACTAGTTGGTGGTCTTGACCCCCCGGGTCATAACACCGACAGTTGGCGCGCCAGGTAGGGGGATTTGCGTGTCGATCAACTCCGAACTACTCTCCCAGATGGATTCCACGATCCCGTCACTTCCATTCGCCCCCACCATCTGGTTCGGGAGTCTAGAGTTCATGTCATTGGGCCACGGCCACAACATGATCCTACTCACCAGTAGTGGCATGGACAGCAGCAGCTCCGGAACGCCGGGGCCAAGGAGGACTAGACGACGGTCCCACCACTCGCGCCTTTCGCCTGCGACTAGGAGGGGGCGCGAACGACGCCGCCGCACTCTTCACCGCGCGGATCTCGGGATGCCGGATGTCGTCTCCCCGGCCTCAGCTGGTGACACAGTTCCTCCCTTCGGGAGCCTGTTTGACCCACGCTTGCGGGTCGGGGGTTGGTATCTCGCTGAGCCGGACTTTGGCTCTGCCATACCATCATCTCAGAGGGTCCCCGTGGCTTCTCCGACATACCCGGCCGCGCCGCCGCACAACCTGTTTCCACACGGGCTCTACAACAGCGCTAGGCTCTTTTCTGCTTTTGTAGGCCCACAGATGCAGACACATTACGGGTCCCCAGAGAACCTGCTACCTGCGACGATCAACCTCATCACCACCCTCCGCCGGACGAGCGCCCAGAGCCACGATGAGCCCCGCCCCCAGGGTGTCACACCTGGGGCATGTTACTGCGACGGCTGGAGGAGGAGCGCGGGGGATCTTTCCCCAACTTTTACCACGGCTACCCCGACTCGGACTCCCCTGATGAGGATTACGATCCCACCCGGGAATGCTTCCACCTCGACGATCAGGTTGACTCCCAGGACGACATCAATCACGCCATGGCCACGGATGAAGGAGGAGGGGGTAACGCTACACCGGCGCGAAACGCCGACCCTCCAAGTCTTGACAAAGCCGATCCCCCTCAGGACGTCCAAATCACGCAAGTCCGAGAGCTGCTCGCCAAGCTCGAGGAGGAGCGCCTACGACTTCAGCAGCTCGAGCAAGCCCTCGAGCGAGATCGCAGGCGCCCATAGGGTGGAGGAGCTCGCGAGCGAGCCCGGGAGGTCCATCGACAGATCGTCGAGGAGGGGGCAAACGAGCGCCGCGTCTATAACCGTGCCAGCCAAAACGTCGTGGCAGCCGCAATGCTGCTCCGTGACATGCCGGCACCATCGACGCCCCAGGCACGACGCATCAGGGACGAATTCCAGGGGCTTCTCCAAACCGCGGCCGTACAACAAGCGGAGAGCTCGGCCTCGAGGCGCAGAGGAGCTGCCTCCGAGCAGCGGGACGTACCCCGTCGACAAGATCGAGAGGTATCCGTCCACCAAGGTAAAGCGCCCCAGGGCGAAGCGGAGCGGCGACCAGTTCGAGAACGCATCCTCGACAATCGACAACCGCGAGACAACAAACGCCGCCGACACGGTGACGCTGAGGCTCGAGGTTACAGTGCTCATCGAGGTGGGCGCTACGACAGTGACGAAGATCGACGTCGATCTCCGGAACCACCAGGGCCACGAGTCTTCGGCAGGACCATCCGGCAAACTGCCTTGCCTGTTCGTTTCCGTCCACCCACCAGCCTGGTCAAGTACAACAGCGAAACCAAACCGGAGCTCTGGCTTGCTAATTTCAGGCTGGCATGTCAGCTAGGAGGAGCCGACAACGACCACGTCATCATTCGGCAACTCCCGCTCTTCCTCTCTGACATAGCTTGAAGATGGCTCGAGGAACTCCCCCCGGACTTGATCCAAGGCTGGCCCGATCTGGTCAGGATCTTCGAGGGGAATTTCAAGGGCACCTACGTTCGGCCAGGAAACTCCTGGGATCTTCGTAGCTACAAGCAGAGGCCCGGGGAAACCCTCCGCGACTTCACCCGACGGTTCTCGAGGCAGCATACTGCGCTAACCCACATCTCCGACCACGACGTCATCACGACGTTCGTCGCCGGGACAACCTGCAAGGAGTTGGTGCGGGGCTGGGACGGAACACCCCCAAGACCGCCAACGAGCTCATGGACATCGTCGCCAACTACGCAGCCAGTGAGGAAGCCGTTGGCGCGTTCTTCTATGCATCCCCAGACAAGGGGAAGACCAAGGCGGACGAGCCCGAGGGATCGAATAATGGGCCCAAGAGGAGCAACAACAACAACAACAACAAGAAGAAGAAGAAGAAGAAGAAGAACCAGCCGGGTCGACACGACGTCGAGCCCGATGACCTTGTCGCTGCGATAGACAAGAAGAAGCCTCGAGGTCCCCCTCTCGAGGGGGGCGTCTTCGACAAGATGCTGAAAGAGCCCTGCCCCTATAAAAAGGGACCGGCCAACCACAGACTCGAGGACTGTCGCATGCTCAAAAGGTACTTCGACTCTCTTGGCTTCAAGAAGGACGACAAGAAGGGGGACCCACACGTCGGGGATGATGGCAAGAACGGGGGCTTCCCCGAGATTCACGACTGCTACATGATCTACGTGGGACCCTCGACCCGACTCAGTACGCGTCAGCGCAAGAGGGAGCGTCGAGAGGTTTTCTCTGTCCAAGCCCAGGCTCCTCAATACCTCGACTGGTCCCACACGCCGATCACCTTCGACCAGGACGGCCACCCCGAGCACGTCCCCAACGTGGGGGTCTACCCGCTCGTCGTCGACCCGATCATACTCAACACCCGCCTCACCAAGGTACTTATGGATGGGGGAAGCAGCCTCAACATAATCTACGCCGAGACCCTCGACCTCCTGGGGATCCTGAGGACTATGCTCCTGCCCAGCACGGGGGGATTCCACGGGGTCGTTCCAGGGAAGAAGGCACTCCCCATCGGCCGCGTCAAGCTGCTCGTCTGCTTCGGCACCCCCTCGAACTTCCGGAAGGAAGATCTGACCTCCGAGGTGGTTGCGTTCTGTGGCATCTACCACGCCATCATCGGTCGACCTGGATACGCCAAGTTCATGGCAATCCCGAACTATACCTACCTCAAACTAAAGATGTCAGGGCCCATGGGGGTCATTACCGTCGATACCTCCTACGAGCACGCCTACGACTGCGATGTCGAGTGCGTGGAAAACGCCGAAGCGGTCGAGGAGTCGGCCATCCTCGCGGCCCTCGACGACTTCTCCAAGGAGATCCCTGACCCCAAGCGGCACGTCGGCAACTTCAAGCCTGCGGAGGACACCAAGATCATCCCGCTCGACCTCGGCCGCGCGGATGGGAAGGCGCTGACGATCAGGGCCACCCTCAAGCCCAAATAGGAAGCCGTGCTCGTCGACTTTCTCCGCGCGAATGCTGACGTGTTTGCATGGAGTCCCTCGGATATGTCGAGCATTCCGAGGGAGGTCGCCCAGCACTCCTTGGACATCCGAGCCGGATCCAAACCGGTGAAGCAACGGCTACGCCGCTTCGATGAGGAGAAACGCAGGATCATCGGGAGGAGGTCGACAAGCTTTTGAAGGCCGGATTCATCAAGGAGGTACATCATCCCGAGTGGTTAGCAAATCCTGTACTTGTCAAGAAAAAGAATGGAAAGGATAGAATGTGCGTAGACTACACTAGTTTAAATCAAGCATGTCCTAAGGTTCCTTTTCCATTACCACGTATTGATCAAATAGTAGATTCCACTGCGGGATGTGAAACTCTCTGCTTTCGTGATGCATATTCTGGCTATCACCAAATAAAGATGAAGGAGTCCAATCAGCTCGCGACTTCCTTCATCACCCCCTTTGGCATGTTTTGCTACATCACCATGCCCTTCGGTTTGCGAAACACCGGGGCCACATATCAACGATGCATGCTCCATGTCTTTGGAAAACACATAGGGACGACCGTCGAGGCCTACGTCGATGACATCGTGGTCAAATTCAAAACAGTCGGGGACCTTGAAACCGCGTTTGGGTGCCTTAGGGAAAACTGCATAAAGCTAAACCCTGAGAAGTGTGTCTTCGGGGTCCCTCGAGGCATGCTCCTAGGGTACGTAGTTTCCCAGCGCGGGATCGAGGCCAACCCTGAGAAGGTAACCGCAATCACAAGGATGGGCCCGATCAACGACCCTAAAGGCGTACAAAGGGTCACGGGGTGCCTCGCCGCCCTCAGCCGGTTCATCTCACGGCTCGGAGAGAAGGCACTACTCCTTTACCGCCTCCTGAAGAAAACAGAACATTTCGCGTGGACCGTCGAGGCCGAGGAATCGCTCTCCAAGCTCAAAGCCTTACTCACCTCGTCACCTATCCTGGTGTCCCCGAGCCCAGCCGAGCCCCTCTTGCTCTATGTCGTAGCAACTACCCAGGTAGTCAGCGCTGCCATAGTAGCCGAGAGGGCAGAAGAGGGACACACCCTGCTGGTGCAGAGGCCCGTCTAGTTCATAAGCGAGGTGCTCTCAGAGACTAAAATGAGATACCCCCACATTCAGAAGCTATTGTACGTCGTCGTCCTCACTCGGCAAAAGCTCAAACACTATTTCTTGGGCCACCCGGTTACAGTGGTCTCGTCTTTCCCCTCGAGGAGATAATCCAGAACCGGGAGGCGTTCGGGAGAATTGCAAAGTGGGTGGTCGAGCTCATGGGGGAAACTCTCTCCTACGCCCCTCGGAAGGCCATCAAGTCTCAGGTATTGGCAGACTTCATTGCAGAATGGACCGATACTCAACTACCCCCGGCGCAAGTTCAGACCGAGCTCTAGACCATGTACTTTGACGGATCGTTGATGAAGATGGGGGCAGGTGCCGGGTTTCTTTTCATATCGCCCTCAGGGGTCCACATGCGCTACGTCATCCGCCTCCACTTCCCCGCTTCCAACAACGTAGCTGAGTACGAGGCCCTTGTCAACGGTCTGCGCATCGCCATCGAGCTCGGGGTTCGGCGCCTCGACGTTCGAGGGGACTCGCAGCTTGTGATCGACCAAGTGATGAAGGCCTCGAGCTGCCACGATCCCAAGATGGAAGCCTACCGCAAGGAGGTCTGAAAGCTCGAGGACAAATTCTACGGCCTCGAGCTCAATCACATAGCCCGCCGGTACAACAAAGCCACTGACGAGCTAGCCAAAACCGCATCCGCTCGAGGTACAGTCCCTCCCGACCTCTTCTCGAGGGACCTTCACAAGCCGTCCGTCACCTAGGCTTGGGGGCTCCTACCCTCGAGCAAGGGGTCGATCCACCCCCCTCGACCGATCCCCCTCGAATGGGGAAGAATTCATGGAGATCGACGGAACGGCCTCGACACCAACCCCCTCGACGGACTGGCGCATACCCTACCTCGAGTATCTGATATGGGGCGTGCTCCCAGATGACCGCACCGAAGCCCGACGCATAGCTCGGCGCACCAAAACCTACGTCTTTTATGGGGATGGCCGCGAGCTGTATCGACGCAGTCCTACTGGTGTACTGCAACGTTTCCTCACCCTCGAGGAGGGGAAGGCACTACTGAAGGACCTACACTCGGGGGCTTGCGGCCACCACGCGGCGCCAAGAACGCTGGTAGGAAGCACCTTTCGACAAGGCTTCTACTAGCCGACAGCCGTCGCCGACGCTACCAAACTCGTTCGATCTTGCAAGGGATGCCAATTCTACGCCAGGCAGACCCACCTACCCGCCCAAGCTCTTCAGATGATACCCATAACTTGGCCATTCGCAGTATGGGGGCTCGACATGGTTGGCCCCCTGAAGAGAACCAAAGGTGGCCACACCCACCTCCTCGTGGCCATAGACGAGTTTTCGAAGTGGATCGAGGCTCGATCCATCGCCAACATTCAATCTCGACAAGCTGTGTTGTTCTTCACCGACATCGTCCACCGCTTCGGGGTTCCCAACACCATCGTCACCGACAACGGCACGCAGTTCACCGGCCAAAAGTTCTTGGACTTCTGCGACCACCACAACATCAAGTTGAACTGGTCTGCAGTCGCCCACCCTCGAACTAACGGCCAGGTCGAGCGTGCCAATGGTATGGTTTTGTAGGGCCTCAAGCCAAGGATCTTCGACCGGCTAAACAAACACGGCAAGAGATGGGTCGATGAGCTGCCCGTTGTCCTATGGAGTCTCCGAACGACACGAAGTCGAGCCACGGGGTTCTCCCTGTTCTTCTTGGTCTATGGGTCCGAGGCCGTCCTCCCCACTGACCTCGAGTACGGGTCCCCTCGACTAAAGGCCTACAGCGAGTAGGCCAACGCAGCAGCCCGAGAGGACTCCCTCGACCAGCTGGAGGAAGCCCGGGACGTGGCCCTCTTCAAGTCGGCGAAGTACCAGCAAACGCTACGGTGCTAGCACGACAAAAACATACGCAAAAGGGTCCTCGACGTCGGCGACCTCGTGCTGCGCCGCCGACAAAGCAACAAGGGGCGTCACAAGCTGACGCCACCTTCGGAGGGACCCTTCATCGTGGCAGAGGTGCTAAAGCCAGGGACTTACAAGCTGAAGAACGACAAGGGCGAGATCCTCACCAACGCATGGAACATCGAACAACTACGTCACTTCTACCACTAAGGCCTCGAGGCCTTGTACATTTTCTACATTATGTACATTTATCGCATTATGAATGAATAAAATGTTCTCGAAAAATATTTCACATTCGTTCATAACTCTGAGGTAGCCTCGACTCTACTCCGGCAAAGTCAAGCCTCCCTCGGGGGTTGACAGGGGGGACCCCCCCTCCTAAGTCCTCTAAAAACCTAAACGCTTTTTTTCGAAACTCGGCCTTCTCTCTCGACCTTCTCCCCGAGTACGCTTCACGGCTAAGTAAAAAACGCCTCGAACTCCCTAAGGGTCGAGGGTCGTCGAGCCGGGGACTCTCCTACGCCTCAGGGCTATGGTACCCCCATTCGCTCTCCCCCTCCAGGGATACGAGCATGCGTCGAATACTTAGTCCACAAGCAACGACTCAGGCAAAGAGGAATAGAGACAACTCGAGAAATAAAAACAAATAGATGCGTCTCGAATAAAATGCATTAAAATTAAGAAGCCTCCAGGGGCTCGAAATCATATTGTCACAAAAGCTAAACTATTACATGTACCTTCTTGTCCAGATTTGGCTCATAGGCCTCAAACTACTCGTCGCCTTCGCCGTCCGACGGGGGAAGCACCTCGGCCTCGAACAGCTTCGCCAACTCACCGCCGGGCACCTCTGCGGCGTCGATCAGCTCGTGGCATCTCGCTAGGTTCTCTTCATCGCTTACTCCCGGGTCGACAACAAAGCCGCTGGCGATGACGTCGAGGTCGTAGTTGTAGCCCGAGCCGACGACCGCGAGCGCCCGCTTCACGCCTATGTGAAGGGCAGCACAGACTTGCTCCATCACTTCACGGGTCGCGGCGAAGAGCCGACGCAGGAGGGAATCTCAACGCACGTCTCCCGTGACCGGCAGCTCCAGCTCAACTCCCAGGCCGTCGCAGAAGGAGGAGATGGCACCCCCAAGCTTCTCGTTCAGACTTGTCTCCGCCCCGAGGAGGTTCTGAAGACTAGTCAGATCCTCGTGGGCTCGAGCCTTGTCCCCCTCGAGTTCTACCAGAACAAATAGAGGACTCTGTCAAAACCAAAAAAGGAGAGGAAGGGTCGAAGATAGGCAAACTTAATAAAAAACTCACCCCTGGCGTGTGCTTCCAGGGTGACGTAGTCCTGCTCGGCTGTCCGAAGTTGGTGGTGGACGTCGATGAGCTCTGCAGCTTGGTCGCCGTTTTTGGCCTAGAGGTCCTCGATGATCTTGCCAGCACCATCGAGGGCCCTCTTTTGGTTAGCCACCACCTCCCCCAGAGCGACGCGGTCACGGGCGACTGCGTCAAAATCCGCCTGGAGCTCCTGGACCCACCCCTCGAGGGAGGTGCGGTCGACAGCCTCCTACTTCAGGTCCACCTTGAGCTGCCGGACACGCTCCGCCGCTCGAGCCAGCTCCTCCCTCAGCTGGGTAGACTCCTCCTCCGCCTTACGTCGGGCCTCCTGGGCAGCGTCCCGCTGCTGCCCAACCTCAGCAACCTCCTTGAAGGAAGCCTCGGCCCTCGACTGCGCTCAGGAGGCCTCCTCCTAAGAAGCCTTGGCCCCCTCCTGCGCGGTGGCCCCCTCAACCTTCGCCTGGGTGGCCTCGGCCTCCGCCTTCTCCAGCGAGGCGCGGAGGATGGGGAGCTGGCTCCACTGCTCCTGCACCCGGAGGACGAACTGGGACTTGTCGTAAGACCTCGCCCTCAGCATCTATCAGGGATAACAAGGAAGGTCATCAGAAAAGAACAGCAAAATAGCCAAGGTAAATCGAAAGGGAAAGGACGAAACTTACTTCCATCCCCCGGATCAAGTCTGAGGAAGCGACCTCCGCCGACCCGTGTACCACGTGGGCGAGCCAAGCCCGGAACTCCTCTAGGTGCTCCCACACCCCGAGCTCAGCCTGATCATCGAGCTTGAGGAGGGTGCGCCCTGGGTCTTAGGGGTCGGCCAGCTCGAGGGGCTCCTGCCCCCACAATTTGCTGCGGCGCTCGATCCTCATCTGGACCTCCCGCATGAGGCCCTGGCGCATCTCGAGGTCACCCCCGTGGAACCTCACCCGCTCCGCCAAAGTGGGGAAGGGGGCCGCTCCCTCGAGCTGGGCGCTCCTGGCCTCAAAGCCATCTTGCAGGGCCGCGGCCGGCCCCTCCGGGTCATCACCTCCAGCAGACGACTGCTCGACCTCGACGACGGGCCGAGCAGCCGCCTCGGACATCGACGCGTCCGCCGCGTTGCTTCCTTGCAGCGCCACGACAGCCCCCTCCAGCTCCGACCGGGGGGGCGCCATCTCCACCATCTCCGCCGCGGGCGTCGCCTCGAGCTCCTCGGCCCGCCCTCCCTCCTCGGCAGGCTCGGGGAGCGGCGCCGAGGCCCCCTCGACAAGGGTCTCCACCGACTCCGGCGTCTCAAGCGCGGCAACAACCGCACCACCGTGCTCGAGCCGCAGACGTGCCTCCCACGATGCGAGGTTCTCGGGCCACCGCTTCGGCGCCGGGCGCTCTGGCGTCTCTTCGTCGCCGGTGGAGGTCAGGTCGACCACCTCCATCTCTACGACGGCGAGGGGCTCGACCCCCTCAGCCACGGCCGTCGTCGACGCCGGCTCCACGCCTTCCGACGGGGTGGTGAGCACGGCCTTGACCGCCGCTCCGGAGGACCCTGCCGATGCGAAGGGTCGACTCGCCACTTCCTCTGCCCGAGCTCGCTCCGCGTTGGCCTCCCAAGCCGCATCTAGGGCGAGGGTCGAGGGGGACGGGGCAGCAGGACTGGCCCCGACACTCATCTTCGCCGCGGCCTCCGCCTTCAACCTCTTGGCCGGGGTGAAGGTCGCGTCCTTCGACGAGCGCTTCGCCCTGAAAAAGAAACCCATATGCAACGGTAAGCACAAGTCATAACCGACGAAAAATACTCGGATCGATAGGGAGGCAACTTAACCCAGCGGAATCACGGGGGTCTGACCGGCGGACCTCGAGCCGCTCGGGGGCTTCTGCGAGACACGTCGGGAGCCGCTTCTCCCGGCAGCACTACCCGCGGGGGGGGGGGGGGGGTCGAGTCCGCCCCCAGCGCCGTCTCCTTGGCAGGAGCCAACGGCGTCCTCGCCGCCGCCATCCCGGTCTCCTCCTGGGTCGACGGACTTGATGCCCGTTCGCTCAACCGAGTGGGCACCGAGGGTGTGCTCGACCGACCCCTCGACGGGGACCGCGACGAACGGCCACGCGTCCGCCGCGACGCTTCACCTTGAAGAGCCGCGGGGCGCTCACCCCGCGACTCAATTCCGACGGTTGGGGTCGACCTCGACGTCGACCCCTCTCCTCCTCCTATACCAGCGGCCGCCCCCTGACGCTTGCACGTCGCCCTTTCTTCCTCGAGCCCTCGCTGCGGCTCGGCCTCCTCCTCCGGCTCCTCTTCCCGCACAAGAACAATCTCCATCAGGATCAGCGTGACGGTCACAACCCTGCGCCACAGAGCCATGTCGCCAACAACCTCGTCACCGTTCGACCCCTCATCCTCGTCCTCCTCCGAAGGGGACTCCTCCTCGGGAAGGTTGGCCCGCCTCTGCCTTGCCCGGCGTTGTTCGCGCTCCTGCTTCTCTCGGGCCTTCTTGCCCTTATCCTTCTTGGCCTTGTCCTTGTCCTTCTTGTCCTGCTCGTCCCGAAGGCGTCTCGCCCGGGAGTCGCTCCGCTCCTCCTTCACCGGCGGCAGCGACTTCCGGAAGAAGACGTTCCCCTGAGGAACACAAGGCGGTTAGAACGCAGGCAAAGGAGGCGAACAAGACAGACAAGAGGTCACTAACAGAGAGAAGGTGTCGTACCAGCTGGACGTGGCCCTGGTCAGGCATCATGGGGACACTGGTGATGCCCCCCACCTCGAACGCGGTGGCGAAGGAGGGGCGTACTCGGCGGACCACCGTCTTGAGGGGCAGCTCGTCGTCTAGGAGGCGGCACCCCGTAAGATCCACCCCCGAGCGCATCTCGTCGAGGCGTCATGGGCGAGCCATCAGCGGAACGACTCGCCGCTGGTGGAAGGCTGACACAACGATCGCCGCCGTGAGTCCCGCCTTCTTCAGACGGGAGATCGCGCCGAGCAGATGGTCGAGGCGCTTCTACTTCTTCTGTTCGACGCCGTACCTCCAGTGGTCGGACCTCAAGTCGATCGTCCTCCCGGTGTAGGCGGGGAGCAGACCATCGTCGTTCCTCAGGTAGAACCACCCGTAGTGCCATCCGGAGTGGCTCGACGTGAGCTTCACCAGGATCCAGCTGTCCGCCCTCTTGAGGGAGATGCTGCAGCAGGCTGCCCTGACCATCCTGCGGTTGCCGCTCCCAGCCGAGGCATGGAACAGGCTCGCCTCAAATAGGTGGATCCACAACTCCCAATGTGGCTCCATCCCCAAGTATCCTTCGCACACGGTGGTGAAAACCGCCACATGACAGACACCGTTGGGGGAGAGGTGTTGGAGCTCCATGCCGTAGTGGTGGAGGATCCCGCGTAGAAGACGGTTGGGGGGAGAACCCAGCCTTGCCCGGTGGAAAGCTTCGAAGCTAACCACATAACCCTCTGGCGGGTTGGGCTCAGCGTCCTCCCTCGGCGGCACTACCCACTCCGGCCGGTCCACTGAGGTGATGGGCCGGAGAAGGCCGCTCTCCACTAGATCTCCCAAGCGCGCCACAGTCGCCGTCGACGGAAGCCAGGCGTCAGGTCCGTGCAAGCTGTAGCTGGCCATGGGAGTAGGGAAGCGAATGCGCTCAGATGTGGAGATGGAAGGTATGTTGCCAATCTCTCCTCTCCCTACTCTCGCGCACGCAGAGATCCGGCTCGGAGGGTGACTAAGGCAATGGCGAGAAGGAGGCAGGGAAGGCAATGGCGAGAAGGAGGCAGCCGACTCCCCGCCCCCAGTATTTATAACCGGAAGCCCAACCGACAGATCCGACGAAAAGGCAGGTAAATCTCCACATTTAATGCGCCCACCTACCGCCCCTCGTATTCCTCAGGATAAGGCACACCCGTCGCGTCATCGGGCTCCACGCCGCACTCCACGCCGCAGCCTACGCCTGCTACAGTTGTAGTCGAACAGACATCTAAAAAGGCGTGCCTACGGCGAACAAAGCGCAACAGTGGGTGTTATCTTCGGTGGTAAACAACCGAAATGGACTCCGGTCCACTCCCAATCTCGAGGGGACGAAGGCTGGCCCTCGAACAGGGTTCGACAGCCGCCCTCGAGTACTCGAGACCAGGAAAGACCTAGGGTTATGGACTCCGGTCCAACCCCAAATCTCAAGGGGACGAAGGCTGGCCCACGAACAGGTTTCGACAGCCGCCCTCGAGTACCTAAGGTTTGAAAAGACCTAGGGTTACAGACTCCAGTCCAACCCCAAATCTCGAGGGGACGAAGGCTGGCCCATGAACAGGGTTCGACAGCCGCCCTCGAGTACCTGAGGTCTAGGAGGACCTAGGGTTACGGACTCTGGTCCACCCCCAAATCTCGAGGGGACGAAGGCTGGCCCACGAACAAGGTTCGACAGTCGCCCTCGAGTACCTAAGGTCCGGGAGGACCCAGGGTTACGGACTCCGGTCCACCCCCAAATCTCGAGGGGACGAAGGCTGGCCCTCAAACAGGGTTCGACAGCCGCCCTTGAGTACCTAAGGTCCGAAAATACCTAGGGTTATCTACTCCGGTCCACCTCGAAATCTCGAGGGGGCGAAGGCTGGCCTCACAAACAGGGTTCGACAGCCGCCATCGAGTACTCGACCACAACGGGCGGATCCATCAAGAGGACAGTCGAACGGACATCTCCTAAAAGGGTGTGCAGCAGTGGACGTCATCTTCGGAGGCATGCGATGGACGTCGACACGTCCATCTAAATCTCGAGGGAGCGAAGGCTGGCCCTTACATAGGGTTCGATAGCCGCCCTCGAGTACCTGAGGTCAGGAAGGACCTAGGGTTACGGACTCCGGTCCACCCCCAAATCGAGGGGGCGAAGGCAGGACCCACGAACAGGGTTCACAGCCACCCTCGAGTACTCGAGTCAGGGATGACCCAGGGGGGGCCGGCGCAAGCCCCTAGCTCGAGAACGAACTCTCGAGGCCCCCCGAGACATATCCGAGGCATAACCACGGAATACCCGAGGATCCCTTCGACAGGAGGCATGGAGCCATGCGAACACATCATGGATAAGTACCCATGTATGTTCAGTTTTGATGATGAGTGATTGAACAACATGTGAGTGTCTCAGTTTGAGTGGCTTACCCTAACCTCTACGAAAGCAAATGTGTGCCTGTCTATCGGCTTGTGGTGTGCAGGTACTATGCCTAGTGACAGTGGTCAATGGCATGGAGAAGGTC
Organism: Microstegium vimineum; assembly: GCA_022036555.1. NCBI lineage: Eukaryota > Viridiplantae > Streptophyta > Magnoliopsida > Poales > Poaceae > Microstegium > Microstegium vimineum. Next base: position 24,329,521 of record CM039140.1, read on the forward strand.
GAGTAGAGGCTTGTCATGCCGATGGACTGAGAGCGGTGAAGGGCGGAAGCGGGGCTTAGACTGAGGGACCACGGGCGCAGGCGGACTAGTTGTGGTGGCTAGTGCCTGGCATCGGCGAGTGCGAGAAGACATGGAGGTAGACCGAGTCGACCGAGTCAAGACGGCGGACGAGCGGGTCGAGCGGAGGCTCATGGGACTCGGAGTCCGACCGGGCGAGGACAAGGTGGCTCGAGTCGAGTGGTTTGGTGGTTTGGGCCTCAAAACCATCGGAGGACGGTTTCCGAGTTTGGGCCTCAAAACTCAGGGTTCGGTAGTTGAGCCCAAAGCTACCGGTGGCGGGTTTCCTGGGTTTGGGCCTCAAAACCTAGGCGGAGCTTCCGAGGAAGCGGGGATGGCACGTGGCGGAATCTTGGAGGTTGCGTCGAGGCGACGACAACTCCTGGCAGGAAGCGGGGCCATCCATTCAAATCGAGGGATATTTTTACCGGAGCTTGGACTGCAATGCTTAGGCTAGGTAGTTCACTCATTGTATCTAGGGGGTCTTTGGGAAATAGCCAACCTCTGTAAGAACTTGAGTTTGTTGCGAGGAATCGGAGGCCGTAACCTCCGTAAGCCATGGTGGCTTCACTTTCTTGATCGTGTCCCCGTTTTGCTTGTGTTCTTCGCGTTTTGCTTTTGCTCCCTCTTTTTCTCGAGAAGATTTCTCTTTGTGGGGAGCAGCTCTTGCAAATCCGTTTGAGCCAAGTTGTTCGTATTCGTGAGGAGCATCTTTGCACCGAAGGAATTTTCCTCAAACCTCACGAGTGCGTAGATCGGGCGATTTCTTTGCAGCGTTCTTCGTTTTGCTCTCTTCTCCCCCAAATCTGAGTGTTCCCGTTTATCCTCTCCAAATTGAGCGATGATTTCCTTGGGATAGCTCCCCAACTGTACAAGAATCATGCCTACAAGTTTGGTTGCAGTTGGAGTTCATTTGGTTGAGTTTTGGGAAGATTTGACAGAGTGAAATTGGTTTTTGCGAGTTTTCCGCGCTCTGTTCGTGAGCGTCGGACCAGGCATGGGACCACTTTTCATAGGCTCCGGACCATAGCCCATTGGTCCAGTGGTCTGCCCAAATTCCAGCAGAACAGCCCTTAGCACCGGACCATACCACCGGACCACTTGCATTGGTCCTGTGGTACCGTCGGACCACTTGTCCGGAGCTCGGGTGCTCACTGTGTGGCTGATTTTTCCATCGGACTACCCTCCGGACCACCCACTGGACCATAGCACCGGACCATAGCGAGTGGTCCTGTGGTCTGGCCGAAAATCTGCAAGGAAGCACCTAGCACCGGACCATACCACCAGACCACTCTGCATGGTCTTGTGGTCACTGACTGAAGTAGTCCTGTGCTCGTTTCTCTCTCGTCCGAACTCCGAATCAAGTTCCATTTGTTGCGTTGGATTCGTATTCACGTAAGGAACATGATTAGGTACTTTTGAGACCAGTTCTCATAAGTATTTTTGGGTGTGCTCTTGTCTCTTCTCTCTAGGGGTTGAGAGTATCGCTCTCGGTGTATCGGTTTCGAGTTCGTGGCTTCGATCGTTCTCCATCTTCTCCGACCGCTCCGCTGCACCTTTAGGGGTCTTCCTAAGGTGTCCACCTACTTGTTAGGTCATGTGCGAATCGGTTCTTCCGAGGTGAAGTTTTGGGTGTGATTTTGGGACAAGAGCCAAGTCTTTGAGTTGAATTTTATTTGGCTCCCATTCACCCCCCTCTGGTCGCCGTTCTCCGTCCTTCAATTGGTATCAGAGCCGGTTAAGGATCATTCCACCTTAAACGGTTCTTGATCCGCGAAGGCGACATGGAGCAAGGTGTTGGCAAACCTCCGTTTTTCGATGGCACGAACTTCTCCTACTGGAAGGTACGCATGTCCGCCTATCTACAAGGAGTTGATTCGAACATATGGGAGATCTATGAGAATGAGGGCTATCATGTTCTTGCGGATTGTGTTGACCAACTCGAAATCACTCAACACAATGCAAACAGTCGAGCACGGAGTATCCTCTTCTCGAGTTTGTCACTTCCTGAGTTTGAGCGAGTCTCGAATCTCACTACGGCGCGAGAGATCTGGCAAACACTTGTGCGATATCATGAGGGTAATCATCAGATCAAGTCCAGACTCTTCGACACATACCGTAGGGAGTACGAGAACTTCGTACAGTTGGCCGGCGAATCTATTGACGGGATGTTCACTCGCTTCCAATCTATCATCAACAAGATGCGTGCTAATCGAGCCAACTTGTCCTATGATGATCATGAGATGGCTATCAAGCTTTTGCATGCTCTTGATCGGAGGGTGTGGGAGATGAAGGTGGCTGCCATTCAGGAGTCACCGGGCTATGACCGTGGACGAGCTGTTCAGCAAGCTCAAGTCCTCGGAGATTGACCACCAGACCCGGGCCAAGCTTGAGAACCCGTCGAACCCATCCATGGCGTTGGTTTCCGGCCCCGGCGCTTTGTCTTCTTCTTCCTCTAATCCTTCACACTCTTCGTTGGCTTTGTCTTTGATGTCTGTGACAGAGGAACAAGTGGAGGCGCTTGGAGATGATGAGCTGGCTTTGGTCATCACTAAGTTCTCACGGTTTCACAACAACCGTTTGAACCGACGACGTGGTGGCTCGGCCAAGGGGTGCTACCGTTGCGGTGATGAGGATCACTTCAACGCAAACTTCCCCAAGAAAGCTACGGGTGACTTCACCAAGCGCAAGGAAAAGCGCGAGCGCCGCTTCGAGGACAAGCACAAGGCCAAGGGCGGCTACAACCGAAGGTCCTCCAAGAAGGTGATCGACAAGGTGAAGGCCAAGCACCGAGCCTTCCTTGCCTCCCTCAGCGACATCGATGCCTCCTCCGACGGGGGCTCTTCCTCAAACGATGATGAGTCGAAGGGAAAGGTTGAGGACAAGCTCAACGACCTCTGCTTCTACGCCGACGCCAAGCATGGTGGCTTTTGCACCATGGCGATTGAAGAAGGCATGGTCTGGAAGCGCAAGGATGGCCCCGACTACGACTACGACTCTGACACACCCGAGGTATCACCCACCATCGAATCCCTCTCTCTCGAGCTTGAGTCGTTGAGCGATACCTTTGTTAGTCAGGATGCTTTGCTCAAACGTGCCGCTTGTGAGAGGAACGATTTCAAAGTAAAGTACCTTAGCGCGCTTCATGAGCTGGAGTTTGATAAGGCACAAGTGGTGGTTACCGAGGAGGTAGAGTGTGATGCTTGTGCCATCCACATGTCTGATCTTGTCACACTCTAGGACAAGTATGGCACTCTACTTGAGGAGATTAGTGAGCTGAAGGCTAGGCCTAGCTTACTTGGTGCGTTCAAATCTGGCACAGAAGGATGCTAGGATCGCTGTGTTAGAGAAGGTCAGCTCAGATAGCACTAGAGAGTCGGATCGCTTTGAGGCTTTGGAGATTGAGATCGCGTCGTGCAGACACGAAAAGATGCGTATCGAGGAAGAAAACACATACCTTCAGTCCATCTTGAGCTGGGTGTCTTGCCGAGAGCCGCAGTTGGGGATGATGCTTAGCCAATGTAAAAGGGCTGGCAGCACGGGAGTAGGCTTTGCTGTAGGTGGGAAGGACGATAGCTTGTTCGGTAAGATCGGTGAGTGCAGTGGTTTGAGCGAGAGTGAGAAACCCACCACAACTCCCAAGCTTACCAAGATCACTCCACCTAAGCCTACCAACCCCTCTGAGTTTCCTATGAGAGATGGTGTATTTGAAGAGCCACCCAAAACCACTCCACAAAAGCAAGTGTGGATTGTCAAACCGAACCATCTTCGCAACCCACTTGACACACTGTCAGACATCTCTAGTGATCCCCTTCCTAAGAAAGCTAGAGCCACCCAACCCAACAAGAGTGTGCCTACCAAGAGTTTGGTGAGGTACCATTATGAGTATTGTGAGCGGGATGGGCACTTGGCTGAGTTTTGCTTTAGGAGGAAGAGAGATGATCGGAGGCAGGTTGAGTTGAACAACCGGGACATGTACCACCCACAAGTTGGGGTGCGTGAACCAGAAGTTCAGAGGCGCACTTCTAGGCCTAGAGGTACAATGCCTCAAGGTGCTAGGCCTCAGGAGGCGAGACCACGTGGTGGTCGTGCCCGGCGGGGTATCGGTCGTGATCCATACGACTACGGGCCTCGTGGCGGTGGCTTTACTCCTCCCTTTGCTAGCGGACCACGTTTTCTCTATCGTGGTGATCGCTATTCCCCCATGCGACAGGAGATGTTTTGTATGTCTCCTAACCCTTTCTTTGGGCAAATGGGACAACACTGGTATCCTTCATAGTTTACTAACCCCAGTGTTGTGCCATTTGCTCACCCTATGTCTTTCTATTGATGTAGGAAGGAGGACTCGAGGAGACTTGGCTTGTGGATTCCGAATGCTCACGCCATATGACCGGAAGTGCCAAGTGGTTCTCCAGCCTCGACCCCGTGTGCCACACCGAGTACATCACTTTCGGGGACAAGAGTAAAGGTAAGGTTGTCTCCCGGGGGTCCATCCGAGTCAATTCGTCTTTTGTCCTCAAGGATTTTGCTTTGGTTGCGAATTTGCATTTTAACCTTCTCTCAGTTTCGCAACTCCTTGAAGATGGTTTTGAAGTGAGCTTTAAACCCAACTTGTCTCAGATTTTGGACTCTCGTGGTGATCTTGTTTGCCGGATTTTACCCTTCGGGAAGGTTTTTCGTGTGGATTTTTTCTATCTCTTCCGGACCTTCTCGTTGTCTTCTTGCCGGTTCTTCCTCCGATCTTTGGAAGTGGCATAGGATATTGGGACATTTGAGTTTTGACTTGCTTGCAAGGCTTAGCTCAATGGACCTTATCCAAGGATTGCCAAAGCTAAAGTTTGAGAAGGATTTGGTTTGCCATCCTTGCAGACATGGCAAGATGGTTGCTGCTTCCCATCCTCCCATAACTCAAATTATGACCTCACAACCCGGCGAGCTCTTACACATGGACACAGTTGGTCCAGCTCGGGTTGGGTCGGAAGGAGGGAAGTGGTATGTGGTTGTAGTCGTTGATGACTACTCGAGGTACTCTTGGGTGTTCTTTTTGGAGAGTAAGGATGTGGCTTTTATGCATGTGCGTGATCTGATTTTGAGATTGCAAAATGAGCTACCTAAGCATGCCATGAGAGCTATTCACAATGACAATGGCACAAAATTCAAGAATGCTCAATTTGCATCTCTTTGCTCTTCTTTGGATTTGGATCACCAATTTTCCTCTCCTTACACTCCCCAGCAGAACGGTGTTGTTGAGCGCAAGAATCGGACCCTTGTTGAGATGGCCAGGACGATGCTTGATGAGCATAGGACTCCTAGGCGGTATTGGGCCGAAGCACTCAGTTCTGCTTGCTATGTTTCCAATCGCATTTTTCTCCGAGCTTTCAAGAAAAAGACCTCTTATGAGCTGCGATTTGGGAGACCACCCAAGGTAAGTCACCTACGGGTGTTTGGGTGCAGGTGTTTCATTCTCAAAAAGGGCGGTAAGTTGCATAAATTTGAATCACGGTCTTCTGACGATATCTTTCTTGGTTATTCTACTCACTCTCATGCTTATCGTGCACTTAACCTAGAAACTAACTGAGTGATGGAAACTTGTGAGATTACATTCGATGAAACTATGCCCTGTGTTTCCACTGCTTTTGAGCTTGCAGGTGATGATGAGGTTAACACTAGCATTTTTGTGGAGGAGGAGCAGGATGATGCCGATTGGGGTGATCCCGAGCCAACTCCACTGGCTGCCCCCGTCGACCCTGCGACATCCGCTTCGGCTCACGGTCTCGATCCGACTACTTCCTCTACATGGGGGCCGTTCGAGCAGCTTCCTCAGTCGATGACCGTTGCACCTGAGGGAGCTCCATCCGCTGTCGAGGGGGAGGCCACTTCGTCTAGGCAGGCTCCCTGCCACATCCAGCGACAGCACCCGCCGAAAAACATCATCGGTGATATTGACCGTTGAGTCACATGGTCCAGGTCCTATATCTCTCACTTTGCTCATTTGGCTTTTGTCGCGTCTTTTGAGCCCTGAGATGTTGGACACGCTTTGATGGATCCGGATTGGGTTAATTCCATGCATGAGGAGTTAGAGAAGTTTGAGCGAAACCGCGTTTGGGTCTTAGTGCCACCACCACCAAGTTTCCACCCTATAGGAACCAAGTGGGTTTTCAAAAACAAACAAAGTGAGGATGGGGTGGTAGTGCGTAACAAGGCTAGGTTGGTAGCGCAAGGCTTTTGTCAAAAGGAGGGGATAGACTATGAGGAAACCTTTGCTCCCGTAGCTCGTTTAGAAGCCATTAGAATCCTTCTAGCTTTTGCGGCTTCCAAGGGTTTTAAACTTTTTCAAATGGACGTTAAGAGTGCTTTCTTAAACGGTTACATAGAGGAGGAAGTTTATGTTAAACAACCTCCCGGTTTCGAAAATCCCAAGTTTCCAAACCATGTTTTTAAACTCCACGAAGCCTTGTATGGTTTGAAACAAGCCCCTAGAGCATGGTATGATAGGTTGAAAACGTTTTTGCTTGCTAAGGGTTTTAAAATGGGATCGGTAGATAAGACGTTGTTTCTCCTCAAGCAAGGCAAAGACACTCTCCTCGTCCAAATATACGTGGATGATATCATCTTTGGTGGTTCTTCTCATGCTCTTGTTGCCAAGTTTGCAGATCTTATGAGCAGGGAATTTGAGATGAGCATGATGGGAAGTTGACTTTCTTTCTCGGGTTGCAAATCAAGCAAACCCGGGAAGGGACGTTTGTGCACCAAGGCAAGTACACAAAGGATATCTTGAAGAAGTTTGACATGGACGAGGCAAAGCCCCTCTCGACGCCCATATCGACCACGACTGCCTTGGATGCGGACGAGGAAGGAGAGGCGGTGGATCAGACGGAGTACAGAAGCATGATCGGGTCGCTTCCGTACTTGACAGCGACTCGGCCGGACATTCAGTTCGTCGTCTGCTTGTGTGCACGCTTTCAGGCGTCCCCACGGACTTCGCACAAGCAGGCAGTGAAACGCATCATGAGGTACTTGCGCTTCACTCCCGAATTTGGTCTTTGGTTTTCCGCCTCCTCCTCTCTTGTGCTTTGTCGTTATTCTGATGCCGACTTTGCCGGTTGCCGTCTTGATCGGAAGTCCACTTCTGGGACTTGCCAGTTTCTCGGGTCTTCTCTTATGTCTTGGTCTTCTCGCAAACAGTCTAGCGTGGCACAGTTGACGTGCGAAGCTGAGTACGTTGCCGCGGCTAGCTATTGTTCGCAGTTGCTTTGGATGATTGCGACTTTGAAGGATTTTGGTCTTGAGCTTACTAAAGTGCCTCTGCTTTGCGATAGCACGAGTGCCATTAGTGTAGCCAAAAATCCCGTGCTTCACTCTAAGACCAAGCACATTGATGTTTGATTTCACTTCTTGAGAGATCACTATGAGAAGGGCGACATTGACCTCCGGCATGTCGATACCCAAAACTAGCTTGCAGATATTCTCACAAAACCTCTCGATCAAGCTGCGTTTTCTCGTCTTCGGGGCGAGTTGGGTGTTTGCTTTCCTTTTTAGAGGAGGAAAGCTTTGTGTATCTTAGTTCTTTTGGTTCTTATTTTCCTTTTCTTTCTCTTTCTTTTAATTGGTGTCTTTTTAGTTGTTAATTGGTGTCATTGCATTTTGCATCTCATTTGCATTTGTGACATAGTTCATTTTAAGCTTCATACCTATAGCCGATATAATGAATCTATGCTCTGTTTGAGGTGCTTTATGTGTCTATGGTGTTGCCTAACTTAGACTCTCTTTGATCTCTTGATATGCAATAGAGCTAAGTTAGAAAAGCTTTAAAACTGAATTTAATTCCCCATGTCACCTCTGAAATGGCACTAGCATGTGTAGGCTTTTGAAGATCCTTCTTGGCTGCCTTATATATAGCTTGTAACTATGGCTCTTCATTGTTTCATTCACTTCCATTGAGCACCATGCTTAAAATTGAACTAAAATGAAATTGCTCTCTATTATGTGAATTGGAAAGATCGAGTTGGGTTTGCATTGTGAGCACTTCACTGTGTGTTCGAGACTGCTTCCCATATGGGTTGATACTTGAGCGGTGTCGTGTATGGCCAAAACCAGTGTGTTAAGTCCTTTGACTTCGCCCGGTTGGTAAGCAGTGGCATCACTTTGCTTACAACCACTCGCATACAACTTGTAATGTGACTAACACTGAATTTTGGCTGCAAAACTCTGAAAAATTCATTCAATTGGGTCATTGGCTTGTTGTATGAACTTTGCTAGGGATAGTTTTACTTGCTATACATGATATTGCTGAGTTCGATCCTATCTTGTTTGTCATGTCTAGTTGTCTCTAGGAGGTGATACCCATTCCTTGCTCACACATGTAATCTTCTCTATTTTAGCTTTTAAAGTGATCTTTAGCTCAACCTGAGTCTTAGTTAGGCACGTAGAGCTTTTCCTATTCTCAAGGATCACATCACTTAGAGCATCCTTTCATTGTCTTAGCTCTATGTATGAAGCTTGTTGCACTCATTTTGCATATCATGGCATTTGTGGCCGGTTCTTGAGTTTTGAGCTCTGATGAGATTCATGTGTCAACAAGGGGGAGAGATGTGCATTTCTCTCCATCTACACTTAAGGGGGAGAGTTGTGCATTGTGGGAAGAAAGCTTGGGGGAGAGATATGTGATCAAGGGGAGAAAATGTGCTTTTTGTGAAAATCTTGTTTTCTTGACTCTTTTCACCCTTTCTTGGTATCTTGTGTATGCTTTCGCCCAGGGGGAGCCTTTGTTAGATGTGTTGAGCCTTTGCCTCTTCTGGAGGGTCTAGCTTGTGTTTTGGCTCTGACAGGTTTCGATTGGCATTTTGAGTTTCATGTGCGTTAATTGGTATCTTGAAGAATTTCTTGCCTTAAGGTGTTTGGTATCTTTGGCTTGCTAGCGGTGTGTTGAGGCCGTTTCTGCCTCTTCTTGAGGGCTAGCCTTGTTTTGTTTGGTTGCGTCGAGCCATTGCCCATGTCTTTGGGAACCAAGTTTTGGCTGCATTTTGCTTCACTCAAGTGACCCCGTTTTGGCTTTCTTAGCTTTTGGTCATTTGGAGAGCTTTACCTTGTGGCTCAAATCTGAAATGCACTTGTGTTGACAATGCACTCATCAAGGGGGAGATTGCGAACATATGGGGGATAAGTACCCATGTATGTTCAGTTTTGATGATGAGTAATTGACCAACATGTGAGTGTTTCAGTTTGAGTGGCTTACCCTAACCTCTGCGAAAGCAAATGTGTGCCTGTCTATCGGCTTGTGGTGTGCAGCTACTATGCCTAGTGACAGTGGTCAATGGCGTGGAGAAGGTTGAGTAGAGGCTTGTCGTGCCGATGGACTGAGAGCGGTGAAGGGCGGAAGCGGGGCTCGGACTGAGGGACCATGGGCGTCGGCGGACTAGTTGTGGTGGCTAGTGCCTGGCATCGGTGAGTGCGAGAAGACATGGAGGTAGACCGAGTCGACCGAGTCAAGACGGCGGACGAGCGGGTCGAGCGGAGGCTCATGGGACTCGGAGTCCGACCGGGCGAGAACAAGGTGGTTCGAGTCGAGTGGTTTGGTGGTTTGGGCCTCAAAACCATCGGAGGACGGTTTCCGAGTTTGGGCCTCAAAACTCGGGGTTCGGTAGTTGAGCCCAAAGCTACCGGTGGCGGGTTTCCTGGGTTTGAGCCTCAAAACCTAGGCGGAGCTTCCGAGGAAGTGGGGATGGCACGTGGCGGAATCCTGGAGGTTGCGTCGAGGCGACGGCAACTCCTGGCAGGAAGCGGGGCCGTCCATTCAAATCGAGGGAGATTTTTACCGGAGCTTGGACTGCAATGCTTAGGCTAGGTAGTTCACTCATTGTATCTAGGGGGTCTTTGGGAAATAGCCAAAGCCTCTGATAAATAGAGGATGAAGGGGTATCCTCATCCTATCTCTTGAACCCTAATCATTTGCCCCAACTCTCTCTCTCTACCCTCTCTCTAGTTCATGAGATCCCTAGGTTGATTTCACCAACCTCTGTAAGAACTTGAGTTTGTTGCGAGGAATCGGAGGCCGTAACCTCCATAACCCATGGTGGCTTCACTTTCTTGACCGTGTCCACGTTTTGCTTGTGTTCTTCGCGTTTTGCTTTTGCTCCCTCTTTTTCTCGAGATGATTTCTCTTTGTGGGGAGTAGCTCTTGCAAATCCGTTTGAACCAAGTTGTTCGTATTCGTGAGGAGCATCTTTGCACCGAAAGAATTTTCCTCAAACCTCACGAGGGCGTAGATCGGGCGATTTCTTTGCAGCGTTCTTTGTTTTGCTCTCTTCTCCCCAAATCCGAGTGTTCCCATTTATCCTCTCCAAATTGAGCGATGATTTCCTCAGATAGCTCCCCAACTGTACAAGGATCATGCCTACAAAGTTTGGTTGCAGTTGGAGTTCATTTGGTTGAGTTTTGGGAAGATTTGGCAGAGTGAAATTGGTTTTCGTGGGTTTTCTGCGCTCTGTTCGTGAGCGTTGGACCAGGCGTCGGACCACTTTTCACAGGCTCCGGACCATAGCCCATTGGTCCGGTGGTCTGCTCAAATTCCAGCAGAACAACCCTTAGCACCGGACCACTTGCATTGGTCCTGTGGTACCGTCGAACCACTTGTCCGGAGCTCGGGTGCTCACTGTGTGGCTGATTTTTCCGTCGGACTACCCTCCGGACCATCCACCGGACCATAGCACCGGACCATAGCGAGTGGTCCTGTGGTCTGGCCGAAAATCTGCAAGGAAGCACCTAGCACCGGACCATACCACCGGACCACTCTGCATGGTCTTGTGGTCACTGACTGAAGTAGTCCTGTGCTCGTTTCTCTCTCGTCCGAACTCCGAATCAAGTTCCGTTTGTTGCGTTGGATTCGTATTCACGTAAGGAACATGATTAGGTACTTTTGAGACCAGTTATCATAAGTATTTTTGGGTGTGCTCTTGTCTCTTCTCTCTAGGGGTTGAGAGTATCGCTCTCGGTGTATCGGTTTCGAGTTCATGGCTTCGATCGTTCTCCATCTTCTCCGACCGCTCCGCTGCACCTTTAGGGGTCTTCCTAAGGTGTCCACCTACTTGTTAGGTTGTGTGCGAATCGGTTCTTCCAAGGTCAAGTTTTGGGTGTGATTTTGGGACAAGAGCAAAGTCTTTGAGTTGAATTTTATTTGGCTCCCATTCACCCCCCCTCTGGTCGCCATTCTCGGTCCTTCACGCCACCGACTCTCATCGAACAAAGTTGGCACCTAGGTAAGCCACGCGGTCTTGCTTAATGAGAATGCCTCAGGGCTTCTATCGACCCCTATCGAACGGGGCACGAGTTCTCACTTGGATTTCTACCCGTACCAGGCATGATTTCTACGGATTTCTGCCCAATACCAGCTCATAGAGGACTTCGAGGCTCGTCCTAACGAGGATAGCGCGATGCTCTGCGCCCCACAATCCGAGCACAAGGATCCGTGGGAAGGACACTAGGAGGTAGTGAAAGCTCAGCCACACGAGGCTCGAGGGCCAGACTACGCACGACACCCCTCGACGAAAGAGGGTCGAAAACACTCGTAGCCTGGTAGACAGAGTTGACCCCTCGGTAGGGCGCTATGACTCCAGTGTAATGCTCGAGGGAGCAAAGGCTGGCCCTCGGAAGGGTTTTGACAGCCGCCCTCGAGCACCCTCTTTTCAGGAAGTAAAACGCTCCTGGCCTGGCGAACAGAATCGACCGCTCGATAGGGCGCCACGACTCCAGATAATCGGCAAAACCCTCTATAACGGATTCTTCTTACCCGCATAGAGGCTCGGGGGCTACTATAGGGTACAAAGGTAAGGGGTAACCTAAACCTTCGATAAACTAACGCTCAACATAGCAACGATTTTTAAGGCAGGATCCGATCAGCCATTCAAGTCAATGGAGAAAGGCCCATCACACGAAGGCCTCCCTCACCAACAACAGCAACCAGTCGTGGGCTGGCCCATTACTGGTAAAACAATAGGAGGGATCCCCCCTGCCTCTACCTCGACTGATGGACAGGTGTCGAACGAATGACCCCCCGCCTCTACCTCGACTGATGGACAGGGGTCGAACGAACGACCCCTCCGCCTCTACCTCGACTGACGGACAGGGGTCGAACGAATGACCCCTCCGCCTCAACCCCCCGAATGACGGACAGGGGGTCGAACGAACGACCCGCGAGCGAGAGGCTCGATCAGCTCACCTGCTCCCGGTATGGGGTAAAGGGGATCCGATGCGTCTACCTAACCCCGCCTAACGCCATGGGCGCCCACTACCGCAGTCAGATCCGTCAACTCACCGCCCATGCCCTGGACCTCCGTCAACTGTGCTGCCGCTGTAGCCACGTCGCAGGTACGGACTCCAGTGGCACCCCCTCGAGCCATGAATAGGACATCCCTCGACTATGTCTTCAGGGATACGATAGGGCTACGCTGGTCTCGACCCCCCCCCCTCGACCAGGGGGCTCGACCTCCGCCTCCAACCACTCCGGCATGGGACCCGTCCCGTCCGCTCCGTCCCGCTTCAACTGTGGGACTCGCACCCATCTTCCGGAGGTCAACCCTGCTACGTCATGTTGTATGGCGGTGTCCAGTCAGCCATCACCATGTCCTGAACACCGGAAGGACGGGAAGGCCACGCCGCTACAGTGATCAACATCCCGTCGCAAGCATGGCGCCACCGACACCTCTCCATGCCTCTATAGTCTAGGATCACTGTACTCTCAGGCCTCCCCTTGGTCTATAAAAGGGGACGCTGGGATAGAAGGAGGAGAGAGAGGATCATTCGGACCCAAGATCTGAGACACACTTATATCGGCACACACCTCACCCGATTGCTTGATCGACACCTCAAGCAATCCACCAACCGATCACCTAGGGTAGCCCTGCTAGTCCTAGGCTTCAGCTCACTCTGAGCACCCCCATGTGAAATCAGCTTGTACCCCCTGTACGAGCACTTCGGTGCAAGACAATACAATCCATCCTCCCCCGCTGGACGTAGGGCCTTCTGTGCCCGAACCAGGATAAATCTTGTGTTCTTCTTGCATCATGTCTGGGAGAGGGAACACGCAATATACAAATTTACTAGTTGGTGGTCTTGACCCCCCGGGTCATAACACTGACACGAGGCGAGTAGGAAAGCTCGTGGAGCTGCAGGATTTCACGGCGGCGGAAGCAGAGAGAAAGACGAGGAGGGAGAGAGAGCCAAGCTATATTAGCAAGGGCTCGGAGGGTGCTCTTTCGACGCGTTAGGATATGGTCGTCGTGCTAGAGGCCTTGCTGGCGCACAATAGGGCATGGAGCAGCTAGTGCAATGGCGACGGCAACGTGGCAGCGATGCTCCCCCTAGACTTTTCAAAGAAATTATAGAACTGCCCTCCTGCTATTTTTGCAAATTACTTCAAATTTTTTACTAGAACATGAAAAACACCCAAAATAAAAGATGCTCCATTTTACAAAATCTACAACTTTTATAAAAGGTTTGATTTCAAATTCTTCCTTTTTCTAAAATTCACTTTTGAATTCAAATTAGGATTTCAATTACTCCAAATATTTGAATAAAAATTTAAAATCTTCAAAAATAACTTTTGCTTGGATTGAAGAACTCTACGACTTTGCTTATACAATTTTGGTCCAAAACTTTTTAGTTTTTTATTTGCTTATTAGGGTCACATTTAAACCTCCTTAATTAGGGTTTCGAAAAAGAATTTTCAACATTTGCGTAATGGATTAAAACACTCTAGCACTGCTATGCACATATAAGTAAAGTCTTTTTAGTTTTATGCATCACATGTGATCAAACAAATGGATGATGCTTTTATGCTCATGATTACATGCCATTTTTAGTAACACTAGGGGTGTTACAGCCTTCCCCCTGAACGAAATATCATCCTAGGGATTTAAGCCTAGGGTTCCGTAATGGAAAAGGAAATGTGTCAAGCAATGTTCCTTTATTTATTTCCATAAAACTATTTTAGTTTTCTTAACAACATCTAAAAACTTCACACTTTACACAAGGAACCCTGGAAAGTTCTTTGCCAAGAACTCTTATGATTCGCAGGTAGCTTGTTTTTAGATGTTATGAAGAAAACTAAAACTATTTTATGGAAATAAATAAAGGAACATTGCTTGATACATTTCCTTTTCTATTACAGAACCATAGGCTTAAATCTCGGGGACGAGATTTCTTTTAGGGGAAAAGGCTGTAACACCCATGGTGTTACTTACTAAAAATGGCATGTCATCATGAGCATAAAAGCATCATCCATTTGCTTGATCACATGTGATGCATACAACTAAAAACACTTTACTTATATGTGCATAGCAATGCTAGAGTGTTTTAATCAATTATGCAAATGTTGAAAATTCTTTTCTAAAATCCTAATTGAGGAGTTTTAAATGTGGCCTGTTGACACTCCTTAAGTATCAATTTTAAGTGTCAACTAAGCATGAGAAAGGATATATTTGCAACATACCACCTAGACATAGGGTTTTAACTAACATAATTCCACGAGTTTTGGTGTTTATCTGTTTCTGCAGGGAGACAACTGCAAAATACCAAAAGAGGCCCACAAGTAAGGATTACAGACACATAACACCTCCATATGAAAAAGAGCAATCTAGAGGACTCCAGAACCAACCCCCCTAGAAGGAGGGACCCACCTGTTAGCAGGGCAGGGCGGGCGCCCCCCTAGGGAGGCCGCCTAGGGCCAAGAGCAAATGAGGCTCTCCCTCGCGGATTAGGGTTGCACCGCCTCTAAGGATCAATCTAAACAATACAATTAAGTCGGTTTGATCCAACGGTCGATGTTCATTTGAGGGGGCTATATAAGGAGGACCCCTGACCCCCTGGCAAAAGGCAATCCATTATTCATTATCATATCTTCCAGAAAGGATTCACTTGAGAGGGTCCTTTATGGATCTACTATCTAGGGCTTAGCATTCAAGAGAAACTATCTTTAGTTTCTATGTGAGATTAGAGTTTACTCTTCTAGATTAAGAGAGATATAGTAGAGGTGTAGATTGGAGGAAGCATAGCCTGTCGGTGTCTCCTCTCCAGTTTGTACCTGCGGGATCAAGTCTCCTAACCTGAGGCTTGTTGGTTTGATGGATGTGTATATGGATGTTGAAAACTGTGTATTATGTCATGTGCAATGCTTGGGATGGTTTATATTTAAATGTTTGCTGCATATATATGAAATCTGGAATCTGGAAATGTTTTGAATTTAAATTCTGGGAATTATTCGAATTCTATTTTTATTTTTTATTTTGAAAACTATTTACCGAAGCGGGCAACTTAACTGTCCGCTGCGGTTAACCAAACTTAACCGCAGCGGACAGTGTAAGGTTGCCGCTGCGGTATATCCATTTACCGCAGCGGGCAACACAAGGCGTCCGCTGCGGTAAATGGATATACCGCAGGGACCCCTTTTGCCCACTGCGGTTAACTGATTCTTTACCGTAGCGTGGCAGCGCAAGCAGACGCTGCTGACCGCTGCGGTAAACCACTTTTGACCGCTGTGGTTAAGAGTTCTGTAGTAGTGTTCTTTAGTATGCTGATTCCACTGAACCTTTTAAAAATTTGTTGTCTTGCGTCGGGTAACTCGATCTTTCTGATCTAGCACTCGGACAGGATACTCTGAGTAAGTTAGATCAGGTTCAAGCTTCACCCCTTCAAGGTCAACACTTTGATTAGTCCCTTGAAGAAATTTCTTCAACTGTGATACATGGAAGACATTGTGTATTGATGATACCTGATCAGGTAACTGCAAGCGATAAGCCACTTTTCACATCGTTCTAGGATAAAGAATGGTCCGAGTAGTGAGGTGCAAACACGCCTTTGATATTGAAGCGTGTCACTCCAATCATGGGTGAAACCTTCAAGTACACAGAGTCACCCTTCTTAAATTGTAAGGATCGATGCCTCTTATCAACATAGCTCTTGTATCGGGACTATGCAATTGTCAGATTGGTCTGTATTTGCTTGACATTTTCATTAGCTTCTTTCACAAGATCAACCCCAAAGAAACTTCTTTCTCTAGGTTCTGACCAATTGAGCAGTATTAGATATCTCTGGCCATAGAGTCTGTCCATCTGTCTGTGGATGATATGAAGTACTATACAAAAGTTTATTACCCAGGGATTCTTGCAAGTGTCTCCAAAAACTTGAGCTAAACTAAGTTCCTCGATCAAAAATGATGGTCTTTGGCACGCCATGCAAACTCAGAATTCTTGATAAATATAACTTTGCACAGTGTATGACTTGATGTGTGGTTTTTGAAAGCCCATGTTTGGTTTTGGTTAATTGATGAAACCTATGGACTAACCCTATTGCTAATTGTATGATCAAGATAGGGTAATCCACCTTAACATATGGAGCTAGAAGGATGACAACGGTGCATCGATCAAGTGCTTCATGGACTAAGGAAAAGAAGAAAGAGAAAAACAAAAATGGGCTCAAGGCAAAGGTATATCATAGGGCCATTTTTGGTTTAGTGATCAAGACACTATAGAGAGTGTGATCACATTTAGGATAGATAGTCGTACTATCAAGAAGGGAAAACTCGTGTCGATTGTGGTTATCATGTGCCACTAGGTTTGCATTGCATGCATATTTAAAATGAACCTAAGTGACATAAATTGTGAAAAAAATCCAAGATAATTCAATATAGAGGCTAACACAGGAGAACAAGTGTTGGATCACAAGGTGTTAGCACATGGAAGCTTGGAGAAGAAGAGACAGCTCCCGGTTTAGAACTCAGAAAAGCTCCGGACGCTGGTCCGGACGCTAGCAAGATGCTGTCCAGACCAATGGCAATGCGTCCGGAAGCATACCCTAAGCATCAGCCTCAGCGCACAAGAGATCCGGTCGCTGAGTACCGTCCGAGCATAGGTCTCCGGACGTGCGTCCGGAGGCTCGGAGCTCTCTGTTCCTCTCTGCAACTTGATCCGGATGCAAGGTTATGTCCGGACGGTGGACACCGGGCAATTGTCCAGAGCTCGGGAGCTCTCTGCACTCTCTCTGCTGAGGTCCAGACGCAGAAAACAAGGAGTCCGGATGCTACTGTTTAGTGTGTCCGGAGGTAACACGTCAGCACCAGAAAAAGCGCCAACGGTAGGATTCAAAGTGCAGGAGGGTGTTGACACCAAAGGTGGCAAACGGAAAAAAGACCACAAGAGTACGGTTGTCAAGTGTATCTTTCACCCGGGAGTATTCCAGGTATCATATTTTCCACAGGGAACGAGAAGTGAGTTAACTAGGAATACGGGTATGTCCTATGATGGATCAAGGGAGACTATGATAATTGGGTAGAGAGGTTCGATATAGCAAAGTTATCTAACAAGGTATAGCTGGTTATACTGGCTTTATCAGCCCTTCTCTTGCAAGAGGCGACAAGATAGATCAGAAAGAGGACAAAATTCTAACCGGACCGCGCCGTCAAGCTGTATTGAAGCCCTACCTTTTAAGAACTTATCTGACACGCGTGATGGAATACAAAGGCTAGATAGAGCTATCACCTTATACTAGCATCCACAAACAATCCGCACAATAAGCGGTTTACAAAGGTAAGATCTAGCCTAGACACCACGTCTACACGTATCTTACTACTTTAACCTTGGCCTAAGATTAAAGCACTTTACTCAGAGCAAAGCGATGAACAAGCGTGAAAAGGTGTATAACAGCTACCCCAGATTTAGAATACTGAATACTATAAAGAACTCAGAAGAAGTCACTTACAAGTGCTAAACTTAAAAGAGACCTGCATCTGCTGAGGAAGAACTCTAGAGAAGATTCCCGATAGGCCCGGGGCTTTCTCCAGAAGACTTCCTTCACTCTCCTCCAACTAGCATATCACTACTAGAGAGCTCCGCTAAGAGACTAAGGAGTAGTGTTTCTCCAATGAGACATGAATGAGAAGGAAGCTCTAGGGGTCTATTTATAGCTAGAGGTAGAGTAGGGGCTACTCCGGTGCCACGTCAGCGATCCGCATCACCTTTATCAACCACCGTTGGATCCAACCGACCTCAGCACCGTCCTTGAGTGTGTGGTGTAGATTTTAGGCATGTGGGGAGTGAGTGAGGCGGTTGAGGGGGTGAAACCGCCATATGGGCGGTCGGCCGACTGCCATATTGTCCTGTGGGCCATCCTCCTCCTAGATGGTGGCCCACTGGTCAGGGGCCAAGTGGTGGCCTAGTGGGCCCCACCTATAGGTCGGCCGACCACTTATAGTGGTCTGTGGCCCACCTCTGCCTCCTGGCCACTGGTCCCACCTGTCATATGCCTTGGATGTTGGTTCTGGGTTGATTGTCATGCTTATCTCCTGAATGTGAGCCCATGGATCCTTGTGATGTAAATCTGAGCCATTGAGAGGAGACACACATGGATCCAAGGGGTAGAGAGTTCTCTGGGAGATGGTTCTTGGATCATGGGGGCTTGGGAAGTCTAGTGGCCCCACAAGGTGGTCGGCCGACCCCCTATATGGGCCCACTAGCTCCCAAAAGTCCCCATTTGTCATTACCTGCATTAAATAGTCATGGGACATGTGGAACTAGTTATTTGGCACAATATGTTCAGGTTATGCTTGTTTTCCTTTGAATATGAGGATGTTGACGGTATTTTTATGGTGATAAAATAGCTCGTAATTACTGTCAACTGAGGGTCCGGACGCGTACGCGATGGTCCGGACCCCCCATTCAGACAGCGTCTGGAGCTCCCCAGAAAGCTAAGAAAATGGAGGCAAACGGCTAGCTCGGTGGTGGAAGCTAAATAAGTATTTTGGCTGGCCTCTAGGGCTCTCTCTTGCACCTCCCTTTCATTCTCACTCTTTGTGCTTGCTTGAGAAGGCCCCCAACTCATCTCTCTTTGCTTTTCTTTCTAATTCATGAGAGTTTGAGTGAACCAAGTGCTTGATCATTGCATTGCATCTTAGTGTCACTTGGTCATCGTCATCGCCGTGGCATTTCTTGTTATTCTTGGTGTTTGCCAACACCTAGACGGCTTGGAGATTGTGAAGAAGCTTCAGCACGTGTTGGTGATTGCTCGTGGCTGGCTTCATCGATTATGAGAGGGCTTGTACCCACCTCGGCGGAGCGCCAAAGGGTAACCCTAGTGGATTGCTCGTGTCATCAGTTACTCTCATTTGGGTGGATTCTTGTGGCGCTCGGGTAGTGGGCTAGGCTTGGGATTGCCTATTAGCCACTGAATCACCACTTGAGTAGTCGACACAATGGGGACTAGCTTGGTGGCAACCAAGTGAACCTCGGGAGAAAAATTGTGTGTCATCTTGTCTCCCAGCTGCTCTTTGGTGTTCATATTGTGATTGGTTCTTCACACTGGTATATTCTCTTCACAAGGCATCGGTATAACAATCACCTCCTATCTTGCATTTACTTTCTTATTTATCTTGTCTAGTTACCTTGCTAGTTAGTCTCTTTTTTAGTTGTTCTTGCTAGCTTGTGTTAAGTGCCTTAGGCTTTTGCTATTGTTTGTTAGGCACTTAACTAACTAGAATTGCTTGGATAGGTGGCTTTGCATCCCTATTAGAGCTAGAGCAAAAAGCTTCATTTAAGTGTTAATCTATCCTTTGCTCTAGTGTTTTGTAGAATTTTTATTAGGCTATTCACCCCCCTCTAGCCATCTAGGACCTTTCAAGTGGTATCAGAGCCATGGTCACCGCTATTATCAAGGCTTAACAACCTTCGGTGTTAGTGATGGCTCAAATATCATTCAACCATGTGGGAAGCAAACCACCAATGTTTGATGGTACATCCTTTGATTATTGGAAGAGGAAGATGAAGATGCATCTAGGCTCTATTCATGAGAAGGTTTGGGATGTCACTGAAAAGGACTTTGTCATTCTTGATGAAGACCATCCCACACCTAGAGAGCAAAAGAACCGGCAATGCAACACTATGGCACTCAATGTGATCTACAATGGCATTGATTCCAATGTGTTTGAGCAAATCAAAGATCTTGAGAGAGTAAGTGAAGTGTGGACAAGACTAGAAGATACATATGAGGGCACCACAAAAGTAAAGAGCTCAAAGCTATACATGCTCAAGGACAAGTTATCTCACTCCAAGATGAAAGAAGATGAATCAATCCTGGAGATGTTTCATAGGCTCCAAGTGATCATCAATGATCTCAAGGGATTGGATGCTAAGGTCAAGGATGAAGACTTCTCAAACCGGTTTCTTGGTTGTTTGCCCAAGAAATACAAAATCTTGAGGCAAATAATTAGGAGAGATGGTTTGGACAAGATCACTCCCAATGAAGTGCTTGGAGAAATCATGACCGAAGAGAAATACAATGAAGAAAGTAAAGAAGAAGAGGTCAAGGAAGAAAGGAAGGAAAAGAAGAGCTTAGCATTCAAGGCATCATCATCCAAGAGCAAGGGCAAAGCAAAGAAGCAAGAATCAAGTGATGATGAAGAGGCTAGTGACATTGATGATGAGATGATGGCCCTCTTTGTGCGCAAGTTCGGCAATTTCATGAAGAAGAAGGGCTATGGTGCTAGAAAGAGAAGAGACAACATCAAGAGCAAGGAATATGTGAAGAGGTGCTACAAGTGCAAGAGCACCAATCACTTGATTGCGGATTGTCCCAATCAATGTGATGATGATGAGAAGAAGAAGAGCAAGCATGACAAGAAGGAGAAGAAGCTATTATTCACCAAGAAGAAGAAGGGTGAATCATATATGGTGACATGGGATAGTAGTGACTCCTCCGATGATGATTCTAGTGAGGATGAGAGGAAGAAGACCAAGAAGAAGGCATTGGCAAGCATTCCTATCATCAACAAGCCATCCATCTTATACACTCCATCATGCTTCATGGCTAAGCCATCTAAGGTACAATCTCGTGATGATAGTGATAGTGATGTTGATAGTAGTGATGATGAGGAGGAGTACTCCAAGGAGGAACTAGTAGACATGATGAAGAAAACTTATGCTTGCTTTGAGACAAATAGGAAGGAGTGCAAAGAATTGAACAAGAAGCTTAAGGCTCTTGAACAATCCTTTGATGAGCTCAATGGCTCTCATGAGAGGCTAATGGAAGCCCATGAGAAGCTTGAGACGACTAACTACAAGCTTGAAAAGGCTCACTCCTCCCTCCTTGAACAAAACAAAGATAAGGTTGTTGCATCATGTGATATTGTAGACGAATCATTTTTCACTCCTATCTTTGTCACACCAACCAAAACACAATGTAGCACATCCACTAGTGAGAGCTCAAAGGTTGATTCTACACTAGTGAGTGAAAATGAAAAATTGAAAAATGATGTTAATGAACTCAATCATGCTTTGAGTAAGGCATATGGTGGAGATGCCCACTTGCTAAAGTGCTTGGGTAGCCAAAGGTTCTCCCTTAGCAAAGAGGGATTGGGCTATACCCCCAAGAAAGGCAAGGCAGCCTTTGTAACTCCAAAGCCTAGCTTTGTGCGGATCAATGGTCGGTTTTGCAATAGTTGCAAGCAAGTGGGGCATGTTGACCAATATTTCAAACTTAACATGAGCCAAACCAAGTTTGTTAAGTCCCCTCCATGCATTTTGATTCATGTTATATGCTTACCAAAGGGAGAGATGGTGTAATGGCTAAGTATGTTGGCACACCCATTGTTGGCCCAAAGAAGAAGGCTATTTGGTGCCAAAATCCTTGGTCACTAACTTTGGAGGACCCAAACCAGTGTGTGTACCTAAGAAGAACTAATTTGTTTTGTAGGTTAATTATAAAGCCGGGGGAAGGCATTGGGTGCTTGATAGTGGGTGCACTCAACACATGACCGGGGATTCTAGAATGTTCAAATCGATCAACTCAAATTCAAGTGAAGGCATTAATAGTATTAATTTTGGTGATAATGGCAAAGGTAAGTTCAAGGGGCTTGGAAAGATTGCTATATCCAATGATTTGAGTACATCTAATGTCTTGCTAGTTGAGAGCTTGAATTTCAATTTGCTATCCGTGGCTCAATTGTGTGATCTTGGATTCAAATGCATATTTGGGGAAGATGATGTTGAGATCATTAGTGTGGGTGGTTCAAAATTGATCTTCAAAGGATTTAGATATGAGAACCTCTACCTAGTCGATATCAATGCTAGTGAGTCTCAATTGTCAACTTGCTTGCTCACTAAATCAAGTATGGGATGGTTATGGCATAGAAGACTTGGTTATGTTAGCATGAAGCAATTGAATAGATTGATCAAGCATGACTTAGTAAGAGGCTTGAAGGATGTTGTGTTTGAGAAGGACAAACTTTGTAGCTCTTGTTAAGCTGGCAAACAAGTTGGTAACACCCATCCCAAGAAGAGCATGATGAGCACTAGTAGAGCATTTGAGTTGTTTGCACATGGATCTATTTGGACCAACAACATACACTAGTATTGGAGGCAACAAGTATGGATTTGTGATAGTGGATGATCTTACAAGATACACTTGCGTATTGTTTCTCAATGACAAGAGTGATACATTTGCCACATTCAAATCTTTTGTCAAGAGATGTCACAATGAATTTTAAACTACCATCAAGAAAGTAAGAAGTGACAATGGAAGTGAATTCAAGAATACAAGAGTTGAGGAGCTATGTGATGAGCTTGGAATCAAACATCAACTTTCGGCCAAGTACACTCCACAATCAAATGGACTTGTTGAGAGCAAGAATAGAACATTGATTGATATGGCAAGGTCTATGCTTAGTGAATACAATGTGAGTCAATCATTTTGGGCCGAACCTATCAACACCGCTTGCTACTCTAGCAACCGGTTGTATTGTCACCCATTGATGGAGAAGACACCCTATGAGCTATTGAATGGAAGAAAGCCCAACATTGCATACTTTATAGTGTTTGGTTGCAAATGCTACATCTTGAAGAACGGCACAAGACTTGGGAAGTTTGACAAGAAATGTGATGAAGGGTTCTTACTTGGTTACTCAACCACAAGCAAAGCCTATAGAGTGTGGAATTCGGCTAGTGGTATACTTGAGGAAGTTCATGATGTTGAATTTGATGAAACCAATGGCTCTCAAGTTGAAAATGAGAATCTTGAATATGTGAGTGGACCTCAATTGTCAAAGGCTTTGAAGAACATGGATATTGGTGATATTAGGCCAAGACAAGTGATTGACATTGAAGATGACAAAGATCAAGTGCTCAACTCACCTCATGTGCAAGCTAGTGGCTCTCAAGTGCAAGACCAACAAGTGGCTAGTTCATCTCAACCAAGCTCAAGCAATCAAGTTCCTATCCTTCAACCGACCAACATTGCAAGAGATCACCCCATTGATCAAATAGTTGGTGATATTTCAAGTGGTGTACAAACAAGATCAAGATTGGCATCCTTTTGTGAACACTATTCATTTGTGTCATCCATAGAGCCCACAAAGATTGAAGAAGCCTTACAAGATGTTGATTGGGTCAATGCAATACATGAAGAGCTCAATAATTTCACAAGAAATCAATTTTGGGAGCTAGTTGAAAGACCCAAGAACTATAATGTGATTGGCACAAGATGGGTATTTAGAAACAAGCAAGATCAAGATGGTATAGTTGTGAGAAACAAAGCAAGATTAGTAGCTCAAGGTTACACTCAAGTTGAACATCTTGACATTGGAGAAACTTATGCACCAGTTGTAAGATTAGAGGCAATAAGAATCCTATTGGCCTATGCATGTGCACACAACATCAAGCTATACCAAATGGATGTGAAGAGTGCTTTCTTGAATGGATACATCAATGAGCTAGTATATGTTGAGCAACCTCCTGATTTTGAAGATGACAAGAAGCCCAACTATGTGTACAAGTTGAGAAAGGCTTTATATGGCTTGAAGCAAGCACCTAGAGCATGGTATGAAAGATTGAGGAATTTCCTCTTATCCAAAGGGTTCATCATGGGGAAGGTTGGTACTACTCTCTTCACTAAGAAGCTTGGCAAGGATCTATTTGTGCTACAAATCTATGTGGATGACATCATATTCGGTTCAACCAATCAAGATTTTTGTGAAGAGTTTGGCAAGATGATGGCAAATGAGTTTGAAATGTCAATGGTTGGTGAACTTAGCTACTTCCTTGGACTTCAAATCAATCAATTAAAGCATGGCACCTTTGTGAGTCAAGACATGTACATCAAGGATATGATGAAGAAGTTTGGACTAGAAGATTCAAAATGCATTAGCACTCCTATGGGCACTAATGGACACTTAGATAGTGATGCTAGTGGCAACATAGTGGATCAAAAGTTGTATCGGTCTATGATTGGAAGTCTACTCTATGTGACTGCTTCAAGGCCAGATGTCATGTTTAGTGTATGCATGTGTGCAAGATTCCAAGCCTCTCCAAGAGATAGTCATTTGAAGGCTACAAAGAGGATATTGAGGTACTTGAAGCATACACAAGATGTTGTATTGTGGTATCCCAAGGGGTCTAACTTTGAGTTGATTGGATATTCGGACTCCGACTATGCGGGATGCAAGATTGATAGGAAGAGCACATCGGGCACATGTCAATTGCTAGGCATGTCACTTGTATCTTGGTCATCAAAGAAGCAAAATAGTGTTGCACTCTCTACCGCCGAAGCCAAATACATAAGTGTGGGTAGTTGTTGTGCTCAATTGCTTTGGATGAAGGCAACTTTGATTGACTATGGAATCAATTTCAAACAAGTGCCATTGCTATGTGACAATGAAAGTGCGGTGAAGCTAACCAACAACCCGGTTCAACATTCAAGAACCAAGCACATTGACATAAGTCACCATTTCATTAGGGATCATCAACAAAAGGGTGATATTAAATTACAAGTGTTGGCACTGATGATCAACTTGTCGATATATTCACCAAGCCACTTGATGAGAAGAGATTTTGCAAGCTAAGGAATGAGTTGAACATTCTTGATTATTCAAACATGTGTTGATGTATCCCCACATATGACATGCCTCTCCTTCGAGCAAAGCAAGGTAAAAGTTGATTGACATGTCATTCATCCAATATTAGGACTTGTTAGTGCATCTAGACATCAACTCATTAGGATCATTCATGAAAATCAAATAAATTTGATGCTTATATGGTACCACTATTGCTTCTATGCTTGATATGATCTAGTGGTAGCATATGACATGTTTGTAGGCTTGCAATCCTAGTGTTTGATCTAGACTATGAACTTCAAATGTTTAGCTCAACATGGGCAAGATAACCATTCTAGGATGTGTGAACAAGCTTGTCCATGGTTTAAACCGAGTTAAATATTTGGGGCAAGCAATCTAGATTGAACCACACCTAAGATTCTCTCCAATAATCAACACCTTTTGTGATAATAGATGACAAAGGGGGAGAAGTAATTAGTCACAAAGAAATATTCAAAATTTTGAAAATATGAGCACACAAGTAGGGGGAGAAAGCCACCTATGAACTTGGTTGTTGCATACCCTTGTGCGTGGGACATCCTTGATAGGTGTGGATTCTGCTGTCCGAATTTGGGCCCAAAGTGCGGTCGGCCGACCGTCTTTTGTGGCCAAATGAGCTCATCTTTTGCAGGTAGCTTCTAGAGGTAATGCCCATCATGATGGTGTATGGATTTTGCACATTTGCCATACTTGGAAATATGTCATGTTGGGCCCATGGATCCTCGTTCTTTGATCCAGAACCGTTGAGAGGTAGCACACTTGGATCCAAGGGGTAGAAAGTGCTTTGGAGAGTGTTACTTGGATCATGGGGGCTTGGGAGGTCTAGTGGCCCCACAGGGTGGTCGGCCGACCCCCTAAGTGGGCCCACTAGCTCCCAAAAGTCCCCATTTGTCATTACCTGCACTAAAATAGTCATGGGACATGTGGAACTAGTTATTGGGTAAATTATGTTCATGTTATTCTTTTTTCCTTTGAATATGAGGATGTGGACGGTATTTTGATGGTGCCAAAATAGCTCGTAATTACCGTCAACAAGATCCCCCATACTTACCTCTTTGCTCGTCCTCGAGTAAAGGATAAAAGATAACAAGACTATGCTATTCAAAGTATAAAGCAAACATAAAGATTCACTCAAGATATTTTGTCATACCAATGGGATATGTGGTATTAGCTAACATATATACTTGAGAAGTTGAGAAATGGAACAGTTCTCAAGGCAAAGTCATCTTCCCAAATCATATTTTAGTACTTGGAGTTTTTGATAATTTTTTCAAAAGAAAGCTCATAAGTCAACTTACTCCTCTTATAGTACTCTAAGTCACTCAAAGTGTATGTTTCCTCACCAAGGCATAAAGAGGTTGCCTTCTTTGTATCTCCCTATTTCTAAATGGCTTATGTGGATCTTAGGTAGGGATAAACAATGTTGCATACTTACCTTGCATATATTGTAGAGTCAAATTCCGGATCCAAGGAGAGAAAGGTCATACTCTTATATCAAGATGTGCAAGTGTGTGGAAACATGGCAAATGATCAAAACTCCTTTATATGATCTATCTTTCCTAACTTATTATTTTGAGACATAGCTATATTTTTATTTTTCTATGAGCTTTGGAATGCTCTCTTTTTTTTGAAGTAGCTTTGATGTACTCATCATCATTTTTTTCTAAAACTTGGGACTTTATGTTCCCCTATACCTTTTGCATAGTCTATGTCTCATTTACTATCATTATACTAGAGAGAGAAAGTTTTCTACTAGAGCATGGAGCATGAATCTATGTGGAAAATGTAAGGCATATTTCTACGTACTTCCAGTGTAGAAGCAGCATGTATATGTGGCATGTACGTGATCTTGATCTTGGGAGAATGATAAATCTCTAAACAAGGGTCACAAAACTTGACCATACTAAACACAAAGTAAGCAGCTTATGTAGAAAGCTTAAATCATGAAAGAGCATATATGGTTGTTGTAGGAATTTTCTCACTATAGAGGAGTAGTGACATTATGGTTTTATGACGTTTTCAAAAGTTAATCCCCAAGAACCTTAAATAGATAGGGTATGAATCATGAGTCGAGAACTATATCACATTAATCAACAACTTAGTCAATATGGTTCCCTATCAAGATATTTTCCCACTAGCATAAGCAAAAGCAAGAATTCATCTTTATGACGCTTTTAACCTCAGAACGTCATAGATCATGTCACTTTTCAAAATTTTAATTTTGGATGCGATATTCTTGTTTTATTCAATATTAAAAGGAAATTAAGCTAAGTGATGAATTTCATGAAGAAATTATTTTTATTTCATTTTTATTTTGAAAGAGAAAATGAGTAAAACAAATGAAAAGCATAGAGGAAAAAGTGAGAGACATGGCAAACCAGTATGAATAGATGTTTGAAGTTGAAAGGATGATGGCTGGTGGGCCCAGGGCCTATAGGCACGGTCGACCGACCGCCCTATTGGCCCATTTGGCCACTTCGATCTCTGCAATAGAATTCCTTACCTCTGAATGTCGATTAACTGTGTCTGTTCTGAATTTTGGCCTCCAAAGTGCATCGGGCGATGCACAAAAGTGGCTGCTTTGGTCCAACTTTTTCGTGGAATGTGTCATGACCATGTACATCATGATTCCATGGTCGATCTGGTGCAATCGTATGTTGGGGTGTTGACCGACCTCCCCCATACTTGTTTCGGGGCATGCTGAAATCAATGACAGAGACAGATCAAATGCAGGGGTTCTGCTGGGGTAAGATACCAGCAGAACCAATAGTTTTATTTGTCATTGATAGCTTAGTCATAAGTTCTTTGATTCATGAGTGATAGACTATTAGGCCTAATTATCTTATTTCTATGAAGGGCTAAGGCACCAAAGGAGAAGGTGGATAGATAAAGTCATATGGCCTTAGCATAAGGGATGACAAACATCTTGTCATGCTTCCTTCTATCAGAGCCATGAGGTAGGTTGTGTCGATGGCTCTAGGGGACGACTAAGGAGACGGAGGGGCAAGGAAGGTGAGAAGGGAAGCAAGAGGAGATGGAATTTCTACTGGTGGTGAAGAAGAATAAGGTAAGAGGAGGAAGAAGGAGAGGGAGAGGTTAAGAAGAGAGAATCCAACATCCTTCGCCTTTTTTTCACTTGGATCGTGCCAGAAACAAGATAGGAATGTTGTTCCAACACTCAGGAGCAACGTGCAAGGCTGAAGGGCCAAAACCCCGGTCGGCCGCCCGCTTTTTGGAAGGTTTGGCTCCACTGAGCCTGGATTGGAGGTCCCATGGGTCAGGTTAGGCAGGCCTTACAACGTCGAGCTGAGAAGCCTCAACATGCGGTCGGCCGACCGCCTTTCGGGGCCAAATCGGCCAAGATTTTGTGTGGGAGGTGACAAGGCTAGGTACAAGCTAATTCTAGGGTCAAACACGAAAAATGAACAAAAATTAAAGCATATAGATTTTAGTTCTAGATTGTATTAAGGACAAAATCTACCATGTCAATTTCATGCTCAAGTGATTCATGTTCATGAAAACTTTTAAGACACTGACCATTTACCTTTAAAGGTGTTGCAACCGTAATCTCGAAGCGTGATGATTCCTTGCGTCACGATATTGATGATGACGAATGGTCTTTTTTCTATGAATCATTGCATTGTACTCAGACCCTTTTTCTCCATTCATTGCTTCTCTCCCGCGAAGGATTAGTGGACAACACATACCCAAAGGGATTCACGAATAAATTGAAGCAAGGGCATTGTTGCCATAGAAATAAATGACATCTTCTATGCCATAGAAAAGTTGGCTTTAGGATTTTAGCATAGAAAGGGATGCTCCCTCATTGTTCACCAAAAAGTTAAGCAAGGTTAAGGCAACGATGTGTAATATTATTTCAATACTCTCAAACCTTGATTTGTCTCTTATGAATGATCTCATGACTTAACCACCAAAGTTGTGTAAGTTATGAATGATCTTAGACTATTTAACCTAAGCACCATGCTTAATTTAAAGAGCTTATAGGTGTATGCGCACTACTCCCAAACTAAAGCATACTCATAATAGAACAAGGAAGCATTAAGGCACAAAGAGATTCATTTAAAAAGAGACAAGAGCATGGATGGTGAACTAGATGAGCATTTGTAATTTTTTTGTTTGTTTTTATTATTTTTGTGACTTAGCAAGATGAGCAAGGTATAAAGAGAAAACAAGGTAGAGACAACCAAACAAAATTAAACAATGAAGCATGACATGAATTTCTTAGAGAATTCCACTCCCCCCATACTTGGATTTTGCAACATTTGATAATGAGAAAATCCATGTCTAGGATGTGAAATTTCCTTTTTAATGTGCTTCATTAAAAAATGTTTGGTTGGACATACCTTGGGTTTTGCTTCATCGTTCTTTTTGTTCAAACCTGAAATGGTTAGTGACAAAAATACCCGGAGGAACAATTTCACTAATATTCCCTTAATCTCATTTTACAAAGTCATTTTATTTATTTTAGAATTTTGGGAAACTAAAAATATTTTATTTTTTTTATATATATATTTTTTATTATTTTATTAATTTTAATTAATAATAATTTTTATTTTATTTATTTTAAAAAGAAAATTTTAATAGAAAAGAAACAGGCTCGGGTTATTTCTCGAAAGTGCTTATTTTTAAGACACAAGCTTTTCTTTGGGAAACCTTCAAGTGCAACTCATGTTGGTGAAGCGGTTTCCCCTTCAACTCCAAGATTTACAAACCTATCCTCAAGACCAAAACCACTACGAGATTTGCAAAATTTGTGATAGACAAACACATCTACAACCAACTTTGCAAAGATTTTAGAAACGAGAAGAATGAAGGGGTTGTAGATCATGTGTCTAGTGATGGTAGAGGGAAGGATAGATTTGGGAGATTTCTCATTTGAGCATGGATTTGATGGGAAGATCGGGGAAAAGCTTCCATGCTCATTGGTGGAATCTTCTATTTCAAAGAGTGGGTGAGCACTTTTTTCTTATGACATTTCAAGTCATCCTCAAGGCTTGAATGGGTCATGGTTGTTAGCGAGAAGGACATAAGCTCACCCCTTGGATCAAGAACAAGTTTGGATTCTATCCCTTTGATGAGAGGTCGGGAAGACCAAACGGGTAGATAATCTTCACTTATTCTATGACCAAGCTTCTCATTTCCTAAAGTGTTCTCCAAGATTCTCATGATTGGCCTTCTGATAATAGTGAGATGAAAGGAAAGTCTAGGAAGGTCAAAGATATGGAAATCTAAGAAGATCTTGAGATCATCAACCATCACAAGAACATTATGAAGGACTCCTAAACAATCAAGGATTTGACCATTGGGGAGTATAAGGTGTTTTTGTGATTGGGATAGATGATCCTTTGATGGTATTGGAACATGGAAACAAGGAATGATGTTGATTCTGAGGCTAGGATCATAGCAGATTTCACCATTAATGCCCAACACTTGACAGGATATTCTCCTCACATGTGTGGGAATTTTAGTGACTTCCTTTGAGGATTTGGCCTCATCCAACCATTCTTGACTTACAACGGTAGACAGAGGTTCTAACCGTTGACTATGCTCCTCTTGGTTAGATTTATGGCCCTCATGGCTTCCATACCTCGGATGTCTTAATGAATTCCCAGAGTCATTAAGTGGGTCATCATAAGACTTGAATGAAGGAATACATGGGGGATCATCAGGATCAAGGATGGGTTCATAAGATAAGTCAAATGTGGGCATAGAGAAGGAGAGGATAGATTTGGCTTCTAAACACTTTAGTTCTTCTTCTATAGGCTCACTCGATATTTCTTCATCAAATATCCCAAGCTTTTCCTGATGTGCCATGTGGGAAGTCGAGGCATAAGATGATGTTGATTTGGGAGGTTTTTGAAGAGATCCCATCATGAGAGGTCTAGAAAGATGTTTCTTAGAAGGTCTCTTTAGGAAAGGATCATTTTGGGCATTCCCAAAACCAGCAAGATCATATGAACGGTTAGCCTCGAACTCGAAGGAATATTTTA
Source organism: Microstegium vimineum (assembly GCA_022036555.1). Classification (NCBI taxonomy): domain Eukaryota; kingdom Viridiplantae; phylum Streptophyta; class Magnoliopsida; order Poales; family Poaceae; genus Microstegium; species Microstegium vimineum. Next base: position 24,360,493 of record CM039140.1, read on the forward strand.
TGTGTTGGATTTCTTCTTCCTTTGAGATTTGTGGTATTTGTGGTTCAGGATCGATGGCAGAATCTTTGGATAGAAGTGGTGGTGATTTGGCTATCGAGATTTCCTTTCTAGGGACTGGTCTTTCTTCTTCTATGGGTCCTTCATCATAAACGTTAGTGTATGGGGTGTTTTCAAGAATCTTCATGAGAAGACTCTTCCCTTCACTAACGGTAAACACAGGAAGGCTCCCCTAGAAGTCATATTGAGAATTTGTTCAGAATCTTTGCTAAGACCGCCATAAAAGTGTTGTAACAATATTGGCTCGGTTATAGCAAGATCAGGGCCAGATGATGATAGCTCTAAAAGATGAGCCCATGCCACACCTAGAGGTTCTTTCTCCTTTTGTTTAAAGGTTAGGACCTCTATTCGAAGACGAATAACACGGGAGATAGGGAAGAAAGCTAGGCAGAATTTAGATTGTAATCTTTCCCATTCTCCGTTTACACTATCTACGTTGTGAAGGTACCATCGTTTGGCTATTCCCGTCAAAGAAAACGGAAATAGCTTCCACTTAAGGGTACCTCACCTCATCCGTTGGATGTTGACACATGAACACAATTGTTCAAAGTCACGTAGGTGAGTGTAAGGATTTTCATCTTCATCCCTAGAGAAAGATTGTTCCCGAACTTTGGCTATGAAGCTAGGGCGAAACTCATAGCTAGGTGAAAGAATGGGATGTGATGATGGTAGTGGTTCCAAACTATAGCCCTTTGGAAAGACAAAATGAGAGATGGATGATTCGTTCATGGTGTGACAAGGATAAAAATGAAAAGAAAGATAAAACAAGGGTAATAGGAGTGAAGGGTTCTAGTTAAAACAACTACCATTCCCCGGAAATGGCGCTAGAAATGGTTCTTGTTATTTCTTATGACTATTGGATAAATCCGCAAGCGCACAGATTATACCGTTGTAGCACTTCACCGGGAGTATTCCAGGTATCGTATTTTCCACAGGAAATGAGTACTGAGTTAACTAGGAATATGGATATGTCCTATGATGGATCAAGGGAGACTATGATAACTGGGTTGAGAGGTTCGATATAGCAAAGATATCTAACAAGGTATAGCTGGTTATACTGGCTTTATCAACCCTTCTCTTGCAAGAGGCGATGGGATAGATCAGAAAGAGGGCAAAACTCTAACCGGACCGCGCCATCATATTGTATTGAAGCCCTACCTTTAAAGAACTTATCTGACACGTGTGGTGGAATAAAAAGTCTAGATAGAGCTATCACCTTCTACTAGCATCCACAAACAATCCGTGCGATAAGCGGTTTACAAAGGTAAGATCTAGTCTAGACACCACGTCTACACTATTCTTACTACTTTAACCCTTGCATAAGACTAAAGCACTCTACTTAAAGTAAAGCGATGAACAAGCACGAAAAGATGTATAAAAGCTATGCCAGAAGTAGAATACTAAATGCTATAAAGAACTCAGAAGAAGTCACTTACAAGAGCTAAACTTACAAGAGACTCGCATCCGCCGAGGTACAGCTCGGAGAAGACGCCAGACAGGCCTGACTCTCCTCCAGACTCTCCTCACTCTCTTCCAACTAGCATAGCACTACTAGAGAGCTCCGCTAAGAGACTAAGGAGTAGTGTTTTTCCAATGAGGCACGAGTGAGAGTGAAGGCCTAGGGGGCTATTTATAGCTAGAGGTGGAGTAGGGGCTACTCCGATGCCACGTCAGTGATCCATGCCACCTCCATCAACCGTCATTGTAACCGCCTTAGATCAACGGTGGAGATGAAGTTGATGCATGGAGGCATGCAGGAAGTCAGTGGGTAGCTCAGGGGAGACTTTGGGCACAGGTGGGTGGTCGGTCGACTGCCCTGTGATAGGTAGGGCCCACCCCTTTCTTCTAGAAGCTGACCCCACTGGTCAGGAGGCCTGTGGGTGGCCTCTGGGCCTACCTTGGTGGTCGGCCGACCTCATTTAGACAGCCATGGGCCTCCCCTTCGGCCTGGGACATCCTTGATAAGTGTGGATTCTGCTGTTCGAATTTGGGCCGAAAGTGTGGTCGGCCGACCGTCTTTTGTGGCCAAATGAGCTCATCTTTTGCAGGTAGCTTCTAGAGGTAATGCGCATCATTATGGTGTATGGATTTTGCACATTTGCCATACTTGGAAATATGTCATGTTGGGCCCATGGATCCTCGTGCTTTGATCCAGAACCGTTGAGAGGTAGCACACTTGGATCCAAGGGGTAGACAGTGCTTTGGAGAGTGTTACTTGGATCATGGGGGCTTGGGAGGTCTAGTGGCCCCACAGGGTGGTCGGCCGACCCCTAAGTGGGCCCACTAGCTCCCAAAAGTCCCCATTTGTCATTACCTGCACTAAAATAGTCATGGGACATGTGGAACTAGTTATTGGGTAAATTATGTTCATGTTATTCTTGTTTTCCTTTGAATATGAGGATGTTGACGGTATTTTGATGGTGCCAAAATAGCTCGTAATTACCATCAACACTAAGAAGAAGCGATTGCTCTTGAGGGGTCTGAGCACGAAGCTGCATGTGATGTTGACAACCTGCCCCAATGCCACTTACCATGAGGCAGTGAAGATTGCTATCAAATTAGAAGAAAAGATACGCCTACATAGGGAGGCAAAAAAGAAGAAAAATGTGGGAGGATTTTCCATTGGCAACGTTAAGCGCCAACAGATCATCTATCACCCAGTACACCATGTGACAGAACCTCTTAAGAATAGGGCCCACTTGCAAGGATTAATGTCCATCTGACTTAATCCAAGATAAATGAACCATGTCTTAATCAGCTCGTCAAGTGTCGCCACTTTGCAGCGGGTTGTCCACCTCTTTCCGAATAGGATCATCCTCATCATAAACATTGCAGAAGTAATACAATAATTTAATTTACATCAAAGTAGCGGAATTTAAAGTCATATTACAAACCATAGGATTTTGAAACATAACATAGTGTCATATGATATTATTACATCAAGCTGGCGATAGAGAATAAACAAACAACTGAGGTACTCTTGCCCAAGAGTCAAGCAAAGACAGTTTATTCTTCATCTTCATCAACTGAAACAACGGTCATGTAGCACGAAGCTACACAGACCGGGTTATGACCCTCATCTGCAACATGGGTTAACAAACCCTGAGTACAGGAGTACTCAACAAGACTTATTCGACAAAAGAAAATATTTGGTGGACAAAAGGTATGCAAGACATAGGATTCAAGGTGTGGTTGACAAGAATCAAGTATTTTGCATAAATGAGCATTTTGTAAAACAATTGAGATTCATTTAATTCGTTCATAAGATTACTCAAGTACTGATCTAGATTTATGATCGACAACAAGGTAATAAACCAACCATGAAAGGAAACCATCAAGTATCCAGTTCAAGTTTCATTAACTACAATGAAGAAAACAGGGTTATGTTTCCATATCCGAGGAACACAACGATTCGAACTGGTTAAACCCAGCTGGGGCTTCCCTATCACACGCCATATACAACCCCAAAAGCACGCATATGACTACCTTTCCCTAGATCCTCCAGCCAAGACCGGGGTTCCACCACCCGAGAGCACAATACGCCTCCATCCAGTTCCTCGAACATGGAGGGTACACACTACTCTCGCCATCTCTCCACTCCCAGTGTGGGTTAACCGTTCTTAAGACTGGAATATCCAGAGTCCAGCTTCCCGAAGTATGTGATAAGTACTCCAAAGTCACAACCCTAGTCATGCATCAATGGACAGTTCCTAATGACACAAGCGGAAAGAACCCGCTCACCAGTCACCACTGATGACTCCCAAACACCGTGTCACCTCGGTCCCGATTATTACTCCCGAAGCAGTTTAGCAAATTTTTGCATCTTTAAACAATTTTCAAGGTATAAGGTACAATTAACACAAGTATAAAGGCTATGCATCAAATATGAATTTAATAAAGTAAGACAATGCAATATAATAACTATAAGTGTATTTAAAACAAATATTTTAAATACAAGGAATGGTTAAATGCACCGGGCTTGCCTTGGTTGGAGGGATAAACGAACTCAGGTTTAGAATCAACAACAGAGAAAGTCCCTTCACTAGAGGGATTGTCCAACCCAACCAACAAACAATCTACACGATGCTTAGATGATGCTTTAAAAAATAGACATAATGCTTTGCAATACACAAGCATGCACTAGGAAATGAACCAAAACAGATTATCAACCTTGAGTACAACTTCCCTTCACGAAGGAAAACTAAACAAGAGCATAAAGCAAGTTTAATTAAACCATGATTAACTTTGTTTTACTAGTTTAATAATTACATCCAAAAGAACTAAGCAGACAACACTACATCATGCATGTCCATACTATGGTGGTCACTGGACAATGACCATTTGCATCAAACAACCCAAAATCACCCAAATCCTAAAGCCATTAGGGTTTCTAATCATTTTATTATTAATTATTAAAATAGCCATGTATAACAGTTCATCCAAAAATTCCCAAACTTTTTGTACAGCAAGATATAAGTGTATAAAGGTTGCACAAAATTTTCATAATTTTTGGAAAAATATACAGAGCATTAAAAATCATGGAAAAGTCATTTTTCAATTAATTTGAGCATTTTTATAGGATTAAAAATGTACTGAACATGTGCATATTATATTTTTATTAAATACTACACATCATATAGAACGTACAAATTTTTTCCAGAATTTATACAAGCACACAAATAAATATATGAAAATAACAAAAAGCATTACTGTGCAAAAACAGGAAATTAGGAAACCCTAACTAACGTAGACTGACAGGTGGGGTCAGCCTGTCAGCCCCGAGCCAACCGGCACAGCGGCACCGACGACCAAAGAACACGGCGGCGCGTTGCCGTCGACGACCAAACGACTCAACCGACCCGCGCAAGAGCATCTACACATCAACCCGAACACAACGATGTGCGACACGCCTAGAACTAACCCTTGCATCGACCTCGGCGGCGACAACCGCGGTGGCTCGAGCTCGGTCGCACATGCGCCGACGACCATAGGCCAAACCAGGCTCAACCAAGTGCTTCAACAGACTCAGGAAGACAACGCGAATGCAACGCACAAAGAAAACCAGACTAAAACCTAACGAGACGACCTCGCCGTCGGCCATGGCGGACGGCGGAGATCCGCGCGATATGCGCCGGCCAAACCATGCATGCCCTCGAACAACCAACACCACGATAAGACTCAGCACGGCTAGGTGAAGCTAGCGCAACAACTAATTGAAGAAAAGAGCAACTACCGAGCTCTCACGGCGGTGAGCACCGACGCGGTAGCGCAAAACACACCGGAGCAAAAGAACAACGACAACCGGCCAAAATTGGCGACAACCATCTACCCTACGAGCATCAGGAGCTCACCCTGGTTGTGAGGCGCACACTAACTTGACCAGAGAGGAAGCAGAACGTGCTGACGATGGGAGCAGTGCCGGCAGAGACGATGAACTGCACGACACGGAGGTGTTCCCAGAGCTACGGTCCACTATAAGCAAAACGGCGAGGCGCACGATGATCAGTAAGGAATGAAGAAGACGAAACAAGAAAGAAAATGCTAACGCGGCTCCTGTGTAGCTGGTTCGACCGCGAACCCGAACGGCGGCGTTCTCGCCGGAGCCGAGGAAGACGAAGTTGCGCCGGGCAAACGAAGGCTCGTCGGCTTCAACCAACTCGTGTGGTAGGTGCGCGAGGTCAATGCAAAGACATTGGCGGTGGTTTGGTGGCTTGGCAGTGGATGGAGAGCTCGCGCGAGCTCGTCGTCGCGGGTGGCGTTCGCAGCGGAGCAGAGCAGTGCGGAGCATGGCGCGTAAAGAGGGAGAAGGAGAGGACGACGTCCCGTTTTGAAGGGCGCAGAGTGTACGCGACGACGACACACACATGATGGTACACGCATTGCAACCAGGAGGCGCTCGGACGCGGCGGTAGCTGGCCATCCAGGTGTCACGGCCACGGACGAGCTCGAGCATGCCAGTGCTCGGTGAAATGCCTGAACTACCCCTGGGATTGTTTTGCAAAATGCTCAAGCTTCCAAGGGTTTTCATGAAAAACTTTGAGTACCAAAGTTGCTCAAAATTTCATGATCTACAACTTTGTCAATATGCACTTTTTCAAATTAGGCCTAGATTTGAAAATGCATTTTTGAAATTTGAAACTCTTCTTTAAAAGAATTACCCCCTTTGCAATTACTCAAGATTTTTGAATAACACTTGAAAAGATCCAAACACCACTTTTGCAATTGAAACAGATCTCTACAACTTTGCTTTAACAACCATATTGAAATTCTTTTTATATTTTGAAAACTATGTTTAGGGTTTGATTCACCCCCCCTCTGGAAATTAGGGTTTGGAAAAGAATTTGGAATTTTGAATTTGAAAACATAACCAACATTCACACAATTGAGCTAAACACAAACAAGTAAACTCATTTTAGTTGAATGCATAGCAAGGTTCTCAATCAAGTGAATGATGCTTAATGCATATGATGACATGATCAAATTTTCATTAAGTCTTTAAACACCAAAGGTGTTACACACCATAACCGACCTCCCTACCGTCGACCCACCAACTAACAAAGGCCGCCTATGGGTCCCTGGGGGTATACGATGTAATATCCCCAACAACAACCAACGCATGCTTGAACTAGAGTACATCTTGATCATCAATCTAGAAACAGGTTGCCTTTCTAGTATTGACACTTTCTTTCATATGAGATATGCCCTTGTTCTCTTTCTAGGAAACAAGAATTTGATATTGTAAGCTTCACTTGACTATGATATTAGCCAAACTTCCTTGTGATACCATTGATATGCCATCTTTTATAACTATTGACACCGTTTTTCGGCATGTGTCAAATGAGCTAAGACTTGTATTGATCGGTAGTCGTTTTCCATCGGCATCGGGAGGTCGTCAGCCAATGTTACCGATGAGGGTAGATGCTGAGAAGAGGTTAAGTTTGTTGCCGATGGAAGCTGGGCGTTTTCTTGCCGATAAGGATTTTGCCGATGGGAGTTGGACGACTCTTGCCGATAAGAATTAGTTGGTGAAGATAAGTTACCAGAAGGGCATAAAGGCCGCCTATGGGTCCCTGGGGGTATACGATGTAATATCCCCAACAACAACCAACGCATGCTTGAACTAGAGTACATCTTGATCATCAATCTAGAAACAGGTTGCCTTTCTAGTATTGACACTTTCTTTCATATGAGATATGCCCTTGTTCTCTTTCTAGGAAACAAGAATTTGATATTGTAAGCTTCACTTGACTATGATATTAGCCAAACTTCCTTGTGATACCATTGATATGCCATCTTTTATAACTATTGACACCGTTTTTCGGCATGTGTCAAATGAGCTAAGACTTGTATTGATCGGTAGTCGTTTTCCATCGGCATCGGGAGGTCGTCAGCCAATGTTACCGATGAGGGTAGATGCTGAGAAGAGGTTAAGTTTGTTGCCGATGGAAGCTGGGCGTTTCTTGCCGATAAGGATTTTGCCGATGGGAGTTGGACGACTCTTGCCGATAAGAATTAGTTGGTGAAGATAAGTTACCAGAAGGGCAAAGTCGCTGATTGGAAAGTATTGCCGATGCCGATGGGCATGGAGTGCCAATGGGCACATGGTGACGTGGCGCTTGACGTCAGCAAGGGGTTGCCGATAGCAATAGAAGGAAGCTGCGGATTAAAGTCTGCCGATGGAAAGTTTCATCGAAGAGAAGATATAAGGAAACTAGTAATCTCATACCAGTATTATTATAGAAGTTTGAGAAACGACTCTTGCACGAGTCATTTCTTTACTGAAAAATAGAAGTGTCTGTTTAGCTAAATAATATTGTTATTTGGGTCCGACTCCTGCGCGAGTCAGTTATTCCTTTAAAGTAGGAGTTTGTTTTGGAAAGGTACGGGTCGTGTCTGTATACAACTCCTATTGCTGGAGTATAAATATGTACCTTGGGGTCGTAAATAAAAAATCAATATATCAAACAAATCAATTATTCTTATTCTGCTTTTACTGCAATTTATCCTTTTTGCACTAGTTTTAGTCTATTTACGAGTTCTTCAAGCTTCGACGGGCTGCATCACCTTGATCTCCGTCAAACCCTTGTAAGTTTCGCGTGGGAGTAATCTGAGCTTTGACATCCGGGCGCATCGCTGTTGTCTCGTTCAGCTCTGCTCTAGTTATCCTGAATCAAGTCTGAGTCTTGACATCCGGGCGTATCGCCGTTGTCTTGTTCAAATCTTGTTCTAGTTATCGTCCTTGTCGATTAACTGGTCAAATCAATTGGCACACCCTCGGATATCGAATTTCGGGTAATAGCCCGAGGTGTTCGCAGATCTTGATGCTTTTTGTGTCAACACCTCTTTTGGCACACCCATTGGGACCATTATACATCTATCATGGGTGATAACTCTGACGTTAACCAGAGGAACGTCATTGAAGTCTCCGAGGCCGATCTAAAAGATGATCAAAGGCTAGCTATGGAGCGGGCTATGGAGGAGTACAAGCAATTGTATCTCAAATCCTTCAGCCTAAACAGAATCGGCGAAGCAGCCCAGAAGCAAGATCCGTAGTCGCCACGGCAGGTCACTTTCGACGCCGATCCTGGTAAACTACAAGAAATGGTTAATTCTGCATTAAATAATGTATTAATTAGCCAATCCAATGTGTTGTCCGATATTGTATGCAATGTTGTTAAGCAAACCTTCAAGGGAGGACAGGCACCTTATTATGTTGGTTCAGAGTATCGTCAACTCGGGTCAACATATGTTAGGATCCCATCGGTGGTTCCAGGGGTGTCTTCACCGATCATGAACCGATCTGCCGATGAGATCCTGCCACCAAGATCAAGTCCAGCAAGCATCACTCAGGTGAATACAAATCTGGTGGTCTCAACAATGTCTGGACTTATGACCTAGAATCAACCAACTTCTGCCAACTGGTGGGGATATGGTATGTCTTCAAGTCCATCTGCTGATTCTAGTTTGGTCCAAGGTAACCATGCAGGGTGGAAAATTCCCATGGCATCAGCGACACCTGTACAGCCGATGATTCCAATGATGCATTATGCTACGTCTTCTCCAACGGTGCAGTTGCCAATAGGGAATCTTCGAATGGCAATACCCAGAGTGTCTTATGTCCAACCATCAGCAAATCAATTGCCGATACATCAAGGCCCAGCAGCTGCAAGTCAACCCATGACGGTAATGGTTCTTCAAACTGGAATGCCTGCTAGCCAAGATAGTTATTCTGTTAATTATCCGGCGCCACAAGAACGACAAGCATCAGCTGGTTATCAGCTATCGGCAAATTCTTGGCCGATGCAACAAGGCATGCCGATTGTCAATCAGCCTGTATCGGCAATGATGGTACCCATGAGTCAAGGCGATCATCCAAGGGCACAAGAGCTACAAGCAACAGCTGGGTATCAGCCATCGGTAAGTCATATGCCGATGACACCTAATGTAAATTGGATCGGTCAATTACCGATTCAGCAGCAAGTTGTTCAGCCTGGGCACCAAGTGGCAAGAGCTCCGCAGTGTCATTCGGCAAATCTTCAGAATGAAATATCGGTACCTCAGCCGATAGGTACTACTTTGCCGCGGTACTCGTAAGTGAATGTGCACAATGAGACGTCGGTTCAGCAACCGATGAATGTACTACCACCGCATAACCCAGTGAATGTGCAAAATTGCCCATCGACAACTCAGCCGATGCATAATGTTCGGATGACTGGCACTGCGCACGCGCCAATCGCTTCAAGCACTTTGGCATCAAGACCCGAAGAAGTGCATCAACCTACTCAGCCAGTGGGTGTTCAAAGTTGCCCATCGGCCAATCAACCGATGCTTAATATTCGACAGACTGATGCAGTAAATGTGTCGATTACTTCGGCCTATTTACTACGAAGATATGAAGAGGTGCATCAACCTGCTCAACCAGTCAATGTCCAGCCAGTACATCAGCAGGATCAAGATGCATGCTTAGCCGATAAGATTGCCGAAGTGGCAAAAGAGCAGTTCGGTATCAAACCTATGGTTGATACATATTCTTATCGGACTCCATACCCTCCAACTTATGATTCAATCTCCTTCCCAAATCGGTACAAAGTGCCAGATTTCACCAAGTTTTCTGGCCAAGGTGATATATCAACAATGGAGCACATTAACCGATTTATTATCCAATGTGGGGAGGCGGCTAGCAGAGATGAACTGAGGATGAGATTGTTCTCATCGTCATTGTCTGGATCGGCATTCACATGGTTTATTTCATTGCCTCCAAACTCTGTGATTACTTGGGCCGATCTAGAAAAGCAATTTCATAAGTATTTCTCCACGGGCGTACATGAAAAGAAGCTTACCGATTTAGTCAAGTTGAGGCAGCATAATAACGAATCGGTGGAAAACTTCGTGCAAAGACTGCGAGACATGAAGAACAAGTGCTATAGCTTGGTATTTGATGATCGGCAATTAGAAGATTTGGCCTGCCAGGGATTACTGCCGCACATCAGAGACAAATATACGTCTCAAGAGTTTGAAAGCTTGAGCCATCTTATGTAAAGGGTTGCTGATCAAGACACCAAAGTTTTTGAGCCTAGAGAGAATTGGGATGAAGAGGTGTCTTTAACTAAGAAGACAGATTCGGACGAAGAAGGAAGTATCGGTTTAGTTGAATCGGTAGAGAATAAAAAGCCGATATCCTGTCCGTTCGATCAGAAAGAAACTAAGAGATGCACTTTTGATATCACCAAGGCCGATAGGATGTTTGACCTATTGCTCCAAGAAGGGAAGATTAAGCTGGCACCTAACCAGGTAATTCCATCGGCCAAAGACCTCAAGAAAATTAGGTATTGCAAGTGGCACGATGCAGCTTCACATGATACCAATGACTGCAAAGTCTTTTGGCAACAGTTGCAGTCAGGAATTGAGTCTGGGTGGATTAGGTTTGAAAATTACAAAACCCAGAAGCCGATGAAGATCAATCAACGTCCATTTCCAAATAACATGGTGGAAACTAGTGGGAAAACTAAGGTGCCGACATCGGAAGCTGTCAAGAAAAGTGCATCGGTAGACCCTGAACATCAGATAGCTGCGCATGAAGTCACAGGGAAGAAGTTTGCCGATGATAGGAAAGGCAAGAGGGTTGCCGATGAAAGCAGTAACACCAGAAGATCTCATGGTGTTATAATCACGCATAGGCGACCAAGGCAAAAGTATCGGCAGTCACAAGAGGAACGATATCGGCTGCAAGAGGAAGAAAGGTGCCAAGGGTGGCTTCAGCATAAAGACCACTGGAAGTGTCCCTTCTTTGTTCATTGCTGGGAAGAAGGCATCAAACTACCTACTGCTGATAATTGCCCTGAGTGCAATGGGTGCTACCCTGCCGATCGGTCAGAAAAGAAACCTTGTTTTGACGATCGAACATCAAGCTATGGCAGCCGATCAGAGAAAAAGAATCAGCACATGATCGGCTGGGGGGCAAACTCCGCGTACGCGACAGGCTTGGTAAGCGTATTTATCAAGAGGAGCTTGAAGAACTGGCTGATGCAAGAGTGCCCGATGAGGAGAAATTCTCTAGAGATCCAAACATAAGACGTGGTGCCGATACAAGCAACGAGAAACAATATCAGCCTGTTTGGAAAACTAAGCTCCCTCGATGGTGCCCCAAGGGTCTTACAAAGACTCAAAGAAGGAGGATGCAGCGTGAGCGCCAAGAAGATTTGTGTTACGATAATCCTTCCAGAGGAAAATCTTCAGACAAGCTGTGAAGGCCAAAGCGCAAAGATGGAGATCCATCGGCAGATGTTAATATGTTGCCGATGGTGTAACTGGAGTTGATGAGCTTGGACATTTTGGCTTGGGAACAGCACTTGGCAAGCCCTGGCGTTCCAACTGTTACATTTGGGGGCACCGGCAGGTTGAGTAAACAGTTTGTGCGTTAAGAGCAGCGCTGCCAGTGAATTTGTTGGCTGCAAAAGGAAAAGGATTGTAAGAATGACTCTGCCATGCTTATGTGCGATAGTCAAGGAAGTGGTGCAGGAATTTTATGGGAGATTGCTCCTTGGACTTTCTTCTTCGGTGGATCTACATGCAAAGAAATCGGCATTGTCTTAATTTCGCCCCGTAGATGGAAATATGAAATTTCACTGCCGATTATTGCTACCTCAACAAACAATCAGGTTGAATACCAGGCTCTGCTAAAGGAGTTGGAATTACTCAGGGAGGATATCAGCCGATTCGATAAGTCGTGATGTCAGTGATGGTTGCCAATGACTAGGTGAAGCAATTTGCCGATGGCGATCTGGTATGGAAGTTGATTTTACCGATTGTGACTAAGAGTTCTAAGTTTGGAAAATGGTCTCCTAATTGGGAAGGTCCTTATCGGATAAAACAGTCTACTCCTGGTAATGTTTATATATTTTAGAAACTCTCGAAGGAGTTGCATTTTCTAGAGCAATCAACGGTAAATACTTGAAGAAATATTACCCTAGTATCTGGGTAGACGCATAGAGTACTCCCCGATGAGGATAAGTTATGTGACATTGGTAAAAAGCGTACTGATGTTATATTACAGAGAAAAATCAAGTATTACTATTACACTTGCTGATATAATGGATTACAACAGAGATTGAATTGATGTTATCGCGCGCAGGCGAATCTGATCTGCTTCTTCTATCTCCCTAGTGTCGTCATCGGCAGACCCTTCAACTGGCTTGATCTTTCTTTTCAGCAAGATAGCTTGCTGAGCGTTTGTATCCCTTTCTTGTTGCAGGGCTTTAACGGCATCAGGTAGTTGGGCTTTCTTTTCGCTAGCCACATTCACGGCTTCATCGACTTTTTGCAGTTCAGCCAGTAATTCTTCCCTCCTTGCCAATAAATGGATGATTTCTTGCTCGAGTGTGATGCCAGAAGCTTCTAGATGGCCGATGCCCTTGTGCTTCTCATCGGTAACTTGCTTGAACTTGAGCATTTCCTCTTCAAGCTTTGATTGAGTGCTTCTGTCGGCAATACGGCGTGAGGCCCGTTGGTATTGGAGTTGTCAGCTCTCGAGGAATGCTGCTTAGAAGAGAATTTCTTCGATATCGACAGGCAGATGACCTTGAATCTCCTTGAAAGCCACTTTCGCTGCAGTGGAATCTTGGACTAGCAGAGGTGTGCTTTGTTGCAGTGAAAGTAGCAGCGCTCCGAGCTTAGACGTGATGTCCGCTGATATAGTGCCAGTTGCTGGGGCAGAGCTTTCTTCATCTTCCTCTTCATCGGGAAGGTCAACGGCGAAGGAGAACAGGCTGTTCGGAGAGTCCTGGGCCTGAAAAGGAAGAAGATTAGGGCTTGCCGATTATAAGTTATATTATGGGTTTTTTGACAGTCGGCTTACCATCTTGAAGCGTATTTCTTGCTCAGGGCTTGGGAAGACAGCTGGCGTAGCATCATCTTGAGGATTGGCAATGGTTGCCGATGAACTTGCCTCCGCGGGAGGAACGATTGGCGCTGATGGTGCTGTTGCTGGTGCCGCCTCTGTTGTGGTGGCTGGTTCTTGTGGCGATGTTGTCGTCCTCTGGTCAGGAGTTTCATTCGATGTAGGTGCTGGTACCGATGCCGATACTATTGCAGCTGGATCCTGCAGTGGTGGTATTGTTCCCTGCTCGGGAGTTTCGTCCATCGGCTGCTCGGGAATGGACCCCGACGATGGTTCTGCCGTTGGAGCGTCAGCAGTTGGTGATGCGACTGGAGTTAATGGCGTAGATGGAGTGGCTAGCCTCAGACGCCTCTTCTTCCTCGGAGCAGCAGTTGGTGAGCCGGCCCATTTCGGTTGCGAAGCTTGGGGCCTTTGTTAGTTGGTGGGTCCCTGGGGGTATACGAGGTAATATCCCCAAAGTTTCTCAAAATTTCATGATCTACAACTTTGTCAATATGCACTTTTTCAAATTAGGCCTAGATTTGAAAATGCATTTTTGAAATTTGAAACCCTTCTTTAATAGAATTACCCCCTTTGCAATTACTCAAGATTTTTGAATAACACTTGAAAAGATCCAAACACCACTTTTGCAATTGAAACAGATCTCTACAACTTTGCTTTAACAACCATATTGAAATTCTTTTTATATTTTGAAAACTATGTTTAGGGTTTGATTCACCCCCCTCTGGAAATTAGGGTTTGGAAAAGAATTTGGAATTTTGAATTTGAAAACATAACCAACATTCACACAATTGAGCTAAAACACAAACAAGTAAACTCATTTTAGTTGAATGCATAGCAAGGTTCTCAATCAAGTGAATGATGCTTAATGCATATGATGACATGATCAAATTTTAATTAAGTTTTTAAACACCAAAGGTGTTACACACCATAACCGACCTCCCTACCGTCGACCCACCAACTAACAAAGGCCGCCTGTCAATGTTCGGCCAAATTTTGCTTACCCTTTCCCTTGCCAGCTGAATACTCTAGGTATTCGTAGCCCACCTCCATAGCCTAATATTTACCCCTGCTTCAACTGTGGTAAATCAGAGCACTTTTCACGAGATTGCTATCAGCCAAAGTAGTATAATACCAACTTCCAAAAATTTCCTAGGGTCATGCTCAGCAGTAGTGGTAGAAACAAAACTAGATCTAGAGCAACAATCAGAAGGTGTAGAAGAATAATAATGACAAGAAGTCGGGGAAGGTATTCTACATGCTGGCAAGGGAGATCCGAGAAGGAGAACATGTTATGAAGGTTATGTTTCTTGTTGCTCATCACCCTGCAGTTATGCTATTCGATTCTGGTGCATCACAGACATTCATCAATAGCACATTTGTTGAAAAGAATGCAATCCCAATAGTGAGTACAAAGGAAGATTTCTTTATAGTCGCTAGGTGGTCGACTATGTACTAGAGAAATGGTATATCAGGTACCTATAGAAATGGGTGGGTATACTTTTCCTACCACCATGATCATTTTAAAGAACCAATATATAGATGTGATCTTGGGCATGAACTGGTTGCAACAGCGAAGAGCTGTTATTGATACTCTGAATAGAACTATAAGTGTGAATCTACCCGATAATAGTGCCCAACTCTAAATTCAACTCTTTATTCCCAAGAGAGCAGTGGAAAGAATTTGTGCCATGACAGGGAAAGAAGTGGTAGATATCATGTTGTATGTGAGTTCCTATATGTCTTTCCAAAAGATTTACCCGGCTTACCGCCAGACAGAGATGTATAGTTTGGCATAGAATTGGAACCGGGAACTGCTCCAATATCCTGGAGACCTTATAGAAGCCTCCAAAAGAGTTGGCAGAATTGAAGACGCAATTACAAGAACTTCTTGATAACGGCTTTATCCAACCAAGTTCATCACCTTGGGGTTGCCCAACAATTTTTGTGAAACAGAAAGATCAAACTTTGAGGCTATGTGTTTATTATCAACCTCTAAGCGAGGTCACCATTAAGAATAAATATCTCTTACCCCTTATTGATTTGCTATCTCTTTGATCAGCTATCAGGAGAAAAATCTTTTCCAAGATTGATCTGAGATCCGGTTATCATCAGATCAAGATAAAACAGAAGATATTACAAAAACCGCCTTCACTACTCGATATGGCCTAATTAATACCTTTTTGTTTGTTTTGGTCTAACCAATGCTCCAGCTCACTTTATGTACCTAATGAAGTCTGTGTTTATGTTAGAGCTTGACACATTTGTCGTCGTGTTCATCGGTGACATACTTATTTATTCCAAGAATAAAGAAGAACATGCCAACCACCTCAGAATCGTCTTAACTCAATTACGTGACACTAGCTATATGCTAAATCCAGCAAATGTGACTTCTGGCTCAAGGATGTCCAATTTTTGTTGGTCATGTTCTATCTTCTAAGGGAGTCACAGTCAATCCCAGTAAGGTAAAAGATATCCTGGAGTGGAAATCCCCAACCATAGTTCACCAAGTTTGAAGCTTTCTTGGAATGACGGGATATTACCATCATTTCATTCTCGATTTCTCCAAGTTTTCTAAGCCTATCACAAGCCTCTTAAAGACTCAAAATAAGTTTGATTGGTCATTTGAATGTGAGGAAGCTTTCCAAACATTGAAGAAGTTACTGACCATAGCCCCAGTGCTAGCACAACCTGATATCAAGAACTCATTTGATGTATATTGTAACACTTCTAGTATTGGTATTGGTTGTGTGCTCATGCTCGAAGACTGACTTATTGCTTATGCATAAAGACAACTCAAGAAGCATGAGGAGAATTACCCAACTCATGATCTTGAACTGGCAGCAGTAGTGCATGCATTGAAGATCTAGTGACATTATTAGATAGGAAATACTAGTCATATCTATACTGATCATAAAAGCCTAAAGTATATCTTCACTCAGTTAGAGCTGAATATGAGACAACAAAGATGGTTAGAATTGATCAAAGACTATGATATTTAAGTACATTATCATCCTGGCAAAGCAAATGTGGTTGTAGATGCAGTCAATCAAAAGAGTCATTGCAACTGTCTCACTATCTAATACAAGAATCTCACTCCATGTCATGAGTTATTGTTGACACAAAAAGCGTCTGGATCTGCGAACACCTCGGGCTATTACCCGAAATTCGATATACGAGGGTGTGCCAGTCGATTTGACCAGTTAATCGACAAGGACGATAACTAGAACAAGATTTGAACAAGACAACGGCGATACGCCCGGATGTCAAGACTCAGACTTGATTCAGGATAACTAGAGCAGAGCTGAACGAGACAACAGCGATGCGCCCGAATGTCAAAGCTCAGATTACTCCCACCCGAAACTTACAAGGGTTTGATGGAGATCAAGGTGATGCAGCCCGTCGAAGCTTGAAGAACTCGTAAATAGACTAAAACTAATGCAAAAATGATAAATTGCAGTAAAGGCAGAATAAGAATAATTGATTTGTTTGATATATTGATTTTTTATTTACGACCCCTAGGTACATATTTATACTCCAGCAATAGGAGTTGTATACAGACACGACCCGTACCTTTCCAAAACAAACTCCTACTTTAAAGGAATAACTGACTCGCGCAGGAGTCGGACCCAAATAAAAATATTATTTTCCTAAACAGACACTTCTATTTTTCAGTAAAGAAACGACTCGTGCAAGAATCGGACTCAAACTTCTATAATAATACTGGTATGAGATTACCAGTTTCCTTATATCTTCTCTTCAATGAAACTTTCCATCGGCAGACTTTAATCCGCAGCTTCCTTCTATTGCTATCGGCAACCCCTTGCTGACGTCAAGCGCCACGTCACCATGTGCCCATTGGCACTCCATGCCCATCGGCATCGGCAATACTTTCCAATCAGCGACTTTGCCCTTCTGGTAACTTATCTTCACCAACTAATTCTTATCGGCAAGAGTCGTCCAACTCCCATCGGAAAAATCCTTATCGGCAATACCTTTATCGGCAAGAAACGCCCAGCTTCCATCGGCAACAAACTTAACCTCTTCGCAGCATCTACCCTCATCGGTAACATTGGCTGACGACCTCCCGATGCTGATGGAAAACGGCTACCGATCAATACAAATCTTAGCTCATTTGACACATGCCAAAAAAAGGTGTCAACAGTTATAAAAGATGGCATATCAATGGTATCACAAGCAAGTTTGGCTAATATCATAGTCAAGTGAAGCTTACAAGATCAAATTCTTGTTGCCTAGAAAGAGAGCAAGGGCATAGCTCATATGAAAGAAAGTGTCAATACTAGAAAGGCAACCTGTTTCTAGATTGATGATCAAGATGTACTCTAGTTCAAGCATGCGTTGGTTGTTGTTGGGGATATTACCTCGTATACCCCCAGGGACCCACATGGGCCTCTCGACCAGAAGACGGGCTAGCTCGAGGCCCTTGGGCACGCGACCAGGCATACCGTGCTCGCTAGGGACTCCAGAGAGCCTTGCTATCCAAGGAAGATCCTAGGAGATAGACTCGGATCCCCTGCCTTAAGGGACCAATCGTAATCTATTAGGATATGGAAATTGTAACCCTACTCCCCGACTATATAAGGCGAGCTGCCCCCCCTCAAAAAGATGCATCTACACCTCATGTAACTTAGCTCTTAGATCAATCCAGCCACCAGAACACAGGACGTAGGGTATTATGGCTCGAACCTATCTAATTTGTCATGTCTACGCTCTCTACGTTACGCTTGACCGCCTTCGCCGCACCTCCACCTACAATCTACTACCATAGGGTACCCCCTAGGTAGACTGCGATGCATATTTCGTCGATAGTTGGCGCGCCTGGTAGGGGGGTGTGCCATGACTCCATGGCTCGTCAAGCGGTCACTCTCCCCAGCTCCATGACCAACCCGGCAAGCGGCGCCACTCTCCAGATCGGATCCATGATTTGGACCATCGACGGCACCGTTTCCATCTCGGAGGTCGCGGAACCTGTTGGGCCCTCTGTGCCGAACTCTTCTCCGTTTAGGAACCACACTGCCAAGGTGGCACGGCGTGCGCCCGACCCCATCAACCCTGATGATCTCGCCGACTGCGTTGACCTCATCAGCGCCACCCAACGCCGACTTCGCCCCCAAGCATCAAAAAGGACCAGGCGACTCTCCAAGAAGACCCCGCTCGGAGACGCGCAACGCCCAGCGATGCTCGCTCCCTCCGGCGCTAACGTCAGCCAAAAACACCCACGCGGTGGCATGCACAAGGAAGTTCTTGACTGTCTGTGTCCTCTACACAAGAGAGCAAAACACACCATGCAGGAGTGCATCGCCCTCAAGGAGGCCATCCATAACAAACCAAGCAAGAAGCAATCGCGCGAACCCTCCGAAGAAGAGAAGGCGACATTGCTCGCACCCGTTTTTATGCAGGCCGCTTGCATCTTCCCCATATTTGGCGGACATCCGACCAGCAACAATAGACGACGTCACCGGGCTAGCATCAACGTCGACGATGTTTCCAACGTGTCCCCTTTGGACTAGATGTGGCGTCAGATCGACTTCTCCAAAGGAGACCAGTGGTTGCACCACGATTATCCTGGTCGCTTCCCCCTGGTCTTCAGCGCAACGATCATGACCAGCTGCTTCAGGAAGATACTCATCGATGGAGGCAGCTCCCTCAACGTAATTTTCCCGAGCACGCTCTGTCAGCTCGAGTACTCAAAGAACGATCTCCGCCCCGCGAACATTTCGTTTTGGGGCATCATCCCGGGAGATATTTCAAAACCCTCCAGGAAGATCACCCTCCCAGTATAGTTCGGCTCCGCCCACCACATACGTGAGGAGCGCATCAAATTCATCATCGCCGACTTGGATACCCCATACGACGCCATCCTCGGCCGACTAGCACTCTCGAAGCTTATGGCAGTACCACACTACACCTACCTAGTGCTCAAGATGCCAACACAGTAGGGCGTTCTCAGCCTTTGGGCCGACCTCCAGATAGCCTACGAATGTGAGCAGCAGATGCTTCATGATGCAACCGGGCGGGAACACCAACATGGCGTGTAGGTTTGCCTCTCTGACGCCGCCAAGCTCCGCGCCAAAGACCTCGACGTCCCAGAACCTCCGACCACTCATGCCTCAAAAAAGTCCAAAGAAACGAAGATAGTGGCCCTAGTCGACGACGATCCTGAGAAAACCACCGTCATCGGCATCGACCTCGACCCCGAACAAGAAGACGCGCTCGTCAGCTTCCTATGGAGCAACGTCGACATCTTCACCTGGAAACCAGCCGACATGCCTGGGGTCCCCCGGGACTTTGCCGAACACTCTCTAAATGTCTTAGAGGGGTCCAAGCCGACTCCCCAAAAGCTCCGCCGGTTCACACCCGATCGTAAGGAGGCCATCAAGGCAGAGATAACCCGGCTCCTGGCCATGAGCTTTATTAGGGAGGTGTATCATCTCGATTGGCTTGCCAATCCGGTCCTTGTACGAAAAACGAATAATGAATGGAGAATGTGTGTCAATTACATGAGCCTCAATAAACACTGCCCCAGACCCTTTTTATCTCCCGCGCATCGAAGAGGTTGTTGACTCGACCGCCGGCTGTGAGCTGCTCTCTTTCCTCAACTGCTACTCCGGCTACCACCAGATCATGCTAAAGGTGGAGGACCAAATCAAAACCATGTTCATCACCCCTTTGGCGCCTACTGCTACACGACAATGTCCTTCGGGCTCAAGAATACTGGCGCCATGTACAAACGCGCCATCCAAAAGTGCCAGAAAGAGCTCATCCTGGAGAGGGTAGCAGCCTACATAGACGACGTGGTCGTCAAGACACACTCCACGGCAACGCTGGTCACCGACATCGAAGCAACCTTTAAAGCCCTCAACAAGTTTAGATGGAAGTTAAACCTAAGGAAGTGCATCTTTGGGGTCCCATCGGGGAACCTGCTTGGCAACATCATCAGTTGCTCTGGCATCTGGGCAAACCCCAAAAAAAACCGCTGCAGTCTTATAGATGAAATCCCCTTCAAACATCAAGGACGTGCAGAAGCTTGCCGGGTGCATGGCTGCTCTGAACCGCTTCATCGCTCGCCTCCTCAAAAAAGGACTCCCATTCTTCGGACTCCTAAAGGGAGGACAAAAATTCATTTGGAATGACGAAGATGATTGAGCGTTTGCTGACCTGAAAAAGTACCTCACTGAGCCTCCTATACTCACCGCCCTGAAGGACGATGAGCCAACGTTACTATACATCACCGCTACCAATCGGGTCGTCAGCACCATCATGGTGGTTAAGCGCAAAGAAGAAGGACGCGCTTATCCAGTCCAGCGACCATGTTACTTCGCCAGCGAGATGCTCAATGAGTCCAACACACGATACCACTAGGTGCAAAAGCTCCTATACGCGGTCCTCATCACCGCATGAAAACTCCGGCACTATTTCCAATGACCCTCCAAGGTGACGGTCGTCAAAAAATTCCTGCTAGGAGATATCTTGCGCAACAAGGACCCCACGGGACGAATCATCAAATGGGCAGTTGAACTTGGTACATTCAACATTGCTTTCCAGGGGCGTCAGACGATTCCTCACAAGCACTCTCCGACTTCATCGCCGAGTGGACAGACATCCAAACACCAGTAACGACGGAAGCTCTGAAACATTGGACCTTATTCTTCGACGGGTCCCTATCCATCCATGGAGCAAGCGCCGGTCTCCTATTCATATCTCCATCTGGCGACAAACTCCGTTATGTCTTGCGCCTGCTGTTCCTAGCATCCAACAACGCCGCTGAATATGAAGCAGCCCTCCACAGACTCCGCATCGCTAGCGAACTCGATGTCAAGCGCATCATTGTCAACGGTGATTCAGCCCTGGTAATCAACCAGCTGAACAAAGACTAGAACTGCACTAACGACAAGATGGACGCATATTGTGCCACCATTCGGAAACTAGAAGGCAAATTCTTCGGCATTGAATATCACCACATCCTCCGTGACAGAAACCAAGCGGCAGATGAGCTGTCCAGGCTAGGATCATTGCGATCTCCCATACCAATGGGGGTCTTCATCTAAGACCTGCCTGAACCGTCAGTCTCCGACAACCAAGAAGCCTCGCCCGACAACGTACCTCCCCCACTGGCTGACAAACTAGTCAGAGAGATCCCTGCACGACCAGTCGAATGGCGTGATGACTTTGTCGAGTACTTCTCTAACAACCTCATGCCATCTGATGACACGGAAGCCAAGCGCCTAACACGCCATGCCCACAACTACATCCTCGTCGACGGAGTGCTGATGAGGAAGAACTCAAAGTTCGAGGCATTACAGAAATGCGTTTCCAGGGAGGAGGCGCTGCAATCCTACAAGACATCCACACTGACATGTGCGAGAACCATGCCACCGTGAAAACATTGGTGCGTAAAGCTTTCTGAGTAGGCTTTTATTGGCCCACACCAGTCGACGATGCCGAAAAATGGTCCGCACATGTAAGGGATGCTAGTTATTCACCAAGCAAACTCATCTACCGGCTCAGGAGCTCCAAGCAATACCAGCTTCCTGGTCCTTCGCCTGCTGGGGTCTCGACATGCTTGGTCCCTTCTGACCAGCATCTAAAAACTTCAGGTGGATTTACGTCACCGTGGACAAATTCTCCAAATGGATCGAGGCTAAGCCAATCACCAAAGCCTCCACAGAAAATGTTGTCTCCTTCATCGATGAAATTATACATCGCTTTGGCCTGCCAAACTCCATCATCATGGACTTAGGCTCCAACTTCATAGGAAACCTCTTCTGGGACTTCTATGAGGAGCACAACATACTGGTCAAGTATGTCTTTGTCGCTCACCCCAGAGCCAATGTAGCACCCAGTTTTGCAAAGCAAAACCAATACATCATACATGTGTGCCCAGGATGTCCAAACACACATATACTCACAAATTGAAGAATATCAAAGTAAAGTACTTTATTACATCGATATCCATCACATTATTACATCATTATAAATATAAACTAGCAGTCTTGGAGATCCTCCGAAAACTAGCCACAGGGACATTGACTAGGAGATATCAACTAGTAGTCCTAGACATCCTCTAGAAAGTCATCATATCCACCATCTGGTACCCATCCGGGATTTTCATTGTATAAAACAAGTGTAAGCATACCATAGCTTAGCAAGTATAACCAGGGTACTAAAGGCTCAAAAGGCTTGACTCTGTTTGACTGCGGTTAGCAATTTTAGTTGGTCAAGTTTTATTAAACAGGTATACTACTTTAGTGAGAAAAACCCAACCCAAGTGATTAAGTTATTAAGCAATATTAACATCATTCCCAACCATACATGTAACCCAAGTATCAGCTATTAAGAAGGATCCAGGCCGCTCGTATCCATGAGCAGGGCTATCATGATAGGTTTACACTCTGTAGAGGTTGTACATCTTTACCCCAAGACGTGATTCCCATTTGTCGGAGTTAGCTAGACCCACGATGCCTCTACCTAGGAGACTTGGTAGGGTTTCACTACATAACCTTTCGCTAGATACCCAAACAAGTTAGTGGTCATGAGGTTTCAATGGCAAGTATGCATGGGTGTTCTCCTTCGAGTGGCTCATGTGTTCGCAACACTATGCATGCCTACAAGATAGGAGAACCGCCAAACATCCCTCGGCACCCCCCTCTTGCGCCAACAAATGGTAACCACTAACAAGCTATAGACATACTAGTTAATTAGTTAAAGTCAGAGCCATATGACACTCGAGGTTGCACGGCCTTCCTCGGTGGCCGCTTCAGGAGAGTTCCTATGGAGAGGTACTAAAGCAACAAAACCCCGTGCTTTAGCCCCCTTTATCATGTTACTAAAAAGCATCATTTTACATTTGTTCCATAAGTCCATTAGTCAAGTTAAGCATTTGTCATTGATAAGCATAGCACATCTAGTCATAATGCAACTACTCCCATAGGTATACAAGGTATAAGAATCAAAGTTCTATTATATGAAAGCCTATGGTTCATCAATTTGAATGGACTCATGCATAAATAAATTGTGAATTAAGGTTACATAGGTACAAGGGGCCTTAGTTACACTTGCCTTCCTCAAAGTTCTCTTGCTGGTCCTGTTGGTCAAAGTAGTATTCCTCAAACTCAACTTGCTCACCCTCTTTTAAACATCAAGCAATCACCATACAAATATTCCAAATCATCCAATACATGCAAGCAAATAGAGTTTAATTAGAACAGTACACCAAATAGTATAAACAGAAGATAAAAAGCTTTTAAAATTATTCTACATTTTGTTATGATCACATGGACGCGAAATTCACTCAAATCAGATTTAAAATGAGCAAGATATGCATGTTTAAAGGTTTAAATGGCATGTCTGTAATTAAACCGAAGTATTTTTGAATTAAAATAAATAAAATCTGATTTTAAACTGAACTATGGACTGCGGGTTCTATTTTGCAAAAAGACAGGGGCTAAAATGACTAAAAACAGGACTAGAATTAAATGAAATAGAACTGGGGTGGATTGCGGGTTGATTAGAAAGAAACCGAGGGGCTTAAGGGCAAAAGGGGCTGAGCTGGTCGGCGCTGACCTGGTCTCCGCTGACATGCGCACGACATGGCAAGTTCTGGTTGGCGCGGTGCATCGCACAGTGCATGCGCGTGCTGA
This sequence comes from Microstegium vimineum, assembly GCA_022036555.1. Taxonomy (NCBI): domain Eukaryota; kingdom Viridiplantae; phylum Streptophyta; class Magnoliopsida; order Poales; family Poaceae; genus Microstegium; species Microstegium vimineum. The sequence continues at coordinate 24,384,607 of CM039140.1, forward strand.
CATGCGTGTGTGACCTGCGGTCCACGGGACCACGGTGGTCCGGCCACTTAACGAACTGGTATCTCCTAATCTAACCATCCAGCACAGATCCGACGACGGAAAACAAAAGGGTCAGAACTTCACCCCTGCGCACGGCGGCGCCATGGGTTCCAGCGGCGCGAGCTCGTCTGAGGACGCGGGAATGGCATTCCCCCCCGACTTCAACCAAATACACAGAAGTGATCCACGTGCTCGTGCAAGTGCAAAGGTGGACTCGGGTGAGGTGATGGCCGGCCGGAGTAGGGTCTCCACGACGGCACCATTGCCGGTGTGCTCTGTGCCATGTGGGAATCGTTGATGCAAGGCGCTATAAGCAAAATTGAAGGCACGGGGAGTTAAGGCGTAACTGTGCGTGTGCACTGAGAGGGTTGGTTGTGTTCAAAACCCGCCTGAGCGAGGTGACCGCGGTGGTGCCATCACCGCCGGCTATGGTGTGCGTCAGTTTGATAGGGGTAGGGTAGGAAGAGGGAGTCACCGCGAAGTTGTAGGAAGCAGTTGCGGGGACTGGAAGAGCTCCGAGCGATCCGACGATGAACGGCGGCGGACTGGAGCACGAAAACACACACTGTGAGCGGCAAAACGGTGAAACAAGAGACGAAGACGTGCGTTGAGGATTGTTACGGAGTCAAGATGTCGGTGCGAAGCTCCTCGAGTGCTCGATGTCACGCGAAGAGGCTCTAAATGGCAGGAACGCGATTGCGGCAGTGGGAGTTAGAGCGTGAACAGAGGGTGAGCAAAGGGAGGAAGGAGCTCTAGCGGTGAGCTTTATAGGGCATTAGGGCAGTAGTCGCGGAGGCCGTAACCAATCAGGGCATCAAGGCGGGGCGTCAACGCGCTTCATGGCCCGACGTCAATCGCCATCAAGCCAGAGTGAAGGGGAGAGGGAGTGAAGGCGTGCGGCATCTTCGGTTTGGCGAGGAAGAAGAGAGAGGGGAGGGTGACAGGTGGGGATGGCCGGGCAGTGAGAGAGAGGAGTAGTGCGTGTGCGCATTCGTTAGGAACAAAGCCGACATAGTGGACCCGCAGGTCAGTGAGAGGGCTGGAGAGAATATGTGCAGGTGAAGGCACCAATAGGCCGGGCCCGCTGCGCGGAGAGAGAAAGAGTGGATGCGAGTGAGAGGTGTGGCCGCGTGGAGCTGGGCCGAGATGCTGGGCTGGGGGGGAAGGAGGGAGTGTGTGTGGGAGAGGAGCCGAGCTGGGCTGGTTCTGGTGTTGGGCCAGAAGATTGAGTGAGAGAGAGGTGAAAGGAAGACCTTTTCTTTTTATTTGTTTTGGAAAACTAGCTCGAATTTGAACTTCACCCAACCTATCCTACACTCAACCAAAATCCATAAACTCAGCATGAATGCAACAAACATGTTACTATGCTCTTGGTTATTTGCTTTTACTTAAAATGTTTTAATTTCCCCTAAGTTATCATGAGTAGAAATTGAAGAAAGAGCTCAATTTTAAACTCTATTTGCAAAAGTTAAAACTAGGGTGTTACAGCCAACGGCCAAGCAGAACGCACCAAGGGCATGATACTTGATGCACTAAAAAAGCGCCTATATTAGAAGAAGAGAAGAACCCAGGACGCTGGCTAAGCGAGCTCCCTTCGGTACTTTGCGGACTGTGCACCCAGCCGAGTCGCAATACCGGCGTCTCTCCATACTTCATGGTTTTCGGGTCCGAGGTCGTCATTCCAGCCGACGTTGCCTTCGGACCCCACGGGTCGAACATTATGATGAGGAGACTTCCGACCAGGCACGGTCTGATGACCTTGACCGCCTAGAAGAGCAAAGGCTAACTTCATGCATCCGGATGGCCAAATACCCTGAAGGCGTCCGTCGCTACCACAATCGCAATGTGTGGGACAGGTCCTTTATCACAGGCGACCTTGTCCTCAAACGGAAGCTCAAGACCGACGGCTTGCACAAACTCTTATCGCATTGGGAAGGCCCGTACGTCATCAAGGAGGTCACCCGACCAGGGTCGAACTAACTCATAGATCAAGAAGGCATCAACGTCCCAAACTCCTGGAGCATAGAATACCTTAGGCGATTCTACACCTAAAAATCTTATACCATGCACCCTCAGAAATAAATAAAATTGGCCAATTTTGCCCCGACAGTCACTATTTTTTTTCCTATCTTAAAAAACGCCCTCGGCATTCGACAACCTCTCCAAAACGCTCTTGGCGTTCCACGACCTCTCCAAAACACTCTCGGCGTTCGACGACATCTCCAAAACGCTCTCGGCGTTCGACGACCTCTCCAAAACCCTCTTAGCGTTCGACGACCCCGCCAAACAGCCTAGCTATAGCCAGAAAGCCATCGAAGCTGGTCGACCAATTAATCATAAGCGCGTAGGAATAGCTACTTTATACGCCTTGATTATATTGGCTGGCCTCCCGAGCACTATCTCACAAAAAAGGGGGCAGTACTTGGGTCGAGGCCTCTAAGGTTATATGCCCAGTAACTGTATTTACGACCACAGAACGGTCGACGACTCTACAAGCAGCAAGGCTATTCGCCCAGTGTCTGCAAGAACGGTCTCCACAAGCTATGGTCACACCACGATCGAGCCTATCAGAAAAAGCCCTGTCCCTGGAATCTCCCTATGCGTGCATGAGCGCCCGCCCTCTGCGCTGCAGGTTATCAGTAGCGTGCCCCTTGGTAATCCTCACGACTCCTACGCGTGCAGTGGCTGTGCGCCCTACGATCTGGATCGCGGGGAACCCAAGGCCGAACGATTCATTACTACGGCTCACGACTCAGCTGGCACGAGAGGACATACAAGTGAAATAAAAGCTCACCGCCTCAATAAATAAAAGCTTTGATACATTTCACTTACAAGTCCACACACATCTTGTATCTTACATACAATCGGTGGCTACCTCAGCGAAAAACTCCATATCTAAAAGGAGCTGTCCATCAGCCACATCCGCTTCCGCGTCCAAACGATGCATTTCTGCCTCAGAAGTACCAGCCGTGTAACCATCTCTCACCCTCCCTATATCAACTCGTGGGTAGTGTGATCGGAGTATGGCGAGACCATGGGTGCGCAGGTCTTGTGCCACGGACGAAGCAAAAGACTTAAAACGGTCCATAAAGCCCGACGCCCTCATCAAAACATGTTCGGCGGCCGCCTCCAACGGAGGCCCTGGGGCGAACGGCTCTACACAGCCCATTACGGAGCCGACCTCATGTGCCAATCGCCAGAAGCGGTCGCGCCCGACGTCGTCCTCCACCTCCAGCTCTGGAAAATGAAAGGTCAACAGTTTAGCACAAATAGAAGCCGAGACAACGCAAGCGACTAGGAATATTTTACAGGGACTATTCCAGAAAAGCATATAAACGGAAGCAAATCAGAGAAAATATTGGAATAAATCCGCGGGGAAATAGTTTCCATCGGACTCAGGAAGGACCCAGAAGGCACCCGAAGGAAGACGGGTCCAAGAGGCCCACCTAGAGGGCCGGTCGGCCCCACCTTATGCCGGGCGGCACCCCTTTAGGACCGCCTGCCGCCGCCTTCTGGAAACTTCCTCCACCGCCTCAAAGGAGTCATCTAGGCCCTACGTTAAGTCGGTTTGATCCAACGGCCGTCGTGCATCCCACCGAGCTATAAATAGAGAGGCAGACCCCCCTGGAGGATCCATTCAATCTCATTCTATCTAATTCAATCTCAGTTCATCCCAGTTCAATATAGGTCATAGGTGTCCCCCGAATGGACAACCTCTCTAGTTATTAGTTCTTCGATCTAGATATTAAAGAGATGGGAAATGAGGGAAGAGTTGCGGGGGAGGTACCGGCCTGTCGGTGCTTCTTCCTCGGCTTGTATTTTGGCGGGATCAATTTCTTCTCGAGCTTGTTGCTAGGATATCTTCAGTAATCGATTTTCGATGTAAGTAAGATTTTGTCCATATTGTTCTTCTGGTTCATGACTCTTTTGAATGCTCTAATCCTTATGCATGCTGGGGTTTAGGTTTATCGTAAGTGTAAGTGTGATACTTAGACTTAAGGTATTCATGAATGTCCCCTGATATTCCAGATGGTGGTAGTCCGCGTACGTGACAGGTGCGTTGGTTCCTCTGTAGTCCACCTCCCGTTATAGGGCTCGCAGGCCTATATAGTTATCTAAGTTATGGCGTACTCTGTTTGCGACCCTTCTGGGTAATGGCCCGAGATGAATCGTAGAAGGCATATATCTTATCCAAGTTAGAACTAGAAGACCAAAGTATCCTCTCTATACTCCTATTATCAACCCTATTATCAACCCTATCCTTGATTACCATTTCCAACCAATTTATCATTAGTTTAATCTTAACCTTATACCTTAGTTTATATCCTAGTTTATATCTACCCCTTTTGGAAAAGTTACCATGTAGTTGATCTCACACGTTTCCCTGTGGATACAATATTTTAAAATCTTTGGATAAAATGCTACAATGATATTTTGTACGCTTGCGGAAATCTTTCATATTGTCTTTGCACTTAACGAATGTCAACAGTTTCTTATCCAGGACGACCTCTTCCAGCTCGCACGACCGTGCACGAGCATCCTCAAAACCCACCTCCAAAGCAGCAATGCGTAGCTTGCGCTCCCTACCAACCTTCAAGAGCGCCTGTATAATAGCAGTCAGCAGAACAAACCTAAAGGAGTGACGGATAACATCATGTTAAGGAGGAAAGAGCCGATCGTCCACATCGATGCGCCCCATCATGTTCTGCGCATCACCCAGAAAAGTGATCCCCTCCTCCTCGGTGTCATCATCATCCCCGTCCGCATGTAATCCACGTGTCGATCCATGTTTCGCTGCCCCAATCTGGCCGGGGCAGTTCTTCACAACGCGGCTCTACGATAGGCGAAGCTGGTCTCCTCCTTTTCTTCCTTGAGCCGAGAACGTGGTAGGGCAGCACATCATTGTCAAAACCTACATCCACACTAGTAGCACTTGGAACTCCACCGCCGGCGCCCAAGGAGACCGTCGGACCCACAGAGGAACCAGGCTCCCCACCAACTCCCGGGTCGACGACGACCTAGGCCTTCGACTTCAACGGCGCCGATCCAGCAGGAGGCACACTAGCACCAAGATCCTCCTCCTTTACCAGGCCCCAGGCAGCAATCTCTCGCACATCACCAGGGCACGACTCAGGGTCGACAGGCGCCACTAGTTCCAAACCAATGGGCGCCTGACGAGGTGACATCAGCACCCTAGAAGACCGTCGAGAAGATCTAGTCACCAATGGCAGAATCGACGCCCCCAGCTCAGGATATGATCTAAGCGAAATGTCCTCATTGACCATGGAACCACCGCGTGTGCCGTGACCATGAACCGGTGCACCAGGCGAACCACATCCAGAGTGGTCAGGGCCTCTGGTCCGACCAGTAACGTTGGCAACCATCGGCTGTGCCCAGATCTCAAGCGGCAAATCAGAAGATGGCAACACAACAAAGTAACTAGCACGGTCCTCACCATGAACCTACAGGAACACCATACGCCAATAAAGATGATGAAAAGAAATACAAAAGACACAATCAGGCAATAGCCGCTAACCTGCGGTGGAGGACGCTGATGATTAAAGGCCTCTCTCAGCCGCCCTGGCATAGAACGTTTCCCAAGATCGAAAACGAAATTCAGACGCTTCTAGGCAACATCCCGGTCAAGTTTCTCTGGTGCCTCCCGGGTACTATCTTGCGACCCAACATATTTGAAGACCGGGTGATCTCTCTCCTTACAAGGCTGACAATGCCTGGCAATGAAGCTACAAGCGACCCCACACCATCAACACTACTGCGGTCAAGCAGCCTCAGGAATTCATGCACCTTCTCCAATCTGGCCGCATTGGGAACCTCCGACCAGCTTAATTGTGACTCTAGGATAAACGCAGGGTCGCAAGGTGCACAAAGATATAGAACCACCTAGACTTGTGCTCGGCAAACTTCGATCGCAGTAACATTGAGATATCCTTCTTAGCCATGCCATCCCGAAGTTGAAGGTATATAGAACCAACGACCCTAGAAGACCCACTACCCTTGGGCTTGAGACGAAAGAAGTAGCAAAACAAATCAAAATGAGGGTTGATCCCCAAATACGCCTCGCACAGGTGAATGAAAACCGCAATGTGCAACACCGAATTTGGATTCAAATTGCATAGAGCAATCTGGTAGTAGCGCAACAAGCCGCGAAGGAACGGCTGGACAGGAATCCCAAGGCTGCACCCGAAGAATGGCTCGAACACCACGAGTTCCCCAGTGTTCGGAGTCGGGAACTCCTCACTGGTCGCTGCTCTCCATCCACCGACAGCTTCATCCGGAAGAAGACCACCGAAAACGAGATCGTTAATCTCGCTTTTCCTCAAGGTGCACCGAGTCTAGTGCTTTGCCTGTGATGGAACCACCAACTCTTCGACCTCCGCCACCCTTGGTGTCGCTGGAGCAGCGACCTCCTCACCGCCGCTGCTGCTCTCATAGTTGCTGCCATAGCTACCGACAGCTTCATCGCCCCACTCCTCTTTGGCACCATCACAAGGGGACAGGAATGAGGAGGGGTAGAAGGGCCTACTCGCAGTATCAGCAAGGGATTGAAAATCAAAGACAGTTGCAGATGAACAGACGCCACCGCCAGACGCCCCTTTTGTACCTAGCGGCGCAGCAGTTCGGTCCCGGGGCTTTTGGGGAACCACAACGATCTATTAGGGGACCGCCACGCAAGCCAACTGCTGTAGCGCGGTCGCTCCGCCCACTTATGGGCCACTAATCGCGCAGTCAATAAGGCCCACTCACCCATTTACTGCGTTATTTACTCAGCACAATATTCCCTAAATTACGATTAATTTCTTTACAAAATTGCTAACTCCACAGTCCCAGGGAGTGAGCTCACGTCTTTTGAGTGATTTTTTTCAGCTATAGTACCTTTGCTACTGTAATAGGTTACCAAACCACAATGGCTATCTTCGGCGAAGATACCTGGTCGCTGGCCTACTCCCGACCAGGCACGGGGACTCCACTGACCGCAGCTGCAACTCCCGCCACCTGGTCGCTGGCGTACCCACAACCAGGCATAGGGACTCCACCGAATGCAAGCCTCGAGCCAGGCTCGGGGACTGGGCTTCGAGCAACCTCTGCGACCAGGTCCCCATCGCTAGTTAACTTCTACCAATAGGCTTGGGGATTGCAGCCAACACAAGAAAGACAAATAGCAAAATCATGACCCTGACCCAAGGACCATCTCACTCCTTACATCAGGCTCAGGGACTACGGTTATTCGCAATTGTTTTGTATCAAACTCCTATTTAACCGTTTACATATCTTTTATATAGCTCAGCACCACATGCATACTACACCTGCTATCAAGCTCGGGGACTAAGTGGATATACTTCACCTTGCAGTGAATGTATTTTGCTTTATTTCTCGACAAACCTTGCTTCTTTTCAGCTTTTTGCAAGGTCTAAGTGGATACAATTCACCTAGAAAGAACTTTCAAAATTTTCTTCTTCAGCACGTCACATTCTCCTAACAAGCAACTACAGACTTACGACGAGGCAACCTGCTCGCCGATGGAGTTAAGACACTCGTGACCAGTCCGACCTGGTCGGGAGGCTCTCCAGGCCAAGTTCCGTTCAGGCCACCTGGTCGGAATTTCATGACGATACCGATGAAGGACGGTGACCAGGCTACATCTCCTCAAAATATGTTAGGACGGCTCGTCAGAAGAATGCAACATGCTCGGGGACTTGTTGGAGACATTAACTTCGTATACCCCCCAGGGACCCACATGGGCCTCTCGACCAGAAGACGACCCAGTTCGAGGCCCTACGATGCGCGACCAGGCCTGCCATGCTCGCCAGGGACTTCAGAGAGCTTTGCTCGCCAAGGAAGATCCTTGGAGATAGACTTAGATCCCCTGCCTTAAGGGACCGATCATAATCTATTAGGATATGGAAATTGTAACTTTGCTCCCCAACTATATAAGGCGAGCAGGGACCCCCCTCAAAAAGATCCATCTACACCTCAGGTAACTTAGCTCTCAGATCAATCCAGCCACCAGAACACAGGACGTAGGGTATTATGGTGATTTGCCGGCCTGAACCTGTCTACATCGCCGTGTTTATGCTCTGTGTGTTATGCTTGACCACCATCGCCACACCTCCGCCTACAATCTACTACCATAGGGTACCCCCTAGGTAGACTGCGACGCATATTTCATCGACCATTGTGTCGAAAGTTCATGAGTTATGTCGACTCATACTTGATGAAGCACACTTGACCAAGTTCTCTATCCACCTATGAAGCAATAAGAAGTATCAAGATTTGTAGCAGAGATTTTGGTGAACCAAAATGAAGATGGAAATTGCAAAGCATGTATCAAAGTGTGATACTTGGCAGAGAGTTAAAGTAGTACATCTAAAATTTATAGGAGAACTTCAACGGTTACTAGTTCTAGTCTAGAAATGGGAAGATATTAGTATGGAATTTATAGTGGGGCTACCCAAAACATCAAAAGGATATGATTTCATCTGGGTTATTGTGGATAGGTTCACCAAGTCCGCACATTTCTTGTTAGTCAAAACCACACATCAAGTCATGCAATATGCAAAGTTATATTTATCAAGAATTGTCAGTTTGCATGGCGTGCCAAAGACCATCATTTTTTATCGAGGTACTCAGTTTACCTCAAGTTTTTGGAGACACTTGCAAGAATCCATGGGTACTAAACTTCTGTATAGTACTGCATATCGTCCACAAACAGATGGATAGACTAAAAGAGTGAATCAAATCTTACAAGATATGCTCAGATGTTGTGTGCCGAAGTACTCAAAGAAATGGGATGGATGTTTACCATGGTTTTAAATCTCCTGCTAAAGATACCGCTATAGCCCGCTATAGCTTTTTGAGACAAAATGCCGCTATTTATGCTCATGTACAATTTAGCCGCTATATCCCGCTATAGCCCGATATAGCTCCGCTATTAGCTTTTTTAGAGATATACCGCTAAATATCATAGCCCGCTATTTAAATCATGGATGTTTACCCATGGCTGAGTTGTCTTATAACAACAGTTCTCAAAGCAGTATCAAGATGTCACCATATGAAGCATTGTATGGTCGGAGATGTCAAACACCGCTCTATTGGTCAAAACCTGGAGAAAGAAAATTCTTTGGGGTTGACTGTTGATGGTAATTAACTACTACATTATATATGTCAACTAAACTATAAAAATGGTATAAAAGCAATCACCAATGTAGAATATGGTTTAAACTAACAATATTCCATAGTTTTGGTGAATTGTGACTTTCTAGGGATTAAAACAGGAAAACAGCAGTTGGAATCAAGATACAACTACAACCGATCGGTAACCGACAAGAAAACCTATGTGGGAAGACTCCCGAAGACACGAGAAGACACAATGAGGCAACAAAGGCCAAAGCGCCACCAAGTGGGCCGGTCGGCCCCACCGCTAGGTGACCGGCCTGGTCGTGGGCCCATTAAGTCCTGGCTCATCACGATACTCCCTAACCGACATTAAGATGCAATCTAGGCCATTTGTCAAGGTTGGTTCGATTCTAAGGTTGTGGTTCATCCCACCGGAAGGAATGAGGTGCAACACATTAGTACCACATCGACTATTCAGGAGGCTCTCCACCTTTCTCGGCCTATAAATAATGGGGTAGACCCCCCAGAGGAAATCTATTAAATATCAATCTACAATCAATTAGTTCCAGTTAGGTCAAGAGGTGTCCCTTAAAAGGATAACCTCGTAGCTCCACCACATTATGCATAGCTAGATTAGAATAGAATTAGAGGCGACAAGCATAGCTTGGATTTTGGGTCAGTCATGAGGAGACTCGGTAAATCCATGTAATCATTTCTTATAATACAATATCATTGTTCTTCATTGTTGAGACCTATTCTTCTAGTTCTTATTCTAATTCTTATTCTAGAGCTAGTTGAATCTTATTGTCTAGATATAACTTCATACTTAGTTGTTTACGTTCTTAGTTATAATGTTTATCATCTACTTTGATTATATATCTAGCATAGATCGATTATATAAATGCCATTACTCATGTTTGTATAGCACTCATTCATTAGATCAATGGGTGGGTGATAATCATAGTGTAAGCATGGTGCTTAGCCATTGTTTATCTATGAATGTCCCCAATTTTTCTAGGTCATGTGGTAGATCGTGGGTGTGATAATCTTATTGAGTCCTTTGTAGTCCACTCCTCGAATTTATGACTGTGCATGACTACTAAAGTCTCAGGTTATGGTTGTGCTCTATTCTCATCCAGGCTTTGGGATGGTTGCTTGAGTACACACATGAATATACTTTATCTATGATTGCTAGATATAGTTGCACTAATTAGAGTAGGTTATAACTTATAATTAGAATAACATAGGGATAGTCTTTGATCTTCTATTCTTGTCAATGCTAGTGCTATGTGTGGAAAGGCTATGGAAATAATCCTGGACATATCTTTATCTATCTTGAGCATTTATCAGTTATCTATTACTTATATGTATATATATTATTGGATTGATTCCCTACTTAAGTAATAATCTAGCGGAACTCATATCATATGTGTATGCATATACATATAATATCTTATCATTATCCTACCTCCTAGATCCTGCCTAATGGCAAAATATACATAACGATACCTAGAACTTTCCTGGGTGAACTGCTACAACGGGTGTATTTATTTGTGCGCTAGCGGATAACCTTTATATATCTTTGGAGTAAGTGTCATGAGTATAATACTGTCATGTCTCTAGTGTCATGTTAGGGATGACAACCTAGCTTGAGGGATGCTATAGATGTGACCCTACATTTTTGAGTTGTTGATAGGGTTCTCTAAGTCTAGTGATGACGTTAAGAAATGTCAACATTGATCTTGTGAAAGAAGCTGAAGAAAAAGTCAAGCAAATAAAGACCAATCTGAAGATTACAGTCCCAACAAAAAAGCAATGCTGATAAGAGGCGTTGATCCTTACAGTTCAAGAAGGGTGACTCTGTGTACTTGAAGGTTTCAGCCACGATGGGAGTGACATGCTACGGTGTCAAAGGAAAGTTAGCACCTCGCTAAATCGGACCATTCTTTATCCTAGAACGATGTGGAAAGGTGTCTTATCGCTTGCATTTATCTAATCAGTTATCAGCAATACACAATGTCTTCCATGTATCAAAGTTCAAGAAATGTCTTCAAGTGACTAATCAATGTGTTGACCTTGAAGGGGTGAAGCTTGAAACTGATCTAACTTTCTCAGAGTATCATGTCCTAGTGCTAGATTAAAAGATCAAGTTACCTGACGCAAGACAACAATGTTTTACAAGGTTCAGTGGAATAAACATACAAAAGAAGAAGCTACCTGTGAATCAGAAGAGTTCTTGGCAGATAACTTTCTAGGGTTCCTTGTGTAAAGTGTGAAGTTTTTAGATGTTGTGAAGAAAACTAAAACTATTTTATGGAAATAAATAAAGGAACGTTGCTTGACACATTTTCTTTTCTATTACGGAACCATAGGCTTAAATCTCGGGGACGAGATTTCTTTTAGGGGGAAATGCTGTAACACCCATGGTGTTAATTACTAAAAATGGCATGTCATCATGAGCATAAAAACATCATCCATTTGCTTGATCACATGTGATGAATACAACTAAAAAGACTTTACTTATATGTGCATAGCAATACTAGAGTGTTTTAATCAATTATGCAAATGTTGAAAATTCTTTTCCGAAATCCTAATTGAGGAGTTTTAAATGTGGCATGTTGACACTCCTTAAGTGTCAATTTTAAGTGTCAACTAAGCATGAGAAAGGATATATTTGCAACATACCACCTAGACATAGGGTTTTAACTAACAGAATTCCACGAGTTTTGGTGTTTATCTGTTTCTGTAGGGAGACAACTGCAAAATACCAAAAGAGGTCCACAAGTAAGGATTACAGACACATAACACCTCCATATGAAAAAGAGCAATCTAGAAGACTCCATAACCAACCCCCCTAGAAGGAGGGATCCACCTGTCAGTAGGGTAGGGCGGGCGCCCCCCTAGGGCGGCCGCCCAGGGCCTAGAGCCAATGAGGCTCTCCCTTGCGGATTAGGGTTGCACCGCCTCTGAGGATCAATCTAAACCATACAATTAAGTCGGTTTGATCCAATGGTCGACGTTCATTTGAGGGGGCCATATAAGGAGGACCCCTGGCCCCCTGGCAAAAGGCAATCCATTATTCATTATCATATCTTCAAAAAAGGATTCACTTGAGAGGGTCCTTTATGGATCTACTCTCTAGGGCTTAGCATTCAAGAGAAACTATCTTTAGTTTCTATGTGAGATTAGAGTTTACTCTTCTAGATTGAGAGAGATATAGTGGAGGTGTAGATTGGAGGAAGCCCAAACCGTCGGTGTCTCTTCTCTAGTTTGTACCTGCGGGATCAAGTTTCCTAACCCGAGGCTTGCTCCTAGGATTCTTTGGTATTTTGACTTCTAATTATAGTAAGTTCTCTGTTTTATTGTTCTTTGGTTTGTGAGTTTACTTTATTCTCTTCGTGTATAGAATAGGGTAATCATCTCTAACATAAACGTGGTGTTTGGGCTCGGAGACTCATAGATATCCCCTGTCTAGCCAGACCTATGGTAGTAGCAAGGAACATGACAAATCCGTTGTTACCTTTGGATTCCACAATCCCGTTAGAAGGATTGGTAGGGTTTATAGGCCGTGGGTTAAGAATCCTCTGTGGTGTCTCTTATCTCAATAGTTCTCCCCAATAGAACAATAGTGCATAACTTGCATAGGTCAGAACGAGATGCTATTGTGGTCTTCTCTATATCGCTCACATCAAATCACCTTGTTTGTAGCCTAAAGGATATTAGCAATAGATTTGGTTAGTCAGATGCATGCTTTCTCCTACGGAAAAACAAATAACGATACTCTGGATAGACTCCCGGGTGAAGTGCTCACCGATATCCGTGCGCTTGTGGATTATTTCCTAGTGATTCTTCTATCTGTGTTAACAACTATCAACAAGCATTTCTGGCACCGTTGCCGGTGAGATAGATGATCTACTGAGATAACCTTGAGTCTTGCTATTATCTTGTACTTATACTTTTATATTTTCTTATCTTATTCAATTTCTTTATTTCTTACCTTTTCTATCCTTATGGAAATCTAAATTCCACACCTATCTATCATTTTTTGCACCCACGAAAACCGACCTATTAACATGGGAGTCATCACAACCTATCCAAACTCCTCAATTTTGGTTGAGTACGCGGTTGATTGCAATGATTCAAAGCCTATCCTTTTCAGGAAAGCAAGACGAAAATCTTACCTTCATATTCAAGATTTTGAGCAAACATGTGACTATCCTTGCATAGAAGGCATATTCGATAAAACTTTACATTGGATGCTCTGTCATTTTTCTTTAAACGGAAGAGCTAAACAATGGTATAATCAGAAGGTAAGACAACAACGAGGAGATTGGGGAGTTTTGCACTCCAACTTCTGTCTAGATTTTTATCCCATCACCCAAATCGTCGACCTTAGAGTCAAGGTTCTAACCTTCAAGCAAGAAGAGAATGAATCTTTGGCTTACTCCTGGAAACATTTTCTTGATCTTTTAGAATCTGGTCCACACCTTAGCATCAAAGGCCCTATTCTTCTTCAACATTTTTATAAAGGTCTTTGTACAAAGAATAGAGAGTCGCTAAACACCACATCTGTAGGTTCTTTCTTTCATATACAATCCATAGAAGCAAAACCAACCCTAGATAGAATCCTAGATGCCGAGTTAGATAATACCCTCCATGAAGAAACTAACGAAGCTAAAGACAATACCTTGCTAGATCTACCATCCACTTCGGCTATCCCAAGTTTTGAGCCTCAAAAGGAAGAAATTCCACCACCTGATTTCATGCTGGATATAGATCCTAATCTTTTTACTGATTTTGGAAATATTTCAAATTTCCTTTCTATTTCAAAACCCCAAAATCATCATCTTAGCAACCATATTTATCAAATGCCATGCAAAAGCATTTTGAGAGAGCTTGTATCAATCATAAGTAGCGAATGGCTAGAAGAATCAGAGCTTTCCTCTGATGTGACCTATCTGGATTCACTTCTATTCCTATACGCTATGCTTTCAATTCACATCAATTTGATGCTCTCGATAATCCTGTTGTGGGGATCAAAATCATGTCTAAATCACTTCCGCATGAATTATTGGGCAAGGTGACTTTAACCCCAACAACAAAGTTCATAAAGAATCTTGATAGACATATAGTCCACAGTCTTGGAATTTTACATGTCATACCCATTATGGTAGAAGGTGCCATGGTTCGTTTGAACTTTTATATCTTTGGTACATAGGATCACGACCTATTGATAGGACAACCTTTCAGAAGACTTCTTTATGAAGGACAAAATGGGAAACTAAATATTTCCTTTGGAAAGAATTTTCAAATTCCAATGACAATCTCTCATACTTTGAACAACAAAACTGAATCATATCTTCTACCTGATCCTATGGAGGAAGTAAAAACTGCTTCTCTAAAGCTTTTAAATAAACCAGATTTAGAAGAAGATGCTCCTTTCTTCCTAGAAGAAGAAGCTGACCCTTCTAACCTGAACCCTTAGATGAGTTTGTAGAAACACCTAGACCTCCTATAGAGCTTAAACCTTTACCACCCGGTTTTACTTATGCTTTCCTCAATAATAATCCAGAGTCCCTTATAATCATAAGTGGTAAACTCACTCAGAAGAAAACTCTGCGCTTGATGGCTGTTCTAGAGAAACATCATCCAGCCTTTGGTTACGCACTCCAAGATCTCACTGGAATCTGTCCTATAATTTGCACTCTGTTGGTATTTCTTATGACTATTGTAACAATCCACGATTTCCTCGAAGGGAAATCCGCAGATTACAACATAATGTGATAGTCCCAGGAATACCAAGCTATCCCATTATGGATATACATTTGATACCACAGTCATACATCGTAAATTACAAGTTTACAAGTATTACAACTTAGAGATACACACCCTACTATAACACGAAACTAGCGGAAGAGACCACCTAAACCTTCGGATCCTTGCTGTTGTCGTCGAAGATAGAATCCAAACCTGACAAATAACTTTCAGTATGATTTGTACTGGCTCTGGCTCCCACCCTATGCTTTTGCATTTGCTTTGTGGTAAGTGGATGCAAGGGTATAACAAAAGACCTATTTATGGTTGTAGTTTGCCTATGCATAAGGTAATCAATATTAAGTATATAATTGTATCCCATGTTTTAACACATTTCCATCCATCCCATCCACACATCTCACCACACTCTCACTCTCTAGGCGACAAGGACAACTCCCTCTCATACTTGTCTCAATGGCTCACAGCCGGATCCTGCAAAACCCAGGGGGGAGAGAAGAAAGGACTCATCTCACTACTCAAGAGAAGCGTAGGTCAAGGGAATGTCCATATCCAGGGACACGACTATACGTATAGATCGATCAACTCTGCAGAGTGTGTACACCTGTACCCACAAGATCGCCATCATCGACGCTATACAATGCCTAGGCCGACAATGGGCTATCTCCCGATTCGGAATGATACCATCCTGCCACTCAGCCCTGGGGCTCCCCGACGCACTGGCAAACTAAGACTGGGGGACGCAACACCTGGCCACCATGGTACTGCGCATCTAGGATGGTACGGGTCTCAACACCGGCACCACCCACGCTTATCACCTAACAAACTAGCAGTAATGGCATCGCCCAAACTGATCGACATCCGTATCGGTGGGGTCGGCGTAGCGCTACTGCGACGTCGTGGACGACGTCGTGGCGAGGGAGGTCGGCTCCAGGGTAGCGGCCGGTCAGGGGGTGTTGATAGAAGGCTTGACGAGGTCGTCATCGTGGCCGGTCGGGGTGCATCGGTGGTCTGCTGCAACTACTGGCAGGGCGACGCAGGGAAGACGAGGGTGACGTCGTGGCTGTGGCACGGGCTCAACAGTTACAGTGGCAACGTCATGGGCCGTCGTGGTTGCCACAACTGGCGGGCGGAGCAGCAGGCGTGGTGGCGACGTCGGGAAGCAGTCGGAGCCGGCCGGGGCTCCTCCGTGGCCAACTATGGGGGACGGGTCCGGCGTAGGTGCGTTCGTGGCCGGCTGGGCGACGACGCAATGCGTCGCACCGCGGACACGATGGCAAGGCATGTCCATGGGGGTGGTGTGGCTCTAGCTTGGATCGACGGCGGCGGGGCCGAGTACCGCGACGTCGTCGTCACGCGTCAGCGGTCGGCGAGGTAGCAGCAGCTCGCGGTCCTCTACGGATAGCCGTGGTATGGTGAAGTAGGCAAGCACGGCGCGGTCGGGGACGACGTCGTGGAGGTGAGGTGGTGCTCCAGAGTCGCGATGAGGAGGGAGAGGTGCTCAGGGTCGGCGGCGTCGTCGTGGCCGTGGCGAGCGGCGTCGGCAGCCCGCTGTCCAGCGCCGCGATGGCAGGGGTCAAGGGCGTAGTGGTAGCCTGCGCAGGAGGGCAAGGCAGAGCAGTGGCAATGGAGAGACGAAGGTTGGCGGATGGAGGAAGGAAGACGGGAGCCGAGGCGGCGCATGCTGCTCTTATAGCGGCGGCCGGCTAGGGTACCCGAGCACGGACGACGATGCCTCGATGTCCGTACCGTGACAGGGCACATGGCGATCATCCGATGGAGGGGCGCGGAGGTCAAGGGAGCGTGGGCGTGGGCGCGCGGTGGCGTGCGTGTACACACCGCGCGAGCGCTCGGGCAGAGCCGCGAGTGGGCGCAGGCGCGGGTGACGGAGGCCCTTGTGGCGGTCGCTGCCTGGGATGGGGAGCGGGCGCCCTAGGGTTTCCCAGGGTGGTGCGGCTGCAGGGCTAGCTGGGCTTCGGCCGTGCGCGTGGGCTGTTGTGACAGAACCTCTTAAGAACAGGTCCCACTTGCCAGGATTAATGTCCATCCGACTCAATCCAAGACAAATGATCCATGTCTTAATTAGCCCGTCAGGTGTCACCACTTTGCAGCGGGTCATTCACTTCTTTCCGAACAAGATCTCCTCATTAAAAACATTGCAGAAGTAATGCAATAATTTAATTTTCATCAAAGTAGCAGAAATTTGAAGTCATTACAAACCATAAGTTTTGAAACATAACTTAATTGTCATACGGTAATATTACATCAAGCTGTTGATAGAGTATAGACAAAACAACCAAGTACTCTTGCCCAAGAGTCAAGCAAAGACAACTAATCCTCATCATCCTCCACTAAAAATTTGGTCATTTAGCACGAGGCTACATAGACCAGATTGAGACCCTCATCTGCAACAGGGGTTAACAAACCCTGAGTACGGGAGTACTCAACAAGACTTATCCAACAAAAGAAAATATTGGGTGGACAAAAAGGTATGCAAGTCATAGGATTCAAGGTGTGGTTTGCAAGAATCAAACATTTTGCATAAATGAGCCTTTATAAAAGAATTCAAATTCATTTAATTCGTTCATAAGATTACTCGAGTACCGATCTAAATTTAAGATCGATAACAGGGTAATAAACCATCCATGAACGAAAACCATCAAGTATCCAATTTAAGTTTTATTAACTACGTTGATAAAAACAGGGTTACGTTTCCATATCCGAGGAATATGATGATTCGAACCGGTTAAACCTAGCTGGGACTTCCCTATCACACGACATATGCAGCACTAAAGCATGCATATGACTACTTTTCCCTGTATCCTCCATCTGAGAACGGGGCCCGCCACCCGAGAGCACAGTACACCTCCATCCAGTTCCTCGAACTTGGAGGGTACACACTACTCTCGCCATCTCTCCACTCCCAATGCGGGTTAACCGTCCTTTACATTGGATTAGCCAGAGTCTAGCTTCCCCCAAAGGTATATGATAAGTACTCCAAAGTCACAACCCTCAGACTTTAACAACGGACGGTTCCTAATGACACAGGCGGAAAGAACCCGCTCACCAGTCACCACTGGTGGCTCCCAAACACCGTGTCCGCGCGGTCCCGAGTTATTACTTCCAACAACATCCCTTTCTCAAAAGAACATAACCATTTGCCGAAGCAATACGCTATGCGTAAGTGACCAGAAATCACCTACTATAAAAGTTCTAAGCATACTAAGCATTTTAGCAAAAATTTGCATCTTTAAACAAGTGTCAAGGTAAAAGATTCAATTATCACAAGGATACGGCTATGCATCAAATAGGAATTTAATAAAGTACCACAATGCAATAGAATAACCATAAGTGTATTTAAAACAAACTTTCAAATATAAGGAAAGGTTTGAATGCACCGGGGCTTGCCTAGGTTGGAGGGATACACGAGTTCTGGCTCAGATTCAACAACAGAAAACCCCCTTCACCAGGGTGGTTATCCAACCCAACCAACGAACAATCTACACGATATAATGACATGCTTAGATGATGCTTGAAATGATAGATATGATGCTTTGCAACACACAAACATGTACTAAGAGATGAACAAAACAGATTAAACACCTTGAGTACAACTTACCTTCATGAAACTAAACTAAACTAGAGCATAAAGCAATTTAATTAACCCTATTTAACTTGATTATCTATGTTAATAATTATATCCAATAGAACTGAGCAAACAACACTACATCATGCATGACCATACTGTGGTTGTCACTGGACATTGACCATTTGCATCAAACAATCCAAAATCACACAAAACCTAAAGTCATTAGGGTTACTAATTATTTTATTATTAATTAAAAAAAAGCCATGTTTAACAGTTCATCCAAAAATTCCCAAACTTTTTGTACAGCAAGGTATAAGTGTATAAGGGTTACACAAAAAATTTCAGAATTTTTTTGGAGCAACATACAGAGCATGAAAAATCATGGAAAAGCCATTTTTGAATTACTTTAAGCATTTTTACAGGATTAAAACTATACTGAACATACACATGTTATATTTTTCTTAAATACTACAAATCACAGAGAGTATACACAAATTTTTACAGAATTTAAACATGCACAGAATTAAATACACAAAAATAACAAAACACAGAACTGTTCAAAACAGGAAATTAAGAAAAACCCTTTGAAACAGCCGCTGACAGCTGGGTCCCGCGTGTCAGTGACACAGACCAGAGCAACGGTGCCGGCGACCAAAGAACACGGCGGCGCGTCGCCGACGGTGAACCAAACGTTCAACCGACTCGTGCGCTGGAGTCTACACTACGCGCCGAACCAAACGAGGTACGACACTGCCAACTCTAACCCTCGCATCGACCTCACCGGCGACGATGGCGGCACCCCGTGCATGGCCGCACATACGCTGGCGAGTACAGACATGCGTCGGAGAAACCAAGCAACCCAGCAGACTCAGCGGCCCCCAAACAACGCGAAGCGCAAGAAAAACGAAGCAAAACCCTAACGTAACGACCTCACCGACGACCATGGCGCACGGCCGAGATCCACGCAACGTACGCCGGCCAAATGACACATGCGCTCGAACATCCAACACCGCGAAAGGACGCATGAAGGCTAGGCGAAGCTAGCACAAGACTCGACGCGAAAAAGACCAACTAACGAGCTCTTACAGCGGTGAGCACCGACGCGGCGGCGCTGACACGTCGGAGCGAACACGAACCACGGCTATGGTTCGGAATTAGCTACAACCAGCTGCTCTACGAGCACCGGGAGCTTACCCCGAACACGAAGCGCTCGCTAACTCGACCGGAGATGAAGCAGAGGGTGCTGGCGACGGAGACCGTGCCGGCGGAAGTAGGAAGCCGAGCGGCAACGTCGACGTTCCCGGAGCTGTAAATCACCAAAGAAGAAACGACGAGGTGTTCCAGGATGAGTAACGAACAAAGAAGAAGAAACAAGAAAGAAAAAGACAATGTGTCTCCTGGGTAGCCCGGACGACAGTGGACCAGAGCGGCTGCGCTCTCGCTGGAGCCGAGGAAGAAACTGTCGCGCCGGGCAAATGACGACTCGGTTGCTTCAACCAGCTCTCGCAGAAGGTGTGCGAGGTTGAGTCAAAGACTTTGTGACTGGATTGGAGGTTTGGCAGTGGTTAACGAGCTCGGGCGAGCTCGTCGATGCGGAGCGCTCCCGCGGCTGAGCAGAGCATAGCGAGGGCATGACGTGGAAAGGGAGGCAAGGGTGAACGGCGTCCCATTTTGAAGGCGGCAATAGAGCCATGGCGTTGCCACGCACATGACGCGCGGTGGCGTCGGCAGGTGGCCGGCCAGGTGTCGGCACCGAGCTCACTGCACCGACATGCAGGTGTTTGGTGAAATTCCTGAACTGACCCTAGGATTGTTTTGCAATTTGCTCAAGCTTCCAAGGGTTTTCCTGAAAAACTTTGAATACCAAAGTTGCCCAAAATTTTATGATCTACAACTTTGACAATATGCACTTTTTCAAATTTGGCCTAGAAATGAAAATGCATTTTTGAAATTTGAAAACCTTTTAAAAAGATTTACCCCCTTTTGAAAACTCTAAAAACTTGAATAACACATGAAAAACTGTAAACACAACAATTGCAATTCAAACTGATCTCTACAACTTTGCTTTAACAATCATATACAAATTCCCTTTAGATTTTGAAAATCATGTTTAGGGTTTAATTCACCCCCTATGGAAATTAGGGTTTGGATTTAAATTTGAAAATTTGAATTTGAAAACATGGTCAGTATTCAAACAATTGAATCAAACTCAACCAAGTAAACTCATTTTAGTTCAATGCATAGCAAGGTTCTCAATCAAGTGAATGATGCTTAATGCATATGATGACATGATCAAATTTTTAATTAAGTTTTAAACACCAGGGTGTTACAACCCTTCCCCCTTGAAGAAATCTCGTCCCGAGATTTAGGAGTGAAACAAAGTAACGGAAAAGGAAATGTGTCAAGCACCTTCTCTTTTTCATTTCTCATGTTACAACTATGACCAGGTCTTACAAACAGCTCAAACAATAAAGCACCTTCTCTGGGAAATTCTCTAAAAGATAATCTTCAGATTCCCAAGTAGCTTCTTCCTCTGAGTGCTGATTCCACTGAACCTTGTAGAACTTGATGGTCTTGCGACGAGTAATTCGATCTTTCCGATCAAGAAACTTTACAGGATACTCGGAGTATGTCACATCAGGTTCTAACTGCACTCCCTCGACTTCAACGATTGTATCCTTAACTTGAAGACATTTCTTCAACTGGGATACATGGAACACATCATGAACGGCGGATAGAATGTCAGGAAACTTAAAGAGATAAGCCACCTTGCCAATGCGTTCCAAAACTGGGAATGGACCGACATAACGAGGTGCTAACTTGCCTTTCACCCAAACCGTGAGATTCCTTTCATAGGTGTGACTTTTAAGTAGACGTGATCTATGGGTTGGTGTTGGAGCGGCCTTCTTATTTTATCAACATAGCTCTTTTGCTTAGATTGGGCGATCTCAAGATTGATACGAATCTGCTTAACTTTATCTTCAGCTTCCTTAACTAAGTCCACACCAAAGAACTCGCGTTCTCCAGGTTCTGACCAATTAAGAGGAGTTCTACACCCTCGACCATACAAAGCTTCAAATGGCGACATTTTTATGCTCTGCTGGTAACTATTGTTATAAGAGAACTCTACCAAAGGTAAGCATTCATCCCACTTCTCAGCAAAGTTAAGCACACAACATCTCAAAAGATCTTCAAGAACCTGGTTCACCCGTTCTGTCTGACCATCAGTTTGCGGATGATAAGCGGTGCTATTCAAGAGCTTAGTACCCAGAGACTCATGAAGATGCCTCCAGAAAGCTGAGACAAACTGAGTTCCACGATCTGATACTATGGTTTTGGGACCACCATGAAGACTTACTATTCTTGATAAATAAATACCAGCATATGCAGCAACAGTGTTGGTGGTTTTGTTTGGTATAAAGTGAGCAGACTTGGTTAAACGGTCAACAATTACCCAGATAAAATCTTGGCCCTTAGCAGTCTTTGGTAGACCAACAATAAAGTCCATGCTAATATCTTCCCATTTCCAAGTTGGAACAGGCAAAGGTTGAAGTTTACCTCCCAGTTTCAAACGTACTACCTTCACTTTTTGACAAGTGTTGCACTTAGCCACATAACTAGCTATCTCAATTTTCATCTTTATCCACCAAAACTTCCTCTTAAAATCCTAATACATTATGTTGCTCCCAGGATGAATGGACAAACGAGAAGTATGAGCTTCATCAAGAATGGTTTGCCACAACTCGGAAACTTTCGGCACCACAAGACGATCTTTGAACCAAAGCACATCAGATTCATCTAACTTAAAACAAGTAGGTGTCCCATATTTCACCTTTGCTTTAAGATGTGCAATGCCTTTATTGGTTTTCTGAGCTTCGATAATTTGATCACGAATGCTAGGTTCCACCAAAATATTAGCTAGACTGCCATGCTGCACCACGGATATGTCTAACTTCTCTAACTCGTAACAAAGAGTGGAATTTACTGCCTTTAGGTTCAGACAGTTGCAACTACCCTTACGACTTAAGGCATCAGCTACAACATTTTCCTTACCTGGATGGTAATGCACTTCAAGATCATAATATTTAATGAGCTCCAACCATCTTCTTTGCCTCATATTCATCTCAGATTGAGTGAATATATACTTAAAACTCTCATGATCCGTATAGATATGGCAAAGGTTGCCTAGAAGATAATGTCACCAAATCTTCAAAGCATGAACAACTGCCGCTAATTCCAGATCATGAGTTGGATAGTTCTCTTCATGTTTCTTCAACTACCTAGAAGCATAGGCAATGACTCTTCCTTCTTGAATCAAGACACACCCGATACCGATACCGGATGCATCGCAATATATATCGAAGGACTTTTCAATATTAGGTTGACCTAATACTGGAGCTGTAGTCATTAACTTCTTCAAGGTATGAAAAGCTCCTTCACACTCATCAGACCACACGAACTTGGTTTGGTTCTTTAGTAAACTAGTAATGGGCTTCGAGACTCGAGAAAAGTCTGGAATAAACCGACGATAATAACCAGCCATACCGAGGAAACTTCGAACTTGATGGACTGTGGTTGGTGGCTTCCAATCCAGAATGTCCTTCACCTCGCTAGGATCAACTGCCACTCCATTGGACAAGACATGCCCTAGGAATTGTACTTCTTTCAACCAAAACTCGCATTTGCTGAACTTAGCATAAAGCTGATGCTCTCGCAATCGAGTTAAGACGATCCTAAGATGACAGGCATGCTCTTTTTCATTCTTGGAATAGATAAGAATAGCATCAATGAAGACGACAACGAACTTATCCAGCTCCAGCATGAACACTGATTTCATCAAATACATGAAGTATGCCGGTGCATTAGTCAAACCAAACGACATTACCAGATATTCATAAAGTCCATATCTAGTGGTAAACGCCGTCTTGGGGATATCTTCAGGTCGGATCTTGATCTGATGGTACCCCGACCGCAAGTCGATCTTGGAGAACACAGTAGCACCAGCGAGTTGATCAAAGAGAAGATCAATCCGCGGCAAGGGATACTTGTTCTTGATGGTCACTTCGTTCAAGGGACGATAGTCAACACACATATGGAGATTATGATCCTTCTTCTTTACGAAAATGGTAGGACAACCCCATGGCGATGACCTAGGTCGAATGAAACCTTTATCGAGCAACTCATTCAACTGAGTTTTCAACTCTGCTAGCTCTTTCGGAGGCATTCGATATGCCCTTCTAGAGATAGGTGCGGTGCCAGGCTTTAACTCTATAGAAAACTCAACATCTCTATTTGGAGGTAAGCTAGGTAAGCTAGGATCATATCTAAACCCTGGTTAGGAAGCACTACCATGTTCATGGGAAAGATATGCCCACCCAGACTCAAAGATACTTGATAAACCAATTCTCTAGTTGCGATACGACTACCCGGTGTTTGCACATAAAAGTCCATTTTTAACTCAGACAAAGGAATGCTATGCTTGAGCACAAATGACTTATCAATGAAGGAATGCGATGCACCAGAATCAAAGAGAATAACTACAGGATGATCGTTGATAGGAAACGTACCCTACAACATGGGTTCCCCTTCTAGCATTCCTTCACCCTGGGCATGAAACACCCGCCCAGTTTTCTATTCATTCTTGTTCTTTTGATTCCCAGCATTGTCACCCTACTTCTGTTGCTGCTGATTCCCAGCAAATTTCTGATTGTACTGCTTCGGAAGAGGACACACATTAGAATAATGCTCCACCTTCCCACAGTTGAAACATGCATTACTGGTTTGCTTGGCAACCACTTGATTATTTGGACCCACATTCTGCATACGGTACTAAGAACCCCCAGAGAACTGTTGCCTAGATTGCTACTGAGGAGGACGATACTGAAAGCGATTGTGGTTATGAGGGTGGTAGATGATCTTCTGCCTCTTCTGATTACCACTAGAAGACCCAACAACAACTTTCTTCTTCTTTGCCTCCCTATGGATGCGCAAAGAATTCTCAATAGAGATATCCATGCTCACCACCTCATGGTAGGTAGCATTAGGATTGTGATTGAGCATAGTGTGCAACTTAGTTGAGAGCCCCCTAAGAAACCACCTCTTCTTAGCATCAGTACTGACATATTCCATAGCATACTGTGAAAGATGATTGAACTTGCCCACGTACAACATGACAATGGAATCTCCCTGCTTCAAACTTAGGAACTCTTCTAACTTAGACTCTATGACACCATCAGGAATATAGTGTGCAGGAAAAGACTCACAAAACTCCGTCCAAGTGGCACGATGACCCACAGGTTGCATGGCTGTAAAGGTCGACCACCAAGATCCTGCTGCACCACGAAGGTGCTGAGCTGCAAACATTGGCTTCTGCACCTCTATGCAATTAATCAGCTCAAACTTCTGCTCCATGGTGTGGAGCCAATCATCAGCTTCCAAAGGCTCATCTGCCTTAGTGAACACTAGGGGGCGCGTGTTGGTGAAATTGACATAAGTCGTCTCTTGATTATTATTGCGACCCCGGTTTCCATGACCACCTTGCTAGTGATGTTGAGCTAGCTCATGCAAGAGGCAAGCATTATCCACTGAAACATTGATCAATGCAGCCAAAGTTTGTGCCAAAGTTGGTGGTATAGGGGGTGGAACAGGAATTTCCCCATCGTTTCCATCATGAGCCCTAGCATTGTTATGTTCAGTCATCTGTTTGCACAAGCATACTTTTATTGAAAACACTAGCATAAAAGTACCAAAGTCCACCAACATATATTACATGACTATCAGAACATAAAAGTGCTGATAACTAAAGAGGTCTGAAAGCAATAAAGGTAGATTATATTACAAGATCCACTACTCGCATCCAAACTAGATAGCTAGGCGATACATGATCTACTCGTTGTCACTAAGGATTACAACCTCCACCTCCTGCTCGTCCTCGATGATCACCACTGGCTCTGGTGCAACTCCAACCTGAGCCTCAGGAGTAGGTGCAAAGAACTGGTCTGCAAAGGACAGGTCTGCCTAAACAAGCTCTCCAAGGTCCTCTGCCATGTCCTGCTGCTGGTACTCTGGGTTCATCATGTTGAAGAGGTGATGAACCTCCTCATGAAGCACGTTGTTGTAGAAAACGAGGTTGCCCGCATAGTGCCCCAAGCTGAGGTACATGTCAGACAAAAGGTGTTCTCGTCCCAGGCGTCATTCCTCTTTCCCAGATACTAGTATATGTGACCCTCAGCATAGGCCACCTCAGTCTCCTTCTGTGCCAGCTACTCCTTCTCTACCAGTTGTGCCTCCTTCCCTACCAGCTCCTCCTCACACTCCTACAACTTAGCCTCCATTGCCTCAACCTTGACCTCTAGAGTGTCTGTCATGCCAACAAACTCGTCCCTGTTTTCCTTCATTCGGCCGAGCTTGGTCCTCAGGTACTCGATCTTCGCCTTGCGACGAGCGCTGCGACTAGCACCATGATGGCTGCTCTCACCAGCGTCTCCACATGATGCCAGCCTGTAGCGAGGGATGCCCCGCGGTTTGGAGAACTTGCAAGCCGTGCACTTAGTCCTGGCCATCCTATAGACAAGATTTTAAAAGAGGCAAGTAAGTAACATGATAAATTTTAATAGATTAAGAACAAAATTTTAAACTCATCCCAAGTTGTATGATATGATGCATGATACGTTCCTACGAATACGATAATATTTACATAACATATATATAGGGCATATAAATAGACCATATTCATACCATCAGCTTGATATTCCTAAGAACTACTCTCCTATTATTTGACCAAGAGAAGAGGTAAGTTAAAGAAGTTTTTTGACTCAAATAAATTTTTAATTTAATATCCAAAACATTTTTGAAAAACTTTACAACTTCAAGATTGGTAATAAGGAGAGCTTTGATACCAACTATGACAGAACCTCTTAAGAACAGGGCCCACTTGCGAGGATTAATGTTCATCCGACTTAATCCAAGACAAATGATCCAAGTCTTAATTAGCCCGTCAGGTGTCACCACTTTGCAGCGGGTCATTCACCTCTTTCCGAATAGGATCTCCTCATTACAAACATTGTAGAAGTAATACAATAATTTAATTTCCATCAAAGTAGCAAAAATTTGAAGTCATATTACAAACCATAAGTTTTGAAACATAACTTAATTGTCATACGATAATATTACATCAAGCTGCTGATAGAGTATAGACAAAACAACCGAGCACTTTTGCCCAAGAGTCAAGCAAAGACAATTAATCCTCATCATCCTCCACTGAAACAACGGTCATGCAGCACGAGGCTACACAGACCGGATTGGGACCCTTATCTGCAACAGGGGTTAACAAACACTTAGTATGGGAGTACTCAACAAGACTTATCCGACAAAAGAAAATATTTGGTGGACAAAAAGATATGCAAGTCATAGGATTCAAGGTGTGGTTTACAAGACTCAAGCATTTTGCATAAATGAGCATTTATAAAAGAATTGAAATTTATTTAATTTGTTCATAAGATTACTCGAGTACCGATCTAAATTTATGATCGATATCAGGGTAATAAACCATCCATGAAAGGAAACCATCAAGTATCCAATTTAAGTTTTATTAACTATGTTGATAAAAACAGGGTTATGTTTCCATATTCGAGGAACACGACGATTCGAACCGGTTAAACCCAAGTGGGACTTCCCTGTCACACGACATATGCAACACTAAAGCACGCATATGACTACTTTTCACTATATCCTCCATCCGAGAACGGGGGCCCGCCACCGGAAAGCATAGTACACCTCCATCCAGTTCCTCGAACTTGGAGGGTACACACTACTCTCGCCATCTCTCCACTCTCAGTGCGGGTTAACCGTCCTTTAGACTGGATTAGCCAGAGTCCAGCTTCCCCCAAAGGTATATGATAAGTACTCCAAAGTCACAACCCTCAGACTTTAACAACGGACGGTTCCTAATGATACATGCGGAAAGAACCTGCTCACCAGTCACCACTGGTGGCTCCCAAACACCGTGTCCGCCCGGTCCCGAGTTATTACTTCCAACAACATCCATTTTCTAAAAAGAACATAACCATTTGTCGAAGCAATATGCTATGCGTAAGTGACCAGAAATCACCTACTATAAAAGTTCTAAGCATACTAAGCATTTTAGCAAAAATTTGCATCTTTAAACAAGTGTCAAAGTAAAAGATTCAATTATCACAAGGATACGGCTATGCATCAAGTAGGAATTTAATAAAGTACCACAATGCAATAGAATAACCATAAGTGTATTTAAAACAAACTTTCAAATATAAGGAAAGGTTTGAATGCACCGGGGCTTTCCTAGGTTGGAGGGATACACGAGTTCTGGCTCAGATTCAATAACAGAAAAACCCCCTTCACCAGGGTGGTTATCCAACCCAACCAACGAACAATCTACACGATATAATGACATGCTTAGATGATGCTTGAAATGATAGATATGATGCTTTGCAACACACAAACATGTACTAAGAGATGAACAAAACATATTAAACACCTTGAGTACAACTTACCTTCATGAAACTAAACTAAACTAGAGCATAAAGCAATTAAATTAACCCTATTTAACTTGATTATCTATGTTAATAATTATATCCAATAGAACTGAGCAAACAACACTACATCATGCATGACCATACTGTGGTTGTCACTGGACAATGACCATTTGCATCAAACAATCCAAAATCACACAAAACCTAAAGTCATTAGGGTTACTAATCATTTTATTATTAATTAAAGAAAAAGCCATGTTTAACAGTTCATCCAAAAATTCCCAAACTTTTTGTACAACAAGATATAAGTGTATAAGGGTTACACAAAAAATTTCAGAATTTTTTTGGAGCAACATACAGAGCATGAAAAATCATAGAAAAGCCATTTTTGAATTACTTTAAGCATTTTTACAGGATTAAAACTATACTGAACATACACATGTTATATTTTTCTTAAATACTACACATCACAGAGAGTATTCAAATTTTTTTACAGAATTTAAACATGCACAGATTTAAATATACAAAAATAACAAAACACAGAACTATTCAAAACAGGAAATTAAGAAAAACCCTTTGCAGCGACAGAGCAGAGCAGCGGCGCCGGCGACCAAAGAACACGGCGGCGCGTCGCCGACGGTGAACCAAACGTTCAACCGACTCGTGCGCTGGAGTCTACACACCGCCCCGAACACAACGAGGTACGACACGGCCAACTCTAACCCTCGCATCGACCTCACCGGCGACGATGGCGGCACCCCTTGCGCGGCCGCACATACGCCGGCGAGTACAGACATGCGCCGAAGAAACCAAGCACCCAGCAGACTCAGCGACCCCAAAACAACACGAAGCGCAAGAAAAATGAAGCGAAACCCCAATGTAAGGACCTCGTCGACGGCCAAGGCGCACGGCCGAGAGCCACGCAAGGTACGCCGGCCAAACGACGCATGCGCTTGAACAAACAACACCGTGAAAGGACGCACGAAGGCTAGGCGAAGCTAGCGCAAGACTCAGACGCGAAAAAGATCAACTAACGAGCTCTCACGGCGGTGAGCACCGACGCGG
Organism: Microstegium vimineum; assembly: GCA_022036555.1. Taxonomy (NCBI): domain Eukaryota; kingdom Viridiplantae; phylum Streptophyta; class Magnoliopsida; order Poales; family Poaceae; genus Microstegium; species Microstegium vimineum. The sequence continues at coordinate 24,413,716 of CM039140.1, forward strand.
CGGCGATGACACGCCGGAGCAAACACGAACCACGGCTACGGTTCGGAATTAGCTACAACCAGCTACTCTACGAGCACCGGGAGCTTACCCCGAACACGAAGCGCTCGCTAACTCGGCCGGAGATGAAGCAGAGGGCGCTGGCGACGGAGACCGTGCCGACGAAAGTAGGAAGCCGAGCGGCAACGTCGACGTTCCTGGAGCTGTAGATCACCAAAGAAGAAACGGTGAGGTGTTTGAGGATGAGTGACAAACGAAGAAGAAGAAACAAGAAAGAAAAAGACAATGTGGCTCCTGGGTAGCCCGGACGATAGTGGACCAGAGCGGCGGCGCTCTCGCCGGAGCCGAGGAAGAAACAGTCGCGCCGGGCAAATGACGACTCGGTTGCTTCAACCAGCTCTCGCGAAAGGTGTGCGAGGTTGAGGCGAAGACTTTGCGACTGGATTGGAGGTTTGACAGTGGTTAACGAGCTCGGGCGATCTCGTCGATGCGGAGCGCTCCCGCGGCGGAGCAGAACAGCGCGAGGGCACGACGTGGAAAGGGAGGCAAGGGTGAACGGTGTCCCATTTTGAAGGCGGCAACGGAGCTGTGGCGTTGCCACGCACATGACGCGCGGTGGCGTCGGCAGTTGGCCGGCCAGGTGTCGGTGCCGAGCTCACTGCACCGACATGTAGGTGTTCGGTGAAATGCCTGAACTGCCCCTGGGATTGTTTTGCAATTTGCTCAAGCTTCCAAGGGTTTTCGTGAAAAACTTTGAATACTAAAGTTGCCCAAAATTTTATGATCTACAACTTTGACAATATGCACTTTTTCAAATTCGTCCTAGAAATGAAAATGCATTTTTGAAATTTGAAACCCTTTTAAAAAGATTTACCCCCTTTTGAAATAATCTAAAAACTTGAATAACACTTGAAAAACTGTAAACACAACAATTGCAATTCAAACTGAGCTCTACAACTTTGCTTTAACAATCATATACAAATTCCTTTTAGATTCTGAAAATCATGTTTAGGGTTTAATTCACCCCCTCTGGAAATTAGGGTTTGGATTTAAATTTTAAAATTTGAATTTGAAAACATGGTCAGTATTCAAACAATTGAATCAAACTTAACCAAGTAAACTCATTTTAGTTGGGATAAATGAAAGGGGAAAAGGAATTTTCCTTTTACGAATTTGAGTCAAGGAATTTGAGAGAACTTCAAAAGGATTTTGGGAGGAATTTACAAGAAATTCAAGGACGGGAAGAAAAAGGCATGAGTCGATGGGAATTTACGATGGATTCGAAAGGGATATTTACTCAAATAATTTATAAGAGGTTCATAAGAGATTTGACTGGAATGCAAGGAGGGGGAATTGCTACGGATTTGTGCACTCCAACACGAAACGGAACTTGAAACCCGAAATCAACTCGAGAACCGAGGCACTCATCTACAACCAATTCTATATGTATGCAACGATATATCGGTAACCTCTCCTAGGGTTAGCACGGTTTTTACCTAGCGACTAAATGTTTCACACATTGCAACAAAAGTTTTTGAATGTTCGGATTTTTGGTTGTTAAAAAAACTCGGGTTGTTACAACTATTGGATAAATCCGCAAGCGCACATATTATACCGTTGTAGCACTTCACCCAAGAGTATTCCAAGGTATCGTAATTTATATTTTCCCAAGGGAAAGCTAAGCTAGAAATGATAATTAGAGAGAGATCCTAGAGAGCACCTCAACTTAGTACCAAATAGTATAGGGGGGTAATCGATATAAAGTGATAGGAATGGTTGACGAATGAATAAGCCAAGGTAAATGATAACTTAGAGATAACCAGATAGTATAGCTAGATGGGAGGACAATGAGAGAGTATAGGGACTCCTATGTAATTCACTCTACTTCAATATACTTAGCAAATTAATTAGTCTAAACACTATAGTTTGTCTCCTCAATACAAGTATGCTTGGCAAGATGATAGATCAGTAGGAGGGCAAAACTCCTACCGAACTGCGCTCCCTTTTTATGGGGGCTTTACCTTTTAAGAACTTGCCTAAGAACACATGGTGGAATACAAAGACTAGACAAGGTTGTCACTCTCTTGCTAGCTACCACAAACAATCCGTGCAACAAGTGGTAACCAAGGGTAAGATGATGTATAAGCACCATGCTTACACACAACTTACTACTTTGACTATGATCTATAACCAAAGCACCCTATGACAGGCAATGATCGCATACGGGGAAGGCCACAAGGATCACAGACTATTGATGTAAAGGCTAGTAATAGGCAAAAGCATATAACAAGACTATAAAAAGTATAGAAATGCTCAAAGTAAATACTAAGTAAAGTAGAGGAAAACTAATATATTGAATAAGGTAAAGTCTTACAAATAAGGAAAGATATAAGAGTTATACCAGACTTTCCAGAAGACGACTCCAGAAATCTCGAGCGCAGCTCGACTTAACTCTAACTCCCACTCTAGACTAACTACTAGAACAATCTAAGGAATAGAGCTTGTAGGCTTCTTCACCATGAATGAAGAGGGGGGTGTGAGCCTCTATTTATAATGGGAGGTGGAGTAGGGGCTACTCCATAGCCACATCATCGATCCAGGAGGCTTAAAATCTCCACCCTTGGATCCACTGCCTCTAAACCATCTTAGAGTGGATGGTTGTGATCTTCAACATGTGCTAAACAGATATGGCAGTAGCCAGGACCTGCACCGACCTTGGGGGAGGTCGGCGGACCGCCCCTATGGCCTGTGGGCCATGCCATCACCTTCTAGAAGCAGCCCCACTGGTCAGGGACCAAGTGAGGGGCTGGTGGGCCTAGTGAGAGGTCGACCGACCCCCCTTTGGGGTCTCTGGCCCACCTCGGCCTTCTAGATGCTGGTCCCACTTGTCATCTGTCTGGGTTGGTTCATCTGAGTTGTTTGTAACATTGATCTTGTTGATGTGGGCCCATGGATCCATGTGAGTTGCATGAGAGCCGTTGGGAGGAAGCACATAGTGATCTGAGGGTTGAGATTCACTCTGGAGTGCTTCTCCTGGATCATGGCCAGAGGGGAGAGCTAGTGGGCCCTATAGGAGGTCGGCCAACCCCATATGTGGGTCCCACTGGCTCTCCTTTGCTCCATTTCTTCATTCTTGCATTGACATACTCATGGATATATGGAACTTGTTATTTAATAAAGTATGCTCATGATGTGATTGTTTTATCCTTGATCCTGAGGTTGTTGGTAGCATTTTGGTTATGTAAAAGTGTATCATTCTTGATGCCAACAAGATCCCCCAAGCTTAACCTTTGCTCGTCCCGAGCAAACAATCAAACTTAGCTCAGTGGATCAGGATCGGAGTTGCTACTATGCTTCATATTTCAAGAGTACTAAATCTACAACAAGCATACTTCTCTTTTGAATGGAAAATTTAGCAACAAAGACTCACCCATATTACCTTAGTCCTTCATGGGGCTTATGTCTTTATCCTTTGTCTTGGGTGGTTGAGAAATAGAACAACTTGACTTGAACACTAATTTTCTCATTCTTTCACAAGTTTCATATTGGAGGTTTTGTAAGGTTTTGTAAAAGAAAGACTTAGTGTTCCTAAAATGGTACTCTCGAGTCGCTCATAAGGTGTATGATTCCTCATCAAGGCACATATCAAAGTTTGCCTTTTTTCATCCTACTCTAAAGGCTTATGTGGGGCTACAGGTAGGGACAAAAGATGTAGCAAACTTACCTTGCATATATTGTAAAGACAAATTCCGGATCCAAGGAGAGAAATGCCATACTCTTAGATCAAGATGTGCAAGTGTGTGGAAACATGACAAATGATCAATACTCTTCTATTTTATCTCTCTTTCCTAACTTATCATTTTGAGACATAGCTATCTTTTTTTTCGTGAGCTTTGATGTGCTCATCATTTTTCTAAAACTTGGGACTTTAGTGTGCCCCTATAATTTTGCATAGTCTATGTCTCATTTACTAGCAACATACTAGAGAGAGATTTTTGAATTAGAACATGGAGCATGAACTATGTGGAAAATGAAAGGCATCTTTTTGCGTACTTCTAGTGTAGAAGCAGCATGTATATGTGGTGTGTACGTGATCTTGATCTTGGGAGCATGATAAATCTCTCAACAGGGGTCACCAAACTTGACCAAACTCAACACAAAGCAAGAAGCTTATGTAGAAAGCTTATATCATGAAAGTGCATATATGGCTTTGGTAGGAATTTTCACCATTGAGGAACAAAAAGTGTTTTTTATCATTTTAATAAATAAAACTCCGATAGTCATTCTTGCTTAGAACAATATTATAGCAGCTCTTATCTTGTTATATCATATCTCACAACAACTTAGACTTAGTTATAGGATTTGCAACCCACAAAAGTTTGAGGTTCATGATGGTTTCTTTTAAGCCAAGTAGTCCATACTTAGAGAAATATCAAGTTGTAAACTAAGTACTAGAGAAACATTTAGCAGAGCAACTATTCATCATTTCCATAAGGGATATTAATATTCATGGAACATGTGAGAGTAGAGAGAAGTCTTTTTATTCTTTTTATCATACTCATTTTTTTTAGATGCAAGAAAATGTAAGCAGGAAAATGCATGAAGATAAATACTAAAATTAAAAACTTACCTTAGTGGGGGAGGGAACCTCCCCCAAACTTATTCTTTGCTCAATATGGTGGTGGCGGATATGGATGTTGTTGCCACCATAATGTCCACTGCTGGTTTTGTTCTTCTTGCAGTGCCTGGATTTGTTCGGCAGTTTGCTGGAAAATGCATGCTGTCTCACCATGCCCAACGCGCAGCTCGCCAAAAGCATTGGTGAGATGATCCATTTGTTGCCGCCGTTCATGATGCTCGCTATCTCGTGTGGATGAGAAGGATGCTCGTGGTCCTTGCGGACGTGGTGGTCGAGGAGGCATGTCACTGGAAGTGTCCATGAAAGTCGCATCGTCATCCTCCTCGCCAATAACTCCATGGGAAGGACCACCTTGCTCAATATGAACACAGTATAGCCCTTCCTGAGCTCTCCTGTCTGAACATGCAAAACCTCTTTTCCCATTTCCTTGATCCAAATCAAGGGTTAGCTTACGGGTCCTATAAAAATGACGTTGACTATTTGGAATAGGAACTTCAGTTGTATGGCCACTATAGATCATTGTAAGTCCACCCTTGGGACCTCTTTTTAGCATTTGGGCATGTGTAAGACATTCTTCTGAAATTACCGCTCTAGGTAAAGAGAGATAGTCAAAAGCATATGTTCCATCTAGCAAGTTTATGAATTCAGCAAGACGAGTGATTAAGGATGTGAATTGTATGGGTTCATTACTCTCAATTGATCTTTGCCAAAATTCTACTAAGCATTTCATAGGATAAACTTGGATCTTGTTAACCATGGCATAAAGCAATTGTAACTCTGTGTTACTTAGCATGCTAGCATTACTTCCAGGAAACAAAGTCATGTTCATCCAAAGGTGCATGAAACGAAGGGTTGGATTATGAATTTCCTTAGGTTTGGGATTTGAGCAATCATTCAAGGCAGAGATAGACAACCAAAATTTTTTCTTTTATTGAATCTACGCATGACAGGGTCTAAGTCAAGCAAGCATGAATCATCAAAACCAAGAGCAACATTTAGATGACTCCAAGTGAGACTAAAGCTTTGATTAAACATGTGGAAAGATATTTCATCATTAGAGACTTGCAAAGAGCACAAGAACTCTATGGTGAGCAATTTTATTTTAAGTTCATCTACTTGCCAAAAGCTAGGCCAACCAATAGTGGAAACGATAGAATCAAACTCGGTATTCATACCTACGTTGGAGAGAAGAGTTGGATTCAGTATCCTTGTGTGCTCGAAAGATTGATCCCGAAGAGAGAAATTTCTGGTACTCTAGTTGACCAAACCAGAGACCACTTTGTTGATCATATGTCCTCATCTTGGGCACCATGAATGCAGCAAGATGAGGTATCTCCATCGGTGATTCTTCCTCCTCCTGAGGTTGTCCTTCGGTTGGAGTGTTGTCCCAAGTATATCAGGCAGAACCTCCCCTTCTTCTTCCTTGGGAAGTATCCTCAGATTGGTGGGAGCTTCGAGATGAGCTCCCACTCAGGATTTGCTTTGCTTTCTTGAATGTGGATCTTAGTGGGTTCTTCACCTTCTAGAGAGGGAGAGAGATACAAGGACAAGAATAGGACAAGGTTTTGTGTAGAGAGAGTTTCCTAGTTTGCCTTGCGAGGAAGGCTTGAGCTAAGAGAAGCTTGATGAAGACAAGGTATTGTTGTGGACTTGAGAGAGAGTAGCACTACTTCTATTTTAGAGATAAGAACATCACTAGAGAGTAGAGAGGAGAGAGCAAGGCAACGAAAGGTTTGAGCTCGAACTGGATTCTAGTTTGGAGTGAGGATTTGAGCTCTCCTAGCATGGGCTTTTATAGGAGAAGGAGATGGCACCAAGGGGGCACCAAGGGTTGGTTGGTCGACCCCCCATGGGCATGTCCTTGGGTTCCATGAGCACTAGCTTTAAGAGATGCCTTACACAGAGCAAAAGGGAGAAGAGGAGGTGCCACCATGTGGTCGGCCGACCCCCTAAAGTGGAGATTCCACTCACACTTTTTCTAGTGCTTGGTGAAAGGTAAGGCATGCTTTGTGATGTGATAAAAAAGATGAGCTAAAGTGCTCAAGATGCTCCTCTTTAATCAAAGAGTAGTGGGGGACAAAGGTATATCATGCTTTGATCAAAGGTGATTGATGTGTTTTTTTTCAAAGCATGACAAAGTAAAAGTGAAAGTGATCATGATTCCCCACTTTGAATAAGAAGTAGTGGGAGACAAGGATGTGTCATGCTTTAGCCAAAAGAGATTGATGTACTTTTCTTTTTAAAGCATGACAAAGTTAAAGAGATGTCTCCTAAAGCAAAATCTGAATTTTGAATTTCTCACTACTCAAATCATGAGATTCTTAGACAAAAGAAGATGGGGAAGAGAGAGAGGTGACCAAGGGCCCCTAGGGGTGGTCGGTCGACCACCCTAGGCCTCCTTTTTTTCTTTTACAAGGGTCACAAAGTATTCCCCATTTAAAAAAGCCAAGATAGGGCGCATAGGGGTGGTCAGCTGACCCCCCTATGGACCTACCTTTTGTCAATTTTTAGAGCTAAACTATTCTCAAATTTTATTTAATCTGTAACTTTATTATTCTAAATTTTAAGCATGATGCAAATTAAATAAATGAAATAAGTGAAAAAGGGAAATAAAAGATAACTACCGACTTACCTTTCGGCGAAGGCTCCCTGGTTTGAAGTCCTCGGAGTAGGACTCTCCTTCTTGTTCATTCTTCGGGTGCACTTGCTGGCTCCAGAGAGGGAGACCAAGGAGTGTGCACCTCCTTTGCTTTCCAAACTTGCCTTGGATTGGTAGGTTCATCCTCCTTGAGTTCGTTGATCTTGGTCTCTGGGTATTGCTTCTTTTGGCGTGGAGCTCAAACTCTTCTTCTAGGTGGATGTGCTTTAACCTGTTTGTTAAGTTTATAACTATTGAAAGCACACTTTACCTTGTGACTCGGGAACTAGAAGTGGATCTGGCTCGATCCCATGTAGATGACCGCGTTGGTGGTGTTGAGGAAGGGCCATCCCAAGATGACAGGAACGTCCATGTTGGCTCCCATGTCCAGGATGACGAAGTCGTTGGGGATGTACTCATCTTGGATGTTCACCAAGATATCCCTTGCAAGTCCCTCGGGAAACCGCATCGTCTAATCTGCCATCTGCAAACGAACACATGTGGGGACCAAAGGTCCTCCTAGTAGATTATCGTAAGTTACCTTGGACATGATGTTGACACCCAATCCAAGGTCGCAGAAGGCATTGTGGAAGGTTTGTTGTCCGATTGAGCACTTGATCGTCGGGTGGCCTGGATCTTCCTTCTTCATGATGAAGGGAGGATCGAGAAGATAGCCCCAATAGGTGCGAAGTGGAGGCTTACCGAACCTCGTTGTGACCATATTAACATGCTCAATTGAATCTTTTGGTTTCCCAGGAATCATACTATTAACACTGGATTTTGGTACGCTCGGGAAAATGACAGGTGGGCCAGCAAGCAGTGGTTGTTCGGAGCATTCAGCATGTATCCATGCGGTCGGCTAGGGTCAGAGCATTCGGCAAGTATCCATGCGGTCGGCTAGTTTTGGAGCAATTCGGCAAGTGTCTGTGCGGTCGGTTAATCTCCAAAGATTCGGCAAATGATTGTGCGGTCGGCTATTATGAGAAAGGATGATTTTCTGTTGAAGAAGCGACAAAAACGGCAAGTGAGAGCCGAATCGGGCAACAGACATCGCGACGATTAAGGAAATAAAGACTCCGAAGGAAAGACTAGGGTTAGAAGTGTCGTGTTTTTCCTTTAATATTTGTAGTCGTGTCCTTTTAGGACTCATGTCATGACCAGGGTATAAATATAAACCCTTGGCCATTGTAAAAACAGTTTACAACCAAATCAATACAACCGGCCCCGTGCCAACTTTTGAGTCCTTTGTCGTGTCGTCGAGTTCTTCGAGAGGAATCATTGATCCGTCGACCTCCGTAAGTCCCGGCAACCTTGTTATCATGTCTAGTATCATGCAGTGGATTCAGATGTTGATGCAAGTAGTCTTGTTTGTTTTCAATGATCGTGCAATGGATCCTTGCTTGAGAATCAAGAAGTCTTCGCTTATGTTTCGTTTACGAGTAGATACCGTGCGGCAGGTGTTTGCTCGATATGCTTAGCAAAAGAAAGATAGTTATCGGCTCTATTAGATTTGGCAAGGTCTAGTAGATTCATTAAGTTATCATGTGTTGCATGTTTTAGATATTTTATATATTTGTAACACTCTTTTGCTCAATCTAGATTAATATGGTTCGGCTCTATTTTACTTTCTCTACAAATAGATCTTGCGTTCATAATAGCCGAGATAGTTTAATCTAGATTGTTACATGTTGCGGGTTCACGCATGTTAGCCATGTTTAATCTTTGATAGGGTTCAGTATCATGCGGCGGATATAAGCTTTAGATTGGTTTAATTATGTCTTGCTTACGTGTTCCTTCATCATGGATCCCAACTCGGTTAAATTGCCGAGCTTGGTTATGCTTCAACTCACAGTTAATTGTTATTCGTTCATACGTATTCTTCCCATGCACATACGTTCGGCAATCAACGTTTCACGTACTCCTTGTTTGTTTTAGCCGAATGATCTATAAGACTTGTTGGCAGACAGCTTCTATAGCTGTATGTCGTCGTAAGTGGCTTCAGGGCCGTATATATGGAACTGTCTGGTCTCATCCGACATGTTCCAGTTTTATATCTAATGATTTTCATCCCTTGTTAGTTCCAGGTCAAACTGACTGGCATGTTTCCAGATTTCGAAACACCCAGGCACCCGATTGAAGCCACGCTTTCCGGCTTGCTGTGTGTGAGGCACATTGAGTCATATTTTGTGTCAACACACTTTTTGGCACGCTCGGTGGGACATGCATTTCAAGATGCCAGAATTCGTTAATAACCAGGTTCTGGACGTGACTATGGATGCGTTGCCAGAAGACCTGAAGAATACGGTTTAGCGAGCATGTGATGAGTTTTAACGCAAGTGCTTAATGTCCTTTTCCAAGAACAAATGCAATAAGGTTTTTCAGAAATAGGAGCTTCCGAGATCTCTCCTTCCACATCAGACTGATTACACCAAAGAAGAAGATGCTTGGAAGCTGACTGAAGTGGTTTACAAGGCCATGAGTGAGACTATGAGAAATGATCATATGGCTTTCCTGAATATTTTTCGTGCGATCATGGTCAATACTTTCGGTCCGTCTGCTGATAAATACTTTGAAGAGTTTTCTGGTCCAATGCAAGGACCGACATTGTTCCATGTACCCAAGCACCAGGAGAAAGCTGCTAAGATTAACGGAGCGCCTAGCACAGACCAAGGTGGGATGGCTCCTCACCAGAAACAACAACCGCCCATGACATATGGCCAGCTTGCATTCGGTGCGTCAGGAAACATCCCACAATCGACTTTCAAGGTGTCTCCAGCGGTGAACAGGTTGCAGAAGAATATGTATGGAGACGGATATCAAGAGTTTGCCGATTACAATGCTATTGATGCTCTCCCGAATCCAGGGTATAAGAACTCAGCAGGGTCACCTTTTGAAGGGCAAACACATGGGGCTCCAAATTCAAGTATTGATGTTATCATGCGTGTGCAGATATGATGCAGAATCAGTTTGGCTTAAAGCCAAAGAATCAGTCCTATGCATACAAGTCCCCTTATCCAGAGTGGTATAACCGAGTGGCACTACCTCCAAGGGTTAAGCCTCCCACGGATTTGACCAAGTTTTCTGGTCAAGATGATACTAACACCATAGAACACATTAGCCGATACTTGATGCAGCTTGGAGAGGCATCTGCCGATGAAGCTTGGAGGATTCAGTATTTTCCATTGTCTCTGGCAGGACCAGCTTTCACATGGTTCACGTATCTGCCGGTAAATTCCATTGGTACATGAGCAGAATTAGAGCAGAGGTTCCATGCGTACTTCTTTACGGGTACTAATGAGAAGAAGCTAGTTGATCTTATGAGCTTGAGGCAGAGAGCTAATGAAACACCCCAGGAGTATCTTCGCAGGTTCAGGGAGACCAAAAACCTCTGCTATTCCTTGAATCTGCTAGATGACCAATTACCAGGGATGGCAATCGCAGGCATGCAACCGAATGTCAGAGAGAAGCTTTTCGGCATGGACTTTGATGACCTCAGTCAGTTGTCGCAATAGTTGGCAATGATGAGTAATCAGGCTCAAGGGTTCAGGAGAGATAACCGCCTCTAGAAGGGTGATGTGGCCAATGAGATGTATCAAAGTTTCCTGGAAGAAGCAGCAGAGTATGATGATGAAGATGAGATAGCCGCAGCCGAATTGGTCTAGGCGAAAGAGCCGACTCAGGTTAGTCAACGATGGTTAAGGAAGCAGAAAGGTACTTATGACTTCGACGTCTCTAAGTCAGATAAGCTGTTTGAGTTGTTGTTAAGACAAGGACGCATCAAATTGCCGGAAGGGCACCCCATGCTGCGCCCTGAAGGAATAAAAGACAAGAAATTTTGTGGCTACCATAATACTAATTCACATTCCATCAATGATTGCCGAGTTTTCAGAGTGCGAATTCAGAAGGCCATTCAGGAAGGGCATCTGAAGTTTGATGGTAAAATGAAAATTGATGCTAATCCTTTTGCACAGAACACAATGTCCTTTTCCATGAACATGGTTGTCGTAGAAGACCCCAAGGACAAGGGCAAAGTGAATGTGTTGACCTCAGATAGAGCAAGAAAATATGGTGCTGTTGACCCCGATCGGCAAATTACAAATGAGGAGTTTCGGCAACGGGCTCAGTTCCTGAATAGCCGAACAGAGAGAGGGGAAGCTTCCAAACCCAGGGTTACAACACAGATTCTATTGAACAAGTGGCGACGGGAGCGAGAGCAGTATCAGAGGCAGAGGTATTATGAGGAACATGAGTTCATATAGGAGCATCGCAGGTACGAGGAAGAGATGTACCAGAGAGAGCAAGAATACGTGAGAGAGCAGGAACAGTCTCATTGGGGATGCCCATTTTTCAAACATTGCTGGAATGAAGGCCTAAAGCTGCCTGCTAAGAACAATTGCCCTGAATGCAGTGATCAATATTCAGGGTACAGGTAGTCCCGGGTCAACCGCCGTCCGATCCATGGAAGACTTAGAACACAACTTTCTGAGAATGATGGGCGTTTAAAAATAGGCGGCTCTGAAAATCGGCGAGGCAAGAGATTTGCCGATCAAGAGTGGATCCATTATGAGGAAGGTGCTGAGGAGAAAAAGCACCATGAATATGTGTGGCAGAAAGGGCAATGGTGCCCACCAGGGCTGAGGAAGAGCCAAAAGAGAAGAGTACATTGCTTGAGGAACAGAGAGCTGGCACAAACAGTTGCCAAAAAGAAATAAATATGGCATCCTAAGAAAAAGCCTGATGAGCAAAATCGTTCGGCTGATGCATGCATGGCTTTCTTCATTCCATCAGAATTCATAGCTCCCGAAAGCCAAGACATCCAAGAGGAAGTGTACTCAGATTTCGATGAGAGCGAGTATCAGGATCTAATGGCCCAGCTTGTCCTAACTCAATGGGCAGTTTTTGATAAGCCGGCTAATCATCGATATCTGAAGCCGCTTTACGTGAAGGGATATATTAATGGCAAGCCTCTGACCAAGATGCTTGTTGATGGAGGAGCTGCCATTAATATTATGCCTTATACCACTTTTAGGAAGCTCGGGATGACTAATGAAGAATTGTTGAAAACTGACTTAGTACTCAGGGACTTTGCTGGTAATCCTTCTGACACCCGGGGAGCAGTACATGTCGAGTTGATGATTGGATCAAAGACTTTGATCACTACCTTCTTTGTCATTGATGGCAAGGGGGCATATAGTCTGCTCTTGGCAAGAGATTAGATCCATGCTAACTGTTGAATACCTTCAACCATGCATCAAATTCTCATTCAATGGATTGGGGATGATGTTGAAATTGTTCATGCTGATGATTCGGTAAGTGTTGCTGCCATAAAGCCTTCCTATTGGGAGTATGATGGATTTGATTGTTTTTCTGGAAGAATCTGGGGAGAAGGTCCCGTGAATGTCTCCAACAAGGACCAACAGCCGATCCAAGCAGTCGGCTCTCATAGCAATTTTTAATGCGGAACCCGATCGATGGCAATAAAGGAAAGTTGGGATGTGGTTTTATGTCGGCCGATAAGCTAGAAGAAATAAATATTGATGATGATGTCAAGCCAAGGCCGATATATATCAGTGCAAGTTTACAGTCAGAGTATAGACTAAAGTTGATAGATCTTCTAAAAGAATTTAGGGATTGTTTTGCTTGGGATTACACGAAGATGTCCGGACTAGATTGTTCTATTATTGAGCATCGGCTGCCGATTAAGCATGGGTTTTGTCCTTACAAACAACCCCCTCAGAAAATTTTCAAAGAGAAGGTACTGGCCGATGTGAAAAAGGAAGTTGAGAGATTATTAGAAGCAAATTTCATTCGGCCATGCAGGTATGCAGAATGGATTTCAAGCATAGTACCAGTGTACAAGAAGAATGGAAAGATGAGGGTATACACTGATTTTAGAGATCTCAATAAAGTTACTCCAATGGATGGTTATCCAATGCCGATTGCCAATTTGCTTGTCGATGCCGCGGCTGGTTATGAAGTAATTAGTTTTATGGATGGTAATGCCGGCTATAACTAAATCTTTATGGCAATAGAGGATATTTCCAAGACAGCCTTCAGATGCCCTGGTCATATTGGTTTGTTTGAGTGGATCGTCATGACTTTTGATTTAAAGAATGCCGGTGCAACTTATCAGAGAGCCATGAACTATATTTTCCATGAGTTGATTGGCAAAATTGTGGAGATCTATATTGATGACGTGGTAGTCAAGTCTAGAAATCATGAGTGACATTTAGCCGATTTAAGGAAAACCTTAGAGTGCACTAGGAAGCATGGTTTGAAGATGAACCCGAATAAGTGTGCCTTTGGAGTCTCGGCTGATGAGTTTTTGGGATTTCTGGTTCATAAAGGAGGAATCAAAGTCAGTAACAAGAGCATGGAAGCAATAGACAAAGTTATCCCTCCAACTAATCTCACAGAGTTGCATTCATTTCTTGGCAAGATTAATTTTGTAAGAAGATTCATATCTAACTTGTCAGAAAAAGTTTTGCCTTTTTCTCCACTGTTAAAACTTAAAAGGGATCAAGAGTTTGTATAGGGTGACGTACAACAGAAGGCTTTTGATGAGATCAAAGAGTACATGAAGGCACCACCTGTGTTGGTACCTTCATAGCTTGATAAGCCTTTTAAGTTGTACGTGGCGACCGATAGCTTGACAATAGGATCGGCCCTTATGCAAGAGTTTGAAGGAAAAGAACGGGTAATAGCTTACCTTAACCAAAAATTGCTAGATCCCGAGACGAGATATACGGCTACGGAAAAGCTTTGCTTGTGTGTGTATTATTCATGTACCAAGTTTCGGCACTATTTGTTAAATGCCGAATGCGTGGTAGTTTCTGAGTTTGATGTAATAAAAAATATGTTATTGATGCCAATTTTAAATGGAAGGATTGGCAAGTGGATTTTAGCTTTGTCGGAATTTGATTTAAGGTACAAATCGGGAAAGGTAGTAAAGGGTCAAATTATTGCCGATTTTGTTACCCAGCATCGTGATCCTTCTGCTAACATGATAAGTATTGCACCTTGGACTTTGTTTTTTGATTGTTCATCTTGTAGCAAAGGTGCTGGTGCTGGTATTCTCTTGATATCGCCATGAGGGGTAATTTTTAAGTATGCAATCCCTATTGAATTCTATGTTGCCAACAATCAAGCAGAGTATGAAGCATTACTTAGAGGGCTTCGGCTTCTTGTTGACATAAAGGCCATTGCTGTTGAGATCTTTGGAGATTCTGAGTTGGTAATTGACCAACTGACCGGCCAATATGAATGCAAGAGTGATGTGTTGAGGGAATATTATGAAGAATGTCGAGAGCTTTTGAAGAATTTCCAGGTAGCAACTTTACATCATATCCCTAGGGGGCATAATGAAGAAGCAAATAAACTTGCTCAAATTGCTTTGGGATACCGAGAGGATCAAGAGGTTAACGCTTTGGATGAGAATCGGGTAGTTGATGACTGGAGAAAGGAGATTGCCGATTACTTAAAAAATCCATCACAAGGGGTTTCCCGAAAGCTCAAGTACAAAGCTGTCAAGTTTGTGCTCCTTGATTACCAGTTGTACTATAAATCCATAGAAGCTAGAAAGCTGATGTATGAGGTGCATGAAGGGATATGTGGTGCACATCAGTCGGCTTACCGAATGAAATGGATAATTAGGAGAACTGGTTATTTTTGGCTGACCATGCTTGAAGATTGTTTTGAATATTACAAGGGGTGTCAAGATTGTCAGAGATTCGGTAATATTCAAAGAGCTCCAGCATCGGCTATGAACCCAATTATCAAGCCTTGGCCGTTTAGAGGATGGGGTATAGACTTCATTGGTCAGATTCATCCTCCTTCTAGCAAAGGACATAAGTTTGTGCTATTAGCTACAGATTATTTTACAAAGTGGGTTGAAGCTATCCCTTTGAAGAAGGTTACATCAGAGAACATGGTCAATTTTGTTAAGGAGCATATAATTCACAGGTTTGGGATTCCCCAGACAATAACAACAGATCAAGGGACTCAGTTCACTTCATCTGAATTTTGTGATTTTGCTGAAGAGATGGGAATCAGATTATACAATTCTTCTCCTTATTATGCACAAGCTAATGGCCAACCTGAAGCATCAAATAAGATAATGATCAAAATTATTCAAAAGAAGATTGATGAAAAACCAAAGAAGTGGCATTCGCTTCTTAATGAAGCTTTATGGGCTTACCGAATGGCTTGTCATGGGTCTACTGAGGCATCTCCTTATGAGTTGGTTTATGGGCATCATGTTGTGCTACTATGGGAGTTGCAATCGGGTTCCAGGCGAATTACATTGCAAAATGATTTGAAGAAGGAGGATTATAAGGATTTAATGATGGATGAATTGAAGGATTTACATTTGGTTCATCTGAAAGCATTGGAAAGTATTGAGAAAAACAAATTATGTGTTTCCAAGTATTACAACAAAAAGGTCAAAGAGAAACAATTCGCAGAGGGAGATTTAGTCTGGAAAACTATTCTGCCGATTGGAACAAAAGATAAAGCGTTCGGTAAATGGTCTCCGAATTGGGAAGGACCTTTTCGGATAGTAAGATGTGCACCTGGTAATGCGTATATTCTAAAAACTCTACTGGGAGAAGAATTTACTAGAGCTATTAATGGAAGATTTCTTAAGAAATTTCATCCCAGTGTTGAGGTTGGCGCATGAACAGACTTAAGGAATTTTGTGTGCAAGATAGCTGATGTTGAAACATCGCCTTTAGCTGAAAAAATACTTTAAGGACTTAGAGAATAGCCGACACGGTATGTGTCGCCTTTAGAGCAAAAAATTTAAACACAATCAAGGCGGTGTCATACAGATTCAAGCAACAGTCGTCAGATTTATCATTCTCAGAAGGATCCATGACAGAAGAAACAAATGGAAACCACAGATTATTTTAGACAAGACAGGTAGTTCTTGTGGGGACAGACTGTTGAGGACAGACTGAGCATCTGTGGCTTGCGCAAGCACATTTGCATGATCCTCATAACTATCTAGGAGGTCATTGATGTCTTGGACGTCTTGTGGGGGCACGCCACCACGGAAGTCGGCTGGCATGAAGGAGAGATCTTCATTAGTCTGGGTGGACATTGCCGCAAGCCCCAGGGCTACGCCGTGGCGCACACCTTGGATGACGGCCTGATCTATATGACCGTCCGCATCATCAAGACGTGCTTCGACGGTTTCTCTCTGGGCGTTCACCTTGTCGGCGATCTTGTTCGTCGCGATCTTCAGGCGCTCAACCTCTGCAGAGAGCGCTAAATAGAAGGACACCAATCGGGTGAACGGATGAATCAGAAAAGGGAAAATGAAGTGGAGTCATTTGCACTAACCGGAGATAGCGTCGCAGAACTGTTTCCGCTGGTTCTCCCACTCGAGTTGGTCGATGACGTATTGCTTGGAGATCTTCTCTAGCTCTCCTCGAGCCTCGTCCCTTTCACCCCTGAAGGTAACTGCCTCCGCGTGGGTATAGGGGACGTCCATGGCACCCGAGTCCAAATCCCAAGGTTGGGAATGGTAGGAGCCTGAAGACCCAGAAGAACCGAAAAGAGCCGGATGATGGGGTCACTGGCTCGGCTGCTGTCTCCGAAGGGAAGGGGATGCTGTAACTGGAGGAGATCACCCTGATCCTGATAAGCAAGAACAAAGCCAGGGTTAGAGAAATGAACAAAGAACAGAACTGCAAGGGGCCAAGAAGCCGAATCTTACCCGCGCTGTCGATTGCGCCATGCTCAGCTCCCTTCAGCTTCCCCTTCGGTAGGACGCTTGCCACGGTTGTCGCCACTCACCATTGCTACTGTTCAGACTAGGGTTTCCTTCTGGATTGGTTTTGAGCAAAAGAAGAGGAGACAGAGGCGAAAGATGCTTGACTAGAACTGCTGACAGGGGTAGAAGATGGAAGGTTTGTTTATAAGCCGAATGGGGATACCAAGTGACGAGTTAGGGTTTTTCCCACTCGGATGGGCCGTTACTGGACTAGGCCAGGCTCAGGTAAATCAAGAGTCGGTCGGCTATTTCCTTAAATCAGGAAGATGGGGATGATCGGTTATTTCTTTGATTCGGAAAGCTAAATGTAATCCGCTATGTTCTAATCGGGAGAATAAAACCTCATTGCATTATCATACAAACAAAAGTGTATAGAGGTAAAGACAGAAATATCTGATTGTTTGGAGAATAGAATATATCGTTACAAATCCATGTTTTTACTAACTCAGAAGTTGATTGATGGCATCTAAAGCATCAGCTCTGATTCGGTTGACGTTACTCAGCACCTTCTGGTCTTCATTCTCAGAGCTTTGAATGTTAGACAAGTTTGCCTTGAGATGCTGGTCTTCTTTGAGGACAGATGATATCTTTGATGAGGTTGCCTCTATGGAGTTTGGCAAATCTGCTATCTTGGCCTTGTGAGACTGGATTCTAGCATTCAACTCGGCTAATTGAGCCTCCAACCTGATTTTTTCATCCTCCATGACTTTCAGCTCAGGCTCCAAAGTTGCTAATGAATTCTTAGCAGTCTGAATTTGAGAGTGCAAAGCTTTGACTTCCTGCTTCTTCAGAGACCTATTGTTCTGCAAGACAGTCCTGGAAGCTATATTTTTACTTGCCCTCTTCACCATAGCAAAATAATCATCAAGATGAGCTGCAGATTCCAGGGAAGCTTTGATGACAGGTGGAAGGTCTTGGTTGATGAGCTCAAGGAGATCTTTTATCTGATCTGAATCCTAGACCAGAGTATTGATGTCCTTGTTCAACAAATCAGCTATATCCTTCAGCTGAGCTTGATTCTCCACTGATAGGTTCTGCTGAGAGGTGGCCTCTTCACCTATTTCATTGATGTAATCATCGATAGTGAACGAATAACTGGCAGTCGGCTTGATGGTCTTCTTAAGAAAAGGGGAAGTATGAGCCGACTGAATAAAGTGTACTAAAAGAATAACTTGGGATAGAATATTACCTGCTATGTTGATTGATCATCAGTATGGGTGGTGTCCTGCTCTGGATGAAGGATTGATTGGGCACCCAGGGATGGTGAGTTTGGAGATGGACCAGAGGAGGCTTCTCCTGCCAAATCTTCTAGAATTTTATCTATTTCCAATGATGCAGATGATAAGTATAAAAAACAGGGGATAGATATCATGTAAGAAGAAGGAGATGATTAGCCGAATGATGTTACCAATGTGTTCGGCAGCTTCACGAGCTTCTGTATTTTCAGTTTCATGAGCTTCGGCATCTTTAGTTTCATGGGTCTCTGCGTCCTTGGTAGAAGCTTGAGGAGGGATTTCCACTGTTGTTGAGACATTGCTTGATCCTGGGATATCAACATGTGGCTGCAATAGAAATGATTAAGATAAAATGGTCAGAGTTATTGTTGAATGAGTTTTATTGCCGAATGAAAGATTCATACCCTGGGAGACCGCTTGACTGTCTTGGATCTTACTCTTCTAGACACATGAACATTTTCAAGTGTCTTTCTTTTGCCTTCTCCTCCTGAAGATACAGTAACCGAGATTGCAAGAATCTTCATGAAGGTTGCTAGGGTTGGAGCATTAAAACCTAATGCAGGATTGGGTCCAGCTGAATAATACTGAACTGCTTTGTTGGGAGAAGTGGGCTCGAAGTCCTGTGCATAGCCAAATTTTAATATAAGGAGAGGTGAATTCAAAGGCAGGAAATAACAAGTATGATGAAATTACCTCACTATCAGAAGCAAATTGAGGCTGCAAATCTTCACATAGAGGGTGCACTGGTATATTGAAGATATGATTGTTCCACTCTTGCCACCAGGAAGCAAAAAGAGAGTGGGCAACATCCACTAACCTAAATGGAGAAGGTTCATATGTTGGCAGATCCCATCCAAGCTCAAAGACTTTTCTAGCTTCTATTTCATTTGTGATCGGTTCCCTGTATCTTATAGTTGTTGAGAAGAAAGGTCTTGGGGGCCACTGTCCACATCCTAATTGCTTGGAAGCCATATTGGGATTGTAGAATTCATAGGTAGGGTGCACTGACCGCCCATGGTGAAATTCGGCTGGCAAGATGCAGGGTTTTATGAAAGAGTTGAAAATCCTTGTAGACACCTTGTCAGAACAGCCGGATTCATAACTAAATTTGCATGGGAAAGTTAGGCTATCATTTTCTCTATACAGGAGCCAAAGCACATTGTCAAAACCTTTGAAAAACAATTTGAAAATGTGACTAATGTCCATGTCGATGCTAATGGAAGATGCTGCTTCTCCATAAGTTTGACAACTCTTAGATTTTGTTGTGCTGCCCTTAGCATAGTTGACTGAAGGGAAGCTCAAGTTATGGAGGGGGACAGAGACTATCAGATGCATGTATAGTTGCAGCCACATCTAGACAAACCACCAAGGGCCACTTATGCAAGAAATTTCCACATTTTGATGCATCTGGTCAGTGATTTGGTGCATCATATGGTAAACATATCCTAACAAATATTTGCCCAGGGGTATCAGTGAGTCTGTAGCTAGATCTTCAGCCATTACCATATGATTTAAGGTTGGCTCGTTGGATTTACCACAAAAGATGAATCTACATAGCCACATGTTCATGAAGGCCATGTGTTCCTTGTCAGAAACAACACCAGAGGCCTCCATGTAAGTCTGAATGTATCCAGTCCATCCACCTCTAGATCTGACAGCCTTCTGGTTGGTTTTGCCCTTATACTTGGAGGGGTATACTAGCAGTGACACGTTTAGGCCAGTCATCATGAACACATCGGCCAAAGTAGGAGTCATCATGCCATGGCAAAAAACGAAGGCATTGATAGCATTAGACCAGAAGTGGGAAGCTACCATTAGAAGGGATTCATTCCTAGGCATTTCTGACAGAGACAACTCTAGGCAATGATTGATGTCTTGATTGTCCCAGTGTCACACCCGTTTTAAGAACAAAAACAAGTGCATAAAAGGCTCATGTGAACCCCAGGAATAGTCGCACACATTAGTTGACAAATCATAAAAAGTACCATCACAGTGCTTATTACATAGCGAAATAAATATCCATTACATAGTCTGAAACAATTTAACTTTAACTAAACGAAGATAACTGCGAAAGCTCCAAAGGGACTGGTTGACTGGTTGACTCCAAGTCTAGTACTCATTGCGGTAATCATCAACCCAATCTTCATATGTGGTGTTTGAATGCAAGGGTGAGCACATACGTACTCAACAAATATAACACGGGGTTCATGAAGCTCAAAAGGTTATGCATGGTTCATAGCGGTAAGCATTTTAGGTAGATCAAATTCATATTAATATCAACAATTGCCAAGGTGATTTGCATAAGCTCAAATATCCATGATCATAAAGTAAATGACAATGATACAATAAATAAATAACACTTGCATAAGCCACATAGAAATAAGAACCCAATAATTCTGTGAGTTTTCCGAGCCGCTCGTGTCCGTGAGCACGGCTATCATGATAGTTTTTAACTCTGATCAGAGGTGTACAACTTTACCCACGAGTCGTGTTTGCCCATATGCCCGGGTTAATTACTCCCAAAACACTACCAAGGTGAGCGGGCAGGGTACACTATGAAACCTTTCAAGGGTTCGTCTAACAAGTCAGGGCCGCAAGGTTCGTGGCAGGGGGATGTAGAGCCAACCTGTCTACGGTCACACTCCTTCGCGGCTATGCCCATAGATTAGGAACCACACTATACCCGTCTTGGCACGCCCCTATTTGCACCATAAAGGTAACCACTGAACAAGCTAGAAAAGGTCCCCATACTGAGCTAAAGCCAGAGCCATATAGCCCTCGTGGTTGTACTGTATATCCCAGATTTTGCCGACAGATAAGCTCCTATAACCATTGTTGCTAAAAAGCGAGTTTAATCGTTATTGCATATAGTCATTAACAATGAAGATCATGTACATCTGATATGAGCACTAGCAACTAATCATATATAGTGGATCAAATCATAGGTGTCAAGGTAATCAGGATATCAATCTCTAGGATCAAACTATGGTAAACAAGGAATATCATGCATATGAATTATATTATTTGTGAATAGGACAACAAGGATAATCGCATGTTATACTTGCCTTCTTCAAAGTACTCTTGCTGATCCTGCTAGTCTTGATCAAAGAAAAACTCCGGCTCTTCAAAGGGTTGCTCAACGTCTATAATGATCAACAATCAACACCATTCATTCAACGGACAAACCTACACGAAGCAAACAAGACTATGGTTAGAACAGTACACCAACAGTAATAAAACAAGATAAAAAGTTTATAAAACTAATCTACGTATCACTACGATCACAACGATGTTTCGTTCACGAAAAACGGAGCTAGAACGACGAAGTTATGAATTTAACAAGTTCTCCTACGCAAAGGTATTAAATTAAATCTAATCACGAAATTAAAATTTTTCAAATCTAACTAACAGTGATACTAACATGTAGAGAATTTTATTACGAATCTAACGCAATTTGAATGGGTGAAAACGGATTTAAAACGAGTAAAATATAAGCATTTGAATAGGAGTGGCAATTTTGTAAATAGAAATTTTAATTTATTTTTCGAATTAAAAGAAATCCGATGGAGATTACGCTTTCTAGTGGAAAAGGCGTAATCAATGAGGGCGCCATGGATTGCGGGTTGAGACTAGAATCTTTCTAGGGGCTCTTTAGCAAGATTCCAGAGCGAAGGGGTATCTAGCCCTCTGGATCGTCCGATCAAGAGCGGACGGACGGGATTAGAACAGAGGGGGAGAAAGGAGATCCGGCCGGGAATAGTGGCCGGCACAGCAGTTCACCATGGGCTCCGCTGTGGGGCTCGCTGGTGGAAGCGACTATGGCCCTACGGGCCTTCATTCAACAAACCAAGGGGTTCCAGAGAAGGAGGGGAACAAGGCGGTCTCACCTAGGCCTTTAGTGCGGACAGAGGAGCCCTGGAGATGGCGGTCGACATGACGGGGCGGCGTGGGCTTCACTGCGAATGGCGACAGGCCGGTGAGGGCAAGGAAACACGAAATTGAGCACACAGAAGGGTTCGCGGGGTCTCATACCTTGTTTCGAAGGATGGAGAACGGCCCGCGGGTGACTGCGGAGCTCGGGACGATGCTAATCGCGGCAGCGGCGGTGCGAGCTCTGAAGACGGTGCTGCACAGCTAGGGCAAGGCGAAAGCGACACGTAGATGGGAAGAACTAGTTCGGGGGGGAGGGTGCGGGACTACTTATAGGCCCCCGAACCGATTTGGCAAGCAATCCCAGTGATTGAGGGCTTCGATTTCGTTCGATTCGAGCTCTGCTCATTGCGTTCTGCTCGGATACGGGAGGAAGAGGAGGGAGGCGCTGACGCGTGGGCCAGAGGGGTCAGCGGCACCAGGAGGAAAAGGAAGGGAGAGGAGAGCTGACTAGGGGGGCCCTGCTGTCATCGGTGCAAGGAGGAGGAGTGCGGCTCACCCGCACTGGGCTTTTGGCCGAGTCGGCCCAAGAGGGGGAAGGAAAGAAGGGAGAGAGGGGGAAAAGGCCTGCGGGGAGAGGAGGGCACTGGGCCGAGCAGCGAAGAGGAAAGGGGGAGGCCCACGGGGAGGAGGTGGCCTCGGGCCAAAATGAGGGAAGGAGTGAGGGAGAGAAAAAGAAAGCTTTTGCTATTTCCACAATTAATTTTCAATTAAATTTTCAAAAGCATTTTCAAATTGAGTTTTGGATATTTTCTCAAATCACTCCAAACAGAAACACAAATGCACCAGCATGAATGCTCACTCATGTTTCTACATGACAAGTTTTTAATTCACCAAACCATATATCTTATTTAGATTAAATGCATAGCAAGAGAAACATAAATAAATCAATTTAGCACTTTTCAAAACAATGCAAATTTTGGAGTGTTACACCCAGTGGCTGCTGCTCTTCTCCAACGTTCTCCAATACCAGTTTCGCCATACGGCTATTGGAGGGGATGGCTAGGTCTTGAAGGTGTTTTTCCACCGGTTGGGCGGATGGACTCCAGACTTGAAAGGAATTCTTAGAGTCTCTTTCTCGATAATCTCAGTTGGGTCAGGATTTCCCATCGGACCAAGAAGGTAAGAATTAGGATTTGCTGCATAAGGGATCAGAATCTCGTTCTTGTATTCCTTCAAAGAGATCAGAAAAGAATGAATCGGGAAGAAACAGGGGATCAATCGAGAATTGCCGAATGCATGAAGGTGAATGAAACTTACCTCTAGAATTTCATCCTGAGTCACCATTGAAGAGCTGGAATGGACTCAAGAGTACGCTGGAGCTCGAATTTTCTGAGCGGCGGCTATGGTGTTGAACAGTGTTGACCTAGAAGAAAAGAGGGAGCTTGTGGTCAATTTCAGAATAAAATGACTTTTATCCCAAAATTGAGGGGGCATGTGTTAACACTGGATTTTGGTACGCTCGGGAAAATGACAGGTGGGCTAGCAAGCAGTGGGTGTTCGAAGCATTCGGCAAGTATCCATGCGGTCGGCTAGGTTCGGAGCATTCGACAAGTATCCATGCGGTCGGCTAGTTTCGGAGCAATTCGGCAAGTGACTGTGCGGTCGGTTAATCTCCAAAGATTCGGCAAATGATCGTGCGGTCGACTATTATGAGAAAGGATGATTTTCTGTTGAAGAAGCGACAAAAACGGCAAGTGAGAGCCGAATCGGGCAACAGACATCACGACGATTAAGGAAATAAAGACACCGAAGGAAAGACTAGGGTTAGAAGTGTCGTGTTTTTCCTTTAATATTTGTAGTCGTGTCCTTTTAGGACTCATGTCATGACCAGGGTATAAATATAAACCCTTGGCCATTGTAAAAACAGTTTACAACCAAATCAATACAACCGGCCCTGTGCCAACTTTTGAGTCCTTTGTCGTGTCGTCGAGTTCTTCGAGAGGAATCATTGATCCGTCGACCTCCGTAAGTCCCGGCAACCTTGTTATCATGTCTAGTATCATGCAGTGGATTCAGATGTTGATGCAAGTAGTCTTGTTTGTTTTCAATGATCGTGCAATGGATCCTTGCTTGAGAATCAAGAAGTCTTCGCTTATGTTTCGTTTACGAGTAGATACCGTGCAGCAGGTGTTTGCTCGATATGCTTAGCAAAAGAAAGATAGTTATCGGCTCTATTAGATTTGGCAAGGTCTAGTAGATTCATTAAGTTATCATGTGTTGCATGTTTTAGATATTTTATATATTTGTAACACTCTTTTGCTCAATCTAGATTAATATGGTTCGGCTCTATTTTACTTTCTCTACAAATAGATCTTGCGTTCATAATAGCCGAGATAGTTTAATCTAGATTGTTACATGTTGCGGGTTCACGCATGTTAGCCATGTTTAATCTTTGATAGGGTTCAGTATCATGCGGCGGATATAAGCTTTAGATTGGTTTAATTATGTCTTGCTTACGTGTTCCTTCATCATGGATCCCAACTCGGTTAAATTGCCGAGCTTGGTTATGCTTCAACTCACAGTTAATTGTTATTCGTTCATACGTATTCTTCCCATGCACATACGTTCGGCAATCAACGTTTCACGTACTCCTTGTTTGTTTTAGCCGAATGATCTATAAGACTTGTTGGCAGACAGCTTCTATAGCTGTATGTCGTCGTAAGTGGCTTCAGGGCCGTATATATGGAACTGTCTGGTCTCATCCGACATGTTCCAGTTTTATATCTAATGATTTTCATCCCTTGTTAGTTCCAGGTCAAACTGATTGGCATGTTTCCAGATTTCGAAACACCCGGGCACCCGATTGAAGCCACGCTTTCCGGCTTGCTGTGTGTGAGGCACATTGAGTCATATTTTGTGTCAACACTTACCTTGTTCTAGAGATGGCATAGCTGCTGCTAATTGAGCTAATTGAGTTTCTAAAATTTTATTAAAACTCAATTGATTTTTCATGGCAGTGGCAAAGCTATCCATTTTCTCACCAAGAGTTTCAAGAACTTTATCAGTCGCAATCATCTTTTTATTTATACCATCATTAATCTTAGATTGACCGAGAACAAGATCATTCAATGAAGGCTGATTATTGTAGGAATTGTAATTGTTGTAATTGCTATTACCTCCATTACCTTGGTAGAAGGGGCGCGAATTCCAATTTCCTTGTTGTTGGGGTCGATACCCGTTATTGTTGTTGTTGTTGTTGTTGAAGTTCACGACCTCCTTCGATGTCTCAGGGCAATTGTTGCCTGAGTGATCATTTCCCCCGACACACCTTGCACCATGGATCAGCTTCAATAGCTCGTGTTGTGGCAGTGGGGTAGACAGCCTCTTGTTTCTTCTTGGAACCTTCTTCTATCTTCTTCATTAAGAGGTTCATCTTAGCAGAGAGCATGTCCACCTCATTGACGGTGTGCATACCTCTTCTCTTCGGCTGGAGACATTCCTCACCCCATCCTTGGTTGATCACCATTTTCTCGATGAGGTCCTTGGCATTCCTCACCGTGTGTTGGAGAAATGCCCCTCCAGTGGTAGCATTAAGGTGACTACGAGCCATACTAGATAGCCCGTGGTAGAATCCTTGGATCAAGATCCAATCGTCTATTCCATGATGAGGACAGGCATGAATGTACTCTTGGAGACGCTCCCATACTTCGGGAATCGTCTCGTCAAACTGTTGTTGGAAGCTTGAGATCTATCCATGAAGAGCATTGGTTTTGCCCGTCATGAAGAACTTCTTGAGGAATGCACTAGCACACCTCTCCCATGTAGTGGCCTCTTCTTTGTGGGCGTAGAACCATTGCTTCGCCTTTCCCAATATCGAGAATAGGAAAAGACGAAGGCGAATGGCGTCAGACGCCACTCCCTTGATAGTAAAGGTTCCACATAACTCCATGAAGTGTTGGAGATGAGCATTGGCATCCTCATGGGGCTTCCCGCAAAATGGGTTGGCTTGTGTTGACACCAAAGGTGGCAAACGGAAAAAGACCGCAAGCGTACAGTTGTCAAGTGTAGCTTTCACCGGGAGTATTTGAGGTATCGTATTTTCCACAGGGAACGAGAAGTGAGTTAACTAGGAATATGGGTATGTACTATGATGTATCAAGGGAGACTATGATAACTGGGTTGAGAGGTTCGATATAGCAAAGATATCTAACAAGGTATAGCTGGTTATACTGGCTTTATCAGCCCTTCTCTTGCAGGAGGCAATGGGATAGATTAGAAAGAGGACAAAACTCTAACTAGACCGCACCATCATGTTGTATTGAGGCCCTACTTTTTAAGAACTTATCTTACACCCGTGGTGGAATACGAGGACTAGATAGGGTTGTCACCACCTACTAGCTACCACAAACAATCCGTTCGAAAAGCGGTTTACAAAGGTAAGATCTAGCCTAGACACCACGTCTACACTTATCTTACTACTTTAACCTTGGCCTAAGATTAAAGCACTTCACTCAGAGTAAAGCGATGAACAAGCGCGAAAGGTTGTATAACAGCTAAACCAGATTTAGAATACTGAATGCTATAAAGAACTCAGAAGAAGTCACTTACAAGTGCTAAACTTAGAAGAGACTCGCATCTGCTGAGGAAGAACTCCAGAGAAGATTCTCGACAGACCCGGAGCTTTCTCCAGAAGAATTCCCTCACTCTCCTCCAACTAGCATAACACTACTGAAGAGCTACGCTAAGAGACTAGAGAGTAGTACTTCTCCAATGAGGCACACCTGGTAAGGGAGCTCTAGAGGTCTATTTATAGCTAGAGGTGGAGTAGGGGCTACTCCAGTGCCACGTCAGCGATCCGCGTCACCTTCATCAACCACCATAGGATCCAACCGACCTCAGAACCGCCTTAGGATGGATGGGGATGATTTCCAGCATGTGGGGAGTGAGTGAGGCGGTTGTGGGAGTTGGAACCGCCATAGGGGCGGTCGGACGACCATACCACTGGCCTATGGGCCCTCCCTTTCTCTTCTAGAAGGTGCCCCACTGGTCAGGGACCAAGTGGGGGGCTGGTGGGCCCCATGGGCGGTCGGCCAACCCCCTATAGTGGTGTGTGGCCCACTTCTGCCTTCTGGATGCTGGTCCCACCTGTCATAAGCCTTAGGTGTTTGTTCTGAGTTGATTGTCACGCTTATCTCTTTGATGTGGGTCCATGGATCCTTGTGATACAAATCTGAACCGTTGGGAGGAAACACACTTGGATCCAAGGGGTAGAGAGTGCTCTAGAGAGTGTTGCTCGGATCATGAGGGATTGGGATGCCTAGTGGCCCGATAGGGTGGTCGGCCGACCCCTAAGTGGGCCCACTAGCTCCCAAAAAGTCCCCATTTGTCGTTACCTGCACTCAAATAGTCAAGGGACATGTGGAACTAGTTATTGGGAAAAATATGTTCATGTTATGCTTGTTTTCCTTCAAATATGAGGATGTTGATGGTATTTTGATGGTGACAAAATGGCTCGAATTTACCGTCAACAGCTTGCACCATGTGGATCAAGGCGGGCTTCAGCTCGAAGGTGGCATCCCCGAAGTTGACTTCAGGGCCCTGAGCTACGTGGGTAGCGGATGGAGCTAAGAAGTCAGAGATCGCCTTCTGGGCCATAGCTTCCTTGAGTGGTGGTGTAGAGCCTCCTTCCGTCAACGGATCCAGGGTCGAGATGAACCTCTGACGGGGAACTTGATGATGGCTAATCCTCCTCAACAACTGCTCGGGATCTTCTAGATAATTCCCCGGTAGTTAGAAACCGCTCATACACTGTCTGGCTTCACAAGAAAGGAAGACACAGACAGGGGTAGGGCCCTATGACTAATTTATAACTAAGTTAATGTGAATCTCTAGATTCAATCTAATTAAAATTTCTAGGCTATGCTTTCCCTGGCAATGGCGCCAGAAATGCTTGTTGGTATTTCTTATGACTATTGGATAATTCTGCAAGCGCACAGATTATACCGCTATAGCACTTCACCCAGGAGTATTCCAAGGTATCGTAATTTATATTTTCCCAACGGAAAGCTGAGCTAGAAATGATAATTAGAGAGAGATCCTAGAGAGCACCACAACTTAGTATCAACTAGTATAGGGGGTAATCGATATAAAGTGATAGGAAGGGTTGATGAATGAATAAGTCAAGGTAAATGATAACTTAGAGATAACTAGATAGTATAGCTAGGTGGGAGGACAACGAGAGAGTATAGGGACTCCTATGTAATTCACTCTACTTCAATATACTTAGCAAATTAATTAGTCTAAACACTATAGTTTGTCTCCTCAATACAAGTATGCTAGGCGAGAGGATATATCAGTAGGAGGGAAAAACTCCTACTGGACCACGCTTCCTTTTTATAGGGGTCTTACCTTTTAAGAACTTGCCTAAGAACACGTGATGGAATACAAAGATTAGACACGGCTGTCACTCTCTTTCTAGCTACCACAAACAATCCATGCAACAAGCGGTAACCAAAGGTAAGATGATGTATAAGCACCACGCTTACGCACAACTTACTACTTTGACTATGATCTATAACCAAAGCACTCTATGACAGGCAATGATCGCATACGGGAAAGGCCACAAGGATCACAGACTATTGATGTAAAGGCTAGTAATAGGAAAAGCATATAACAAGACTATAACAAGTATAGAAATGCTCAAAGTAAATACTAAGTAAAGTAGAGGAAAAGTAATATATTGAATAAGGTAAAGTCTTACAAAGAAGGAAAGATACAAGAGCTATACCAGACTTTCCAGAAGACAACTCCGAAAATCCTGAGCGCAGCTCGACTCTACTCTAACTCCCACTCTAGACTAACTACTAGAACAATCTAAGGAATAGAGCTTGTAGGCTTCTTCACCATGAATGAAGAGGAGGGTGTGAGCCTCTATTTATAGTGGGAGGTGGAGTAGGGGCTACTCCATCGTCACATCATCGATCTAGGAGGCTTCAAATCTCCACCCTTGGATCCACCGCCTCTAAACCATCTTAGAGTGGATGGTTGTGATCTTCAACATGTGCTAAATAGGTATGGCAGTTGCCAGGACCTGCACCGACCTTGGGGGAGGTCGGTCGACCCCCCCTATGGCCTGTGGGCCATGCCATCACCTTCTAGAAGCAGCCCCACTGGTCAGGGACCAAGTGAGGGGCTGGTGGGCCCAGTGAGAGGTCGGCCGACCCCCCTTTGGGGTCTCTGGCCCACCTCGGCCTTCTAGATGTTGGTCCCACTTGTCATCTGGATGGGTTGTTTTCATCTAAGTTGTTTGTCATGTTGATCTTTTTGATGTGGGCCCATGGATCCATGTTAGTTGCATGAGAGCCATTGGGAGGAAGCACAGAGTGATCTGAGGATTAAGATTCACTCTGGAGTGCTTCTCCTGATCATGGCCAGAGGGGAGAGCTGGTGGGCCCTATAGGAGGTCGGTCGACCCCCTAGGTGGGTCCCACTAGCTCTCCTTTGCTCTATTTCTTCATTCCTGCATTCACATACTCATGGACATGTGGAACTTGTTATTTAATAAAGTATGCTCAAGATGTGATTGTTTTGTCCTTGATCCTGAGGTCGTTGATAGCATTTTGGTTATGTAAAAGTGTATCATTTTTTATGCCAACACACTCATCGCATTCCTACAGATCCTTCTGTTTCACCTTCTCGAGAGCCCCAACGAAGACTCAATAACGCGATGAGAGAAGTAGTTAAAAAGGAAGTTTTAAAATTGCTGCATGCAGCGATTATATATCTCGTGCCGCACAGTGAGTGGGTAAGCCCAGTGCAAGTTGTGCCTAATAAGGGAGGCATGACTGTTGTCATGAATGAAAAGAACGAGCTGATTCCACAATGCACTGTCACAGGATAGCGGATGTGTATAGATTATAGAAAGTTGAACAAAGCTACAAAAAAGGACCACTTTCCTTTACCTTTTATAGATGAAATGTTAGAGAGGTTATCCAACCACTCGTTCTTCTGTTTCATAGATGGATATTCAGGGTATCATCAAATCCCGATCCATCCTGATGATCAAAGCAAAACCACCTATACATGCCCCTATGGAACTATGCTTATCGTAGAATGTCTTTTGGGCTATGTAATGCTCCAGCCTCATTTCAAAGATGCATGATGTCTATATTTTCTGACATGATTGAAGATATTATGGTAGTTTTTATGGATGATTTCTCTGTTTATGGAAAAACTTTCGATAGTTGTCTTGAAAATTTAGATAGGGTTTTGCAAAGATGTGAAGAAAAGCATTTAATCCTTAATTGGGAAAAATGTCATTTTATGGTCAAATAAGGAATAGTGCTAGGACACCTAATATCTGAAAGAGACATTGAGGTAGATAAAGATAAAATTGAAGTAATCGAATAGTTACCTCCGCCTGTAAATGTGAAAGGAATAAGAAGCTTTCTTGGTCATGCTGGTTTTTATCGTAGATTCATAAAAGACTTTTCATTTATTGCTAGACCACTTACTCTTTTGCTAGCCAAGGATGCTCCTTTCATATTTGATGACGCTTGTTTAAGAGCTTTTGAATTGTTAAAGAAAGTGCTCATCTCTGCACCAATCATTCAACCCCCTGATTGGTCTTTACCTTTTGAAATTATGTGTGATGCTAGTGATTATGCTGTGGGGGAAGTTTTGGGACAAACTAAGGATAAGAAGCATCATGCAATAGCTTATGCTAGTAAAACTTTGACAGGACCTCAACTTAATTATGCAACCACTGAAAAAGAGCTCCTGGCTGTTGTTTTTGCTATAGATAAATTTAGATCTTATTTAGTAGGAGCTAAAGAAATTATTTATTCTCATCATGCTGCTTTAAAATATCTGCTCACTAAAAAAGATGCTAAACCTCACTTAATAAGATGGATCCTGCTGCTCCAAGAATTTGACTTCGAGATAAAAGATAAAAAAGGAGCAGAAAACCCTGTCGTTGATCACTTGTCTAGAATGTATTTTAAGAATCCGCAGGAACTACCCATCGATGATTCACTCCGGGATGACATGCTCTATGGAATCAACAGATCTAACCCTTGGTATGCAGATATTGTTAATTTTATGGTTTCAGGATACATACCACCAGGAGGAAACAAAAACAAGCTTATTCAAGAGAGTCATTCACATATATGGGATGAGCCATACCTCTTCTGAGTATGTTCTGATGGCTTACTCAGGAGATGTGTGACTGTCGAAGAAGGAATGAAGATCATTGAAAGATGCCACTCATCACCATATGGAGGTCATTATGGAGCATTCCGTACACATGCAAAAATTTGGCAATGTGGATTCTACTAGCGAGCAATGTATGAAGACACTAAAGAATTTATCCGAAGATGTGGGCCATGCCAAAGACACGGAAACATAAACTCAGGAGATGCTATGCCACTCACCAGCAATATGCAGATAGAGCTCTTTGATGTTTGGGGAATCGATTATATGGGACCATTTCCCCCTTCAAAGAATTGTGAGTATATATTGGTGGCGGTTGATTACGTCTCCAAATGGGTGGAAGCACTACCTTGCAAACATGCCGACAACATAAATTCAAAGAGGATGTTTGAAGAGATCATATTTCCAAGATTTGGAGTCCCCAGAATAGTAATAAGCGATGATCACATTTCATTGACATACGTTTTGAGAAATATCTAGCAAAGCATGGGATCCACCACAACGTCGCAACACATTATCACCCTCAGACAAGTGGCCAGGCAGAGACCTCAAAAAAACAAATCAAGAATATTCTTTAGAATACAGTAAATGAGATGGAAACAACATGGAAGAACAAGTTACCCGATGCACTCTGGGCATACCGGACTGCATATAAAACTCCAATTGGAATGTCTCCATATCAACTCATGTTGAACTAGAGTTGTCACCTACCTGTTGAACTAGACTTCAAAGCACACTGGGCTATAAGGAGATGGAATATGAATTTGGACGCTGCTGGAGAGAAAAGACAAATGCAATTATCAGAACTAGAGGAGTGGAGAGAAAAAGCATACCACAATTCAAAGATCTACAAGGATAGAGTTAAACGATGGCACGACAAGAAGATCAAAAAGGAGTTTGCACCCGGAGATAAGATTACTTTTTAATTCCAGGGTAAAGCTCTTCGGACACGGAAAACTACGATGCAAATGGAAAGGACCATATAAGGTAATTAATTCATCATCCCATAGAGCGATCACACTTCAAAACAATGAAGGTACGTTATTCAAGGTAAATGGCCAACGTCTCAAAATATTTTTAGAACCCAATAAAGAATTAGAAGAAATAGATGTAATTAATTTCTATCTTTTAAGTGAATTTTGAGGCCCAATCGCTTTAATTTTGCATCTTGGGCCATGCATATGTTATTCGGTTAGTAGAAATTTCTAGAAATGAGTATGCAAAGGAGGCCCAGGAGCGGAGACGTGGCCACGGCGGGCGCCCTAGGGCACAGGGCGGCCGCCCTACCCCTACAACCTCTCGTCGCCGCCTTTTGCAGTCCCGAACCTTCTAGGTGCCCCTATCCGATAAACCTTGCATAACAGTTATCCAATCATTTTGCCATGAGATTTGCTCCGTAGATGCTTCTAGATGTCATTTTCCACCCCTATATAAACAACCCCTAACGTCAGTATTCATCATCATTCAATCATTTCTCTAGCTTTTGCCTAGACGCTTGCTAGATTTCCTTGCTCCCATGGCCAGCAGCAGCAACTTCGATAGGAGGATAGTCCCCGATGGGATTAACCTCAACCAAGTCCAGCAAGAAGATCCAGACTCCAAAGCTCTAGTTGTAGTCCACAATGCTCGCCTGCTTGCAACCATTCCTCCAAAGCAGCATAACTATAGTAAATTCTACTACGCTCAGCTTGTCCTCGTTGCACCACCGCAACCACTCCTGCTCAAGGGACCGAAGGAGGAGCCCATCGTCAAGGTGCCTGCTGGGACCAAGATCCTCCCACCGAAGCTCAAGGAAAGGATCGTGGGAGTGAAGACCAACCGAAGAGGAGAGATCAATAGTGTCAAGTACACTACAGAGGAAGAACGTCCCTACTTCGAGGGAATTCGCGCATCAAAAGTCAGATTTGTGCCACCAAAGGACACCCTAAAGCACTCTCTCAACTCTTTTGAGTTATCTCCAAAGCGCCGCAAAACCGTAGCAGATTTAGATAAAGACTTCCATTGTAGGGATGACACGATCATCAACCTCCAAACCTCTGTAAGCTCTCTCTAGACAGGTCACAAACCTGAGCACTGTCATAGAGAACCTTAGACATGAGACAGATAGGCTTAGTGAGAGAGTGAAGATCTTAGAACGTCGCTAAACACATTAGTGAGATATGTGATCGATGAGGCAAGATTAGATTCATTCACCCATTAGTTATAAATCAGTTTGTTTTGATCCATTCCACTATGATAAGTGCCTCAAATAAGATTGAATAAAGATCATTTCTATTATTGTACCTCGCTTGCCTCCACTTTGTTTATTATTCAAGAGAACAGGAAACAAGTATGGGGGAGACCCCCGATGATGAAATGAACAAATTCAACCACAACAATCAAAAATTTTGGAAACAAACAATGCGAGGGGCCACCCAAGCTGAGTGGCCGCCCCACTGCCCAGGGCGCCTGCCCTAGGTAGAGCACCCTCCACTTCATCCTTCGACTATGGTCAAGTTTGCACTCTGCATGTTACATATCTCCATACATATTCCTCAATTTCGATTCGTGCAATAAATAACTCTTTAAACATGATGAATTGAAAAGATAAAACATTTTTAATCATGCTTGTAAGATAGACTCACTTTAGGAAGTTTCCTGGAGTCCTACTATTGTTGGAAATTTATTAAGAGACTCCATGTTACTTAAGTCATTGTGGAATGTGAGATGGTAGAATATGAGAACTTGATTCTTGATAATTTTTGTCACTTGTAGAATTTCTTTAAAATGGCTATTATCCTCTATAAGTTTTATACATATCAATCAAAGCCAAAGAGCTACTTGCTTTGTATTGAGTTTGTTCAAACCGAGTAGATCCTTGTTGAGAATTTTATCATACTCCAAAGATCAAGAACTTTCTTTTCAAAATATAAAAAGGTTCACTCTTCTGAAGTATTATTGCATTAGAGGCATGGGCTATGCAAAAATATGAAATTTGAGGAAATAAAAAGGGGCAAGTGCCCGACAACCTTGCGGAAAAATGGACATGTGTCCCATAGTACAATTAGGGGTACTTCGGCACCCACCTGAAAAATAATGATAGCCCATGGTTCCTCTAATAGCAATAAGCTAGCAAGAGATGACAAAGTACAATAATAATATCAAAAAGTCTTGATCTAAGAGTATGACATTACTCTCCTCGGATCCCGTTTTGACTAGGCAATACATGCAAAGTAAGTATGCCACATCTACCTATACTTTTTAAGATCCATATATGAGCGATCTGAGAGCACCACTATGAGGAAAGAAGTAAGCTAAATATGCAAAAAAAACTCCAAGTGACAGGATTGAAATAAGAATGGGTCTCTACTTCTAGCTGCTCTATTCCTCAGCTGCTCACAGTCATATGGTGGACACTACTAAACTTTGACAGTACAGGTATAAAGGGGGGCTTATGTTTAAAACCATCCTTTTCTTGAGGACGAGTAAAAGCCTAAGTATGGGGGAGCTTGTTGACACTCCTTATGTATCAATTTTAAGTGTCAACTAAGCATGAGAAAGGATATATTTGCAACATACCACCTAGACATAGGGTTTTAACTAATAGAATTCCACGAGTTTTGGTGTTTATCTATTTCTACAGGGAGATAATTGCAAAATACCAAAAGAGGCCCACAAGTAAGGATTACATAGACACATAACACCTCCGTACGAAAAAGAGCAATCTAGAAGACTCCAGAACCACCCCCCTGGAAGGAGGGACCCACCTGTCAGCAAGGTAGGGCGGGCGCCCCCCCAGGGCGGCCGCCCAAGGCCAAGAGCCAATGAGGCTCCGCCTCGCGGATTAGGGTTCCACCGCCTTTGAGGATCAATCTAAACCATACAATTAAGTCGGTTTGATCCAACGGCCGACGTTCATTTGAGGGGGCAATATAAGGAGGACCCCTAGCCCCCTGGCAAAAGGCAATCCATTAATCATTATCATATCTTCCAGAAAGGATTCGCCTGAGAGGGTCCTTTATGCATCTACTCTCTAGGGCTTAGCATTCAAGAGAAACTATCTTTAGTTTCCATGTGAGATTAGAGTTTACTCTTCTAGATTGAGAGAGATAGAGTGGAGGTGTAGATTGGAGGATGTTGACACCGTTTTTCAGTACGTGTCAAATGAGCTAAGGCTTGACTGGTCAGCGGTCGTTTCCCATCGGCATCGGGAAATCGTGAGCCAGTCTTGCTGATGGGGATATGCTGTGGGAAGACTAAGTGTATTGCCGATGGAGGCTGGATGGTCCTTGCCAATAGTTAATTGGTGAAGTTAGGTCGCCTGGGCTATAAAGTTGCTGTTGCCGATTGCCGATGAGGAGCCGTTGCCGATTGCCGATGAAGAATGGTTGCCGATTGCTGATAGGGACTGATTGGTGAAGACAGTTACTAGTACAAGTGGTCGATCGGGAAATATTGCCGACGCCGATAGGCATAGGGTGGCGATGAAGTACAGGGTGACTTAGCGTGTGATATCAGCGGAGGATTACTGATGGCCAAAGAAGGAAACTGCGGATTGAAGGGATCTGCCGATGGAAAGTTTCCATCAAGGAAAGGCATAAGGAAACTGGTGATTTTGTTCCAGTATTATTATAGCAGTTTGAGTCCGACTCTTGCATGAGTCGTTTATTTTCCTTTAAAATAGGCATGTTTGTTTAGGAAAATAAGTATTGTTATTTTAAATCCGACTCTTGCGCAGGTCAGTTTCCTTAAAGTTAGGAGTTTGTTTTAGGAAGGATACGAGTCGTGTCTTTGTACAACTCTCCATGCGAGAGTATAAATATGTACCCGAGGGCTGCGTGTAAAAATCAATCAAATATCAAACAAACCAATTTATTCGTATTCTACTTTTTATCGCAATTTATCCTTTACTGCATTAGCTGTAGTTTATCAACGAGTTCTTCAAGCTTCGACGGGCTGCATCAGCTTGATCTCCGTCAAACCCTTGCAAGTTCCGCGTGGGAGTACCTCTGAGCTTTGGCATCCGGGTGCATCGTTGTTGCCTCGTTCAGCTCTGCTCTAGTTATCCGGATCAAGCCTCCATCCCAGCATCCGGGCGCATCGTCGTTGTCTGGATTGGATCTTGTTCTAGTTATCGTCCTTGTCGATTAACTGGTCAAATCGACTGGCACGCCTCCGGATATCGAATTTCGGGTATAAGCCCGAGGTGTTCGCAGATCCTGACGCTTTTTGTGTCAACACCTCTTTTGGCACGCTCGGTGGGACCCGATCAATCAAATTATACATCTATCATGGGTGATCACACCGACGTTAACCAGAGGAACGTCATCGAAGTCTCCGAGGCCGATTTAAAAGATGATCAGAAGCTGGCCATGGAGCGGGCTGTGGAGGAGTACAAACAATTGTATCTCAAATCCTTCAGCCTAAGCGGAGCGGCGAAGCAATTCAGAAGCAAGATCCGTCGTTGCCACGGCAGGTCACGTATGACGCCAATCCTGGTAAGTTACAAGAGATGGTTAATTCTGCTGTAAGTCAAGCCTTAATTAGCCACTCCAACGTGTTGTCCAATACTATCTACAATGTTGTTGCGCAATCATTCAAAGAAGGACGTGCACCGCAATATGTTGGTCCAACGTACCATCAACCTGGATCGGCATCTATAAGCCCATCGACAGCCCCAATGGCGTCTTCC
This sequence comes from Microstegium vimineum, assembly GCA_022036555.1. Lineage (NCBI taxonomy): Eukaryota > Viridiplantae > Streptophyta > Magnoliopsida > Poales > Poaceae > Microstegium > Microstegium vimineum. Next base: position 24,450,754 of record CM039140.1, read on the forward strand.
ACTGCTGTTGAACCGTCTGCCGATGTGGCTACATCGCCAAGACCAAACCCTGGCAGCGTCGCCAAGTTCAACACAGATCCAGTGGCGTCGACAAATTCAGGACCTGCTATCCAAAGTCAGCCAGCCCCTGCTAACTAGTGGGGATACGGTATGCCTCCAAATCTATATGCTGGTTCTAATTTGGTACAGGGAGATAGCCCAGCCTGGAAGGGCTCTGTGGTATCGGCAACGCACTCACAGTCGGTGGCCCCTATGACGCATTACTCTGCGCCTTCTCCAACTGTGCGAGTGCCGTCAGAAGAGCTTCAAGTGATTCCCAAGATACCTCTGATGCCACCATCGGCGAGCTCTATGCCGATGCAACACATGATAGCAGCCGACAGTCAACCTCCGGTGGCAAATCCTCAAGCTGGAGTGTTACTTCCCCAAGGTAATCTAGTGATTGATTGCTCTAGAATACAAGAGCCACACGCTCCAGTCAGTTATCAGCCATCGGTAAGTCATATGCCGATGATTTATAATCCTGGGTGGGTCAACCAGCCGCCAGCTCAACTGCCTGGCGTGTCAATGCATCATTATGGAGGCCCAGCATACACTCAGAGTGGACCATCGGCACAACAACCGATGAATACAATGACTCAACCTAACCTCCCAAGTGTGCAAAACCATCCATCGGTACATCAACCGATGCATAGTGTCTAGATGACTGGTGCTGCGCCCGTGACTACTCCGCATCATCTTCAAGAGGCGCATCAACCGGCTCCACCAGTCAACAACCAACCAATGAGTCAGCAAGAGCAGGACGCATATTGGGCCGATAAGATCGCCGAAGTTATGAAACAACAGTTCGGCATCAAACCCAAAGTCAATACATACTCTTATCGGACTCCGTATCCTCCCGCATATGACTTGATTCCTCTTCCAAATCGGTACAAGGTGCCTGATTTTACCAAGTTCTCCGGCCAAGATGACACATCAACGATGGAGCATATTATTCGCTTCATTATCCAGTGCGGAGAAGCTGCCAGCAGGGAGGAGTTAAGGGTGAGATTGTTCTCTTCGTCATTGTCTGGATCGGCATTCACATGGTTTATATCACTGCCTCCAAACTCTGTAATCACATGGGCCGATCTAGAGAGACAATTTCACAAATACTTCTTCGCGAGCATACATGAGAAGAAGCTTACCGATTTGGTCAAGATGAGGCAATGCAATGATGAGAAGAAGCTTACCGATCAGTAGAAAGCTTTGTTCAGAGGCTGCGGGACGTGAAGAACAAGTGCTACAGCTTGGTACTTGATGATCGGCAGCTGGCAGATTTGGCCTTCCAAGGGTTACTGCTGCACATCAAGGACAAGTACGTGTCCCAAGAGTTTGAAAGCCTAAGTCATCTGGTGCAAAGGATTGCCGATCAAGATATCAAAACCTTTAAGCCCAGGAAGACTTGGAACAAGAAGGTGACCTTCATTGGGCAAGAAGAAGATTCTGGGTCAGATGGAGAACTGAACGTCGATGCCGCCGAATGGGTGAAGGATAAGAAGCCTGTGTCTTGTTCGTTCGGCCAGAAAGAAGCTGAAAGGTTCACCTTTGACATCACCAAGGCCGATAGGATGTTTGACTTATTACTTCAAGAAGGGCGAATTAAGTTGGCGCCTAACCACAGTAATTCCATCGGCCGAGGAGCTCAAGAAGATTAGGTACTGCAAGTGGCATAATGCAACCTCACACAGTACCAATGACTGCAAGGTATTCAGGCAGCAGTTGCAGTCAGAGATTGGATCTGGGCGTATTAAGTTTGAAAATTCTAAAGTCCAGAAACCGATGAGGATAGATCAGCACCCGTTTCCAAACAACATGGTGGAAGCTAGTGGGAAAACTAAAGTGCTGACATTGGAAGCTGCCAGGAAGAGCTCATCGATAGATCCTGACCATCAAGTAGCTGAGCGTGACGCAAGAAGGTTTGTCGATGACCGAAAGGGTAAGAAGGTTGCCAATGAAGGTAGCAGTGCCAACAGGGCTCCTGCGGTTGTAATCACACACAAGCAGCCAAGGCGAGATCATCGGCGATTACGTGAAGAGCGATATCGGTAAGAGGAAGAGGAGCACCAGGAGTGGCTTCGGCACAAGGACCACTGGAAGTGTCCCTTCTTCGTTCACTGCTGGGAAGAGGGCATCAAGCTGCCTACTGCGGATAATTGCCCAGAGTGCAATGGGTATTACACTGCCGATTGGTCAGGTAAGAGACCTTGTTTTGATGATCAGGCATCCAGATACGCCAAGCCGCTCAGAGAGAACAGATTGGCACATGACTGACTGGGGGGCAAACTCAGGGCCCATGATAGGCTTGGCAGACGTGTTGATCAAGAGGAGCTGGACGAGATGGCCAATGCAAGAGTGCCTGACGAAGATATATTCTCCAGAGATCCCAACATCAGAAGGAGTGTCGATGCAAGCAGCGGGAAGCAGCGCCAGCCTGTCTTGAAAACCAAGCTTCCTCAGTGGTGCCCTAAGGGTCTAACCAAGACTCAGAAAAGAAGGATTCAGCGCCAACGCCGTGATGACCTGTATGATGATGAAGAACCCTCAAGGGAAAAGCAGTGGAGGTCAAAGCGCAAGGACAGGGATCCATCGGTAGATATTAATATGGTCGTCATGTTGACGATGGAGTTTATGGCACCTGTCAGTGATGATGAGGAGCCTGCTGAGATGGCACAATTGGTGCTGGATCCGATGACGGCTGTCTTCGAAAAGCCTGCCGATGATGAGAGGCAGCACCTAAGGGCTTTGTTTGTTAAAGGCAAAGTGGATGGACAGCCAATGACAAAGATGCTAGTCGATGGTGGGGCATCAATAAACATAATGTCGTACGTTGTGTTCAGAAAACTTGGGAAAGGCGACCAGGACTTAGTCAAGACTGACATGAAGCTCAAGGATTTCGAAGGTAACGTGTCGACAACCATGGGTGCCGTATGTGTTGACTTAACCATCGGCAGCAAAACTTTGCCGACGACATTTTTTGTAATCAGTGGCAAAGGGACTTACAACTTGCTCCTCGGAAGGGATTGGATCCACGGCAATTGCTGTATTCCTTCCACCATGCATCAAAGCCTTGTGCAGTGGATCGGGGACAGAATTGAAGTCATTCGAAGTGAAGCCCCATCTACTGTTGCATCGGCAGAATCGGAGACTTATGAGCAGACCAGGTGCATATCTGGTGAAGCCTGGGACAAAGAGTTCCTCAAAGTTGCCGATTACCACATTACACCGATCCAAGCAGTCGGTTCTGAAGAAGAGTTTTAATGGATCAGTTCGCCGATGACGGAAAACTAGGACAGGGCTTTACGTCTGCCGATGATTTACTTGAGATCGACATCGGCGATGGTAGTAAACCTAGACCTACTTTTATTAGTGTTAAGTTAGATTCCCAATGTAAACAGCAGTTGACTGATTTATTAAAGGAGAATAAAGATTGTTTTGCTTGGGATTATACAGAGATGCCTGGTTTAGACCGATCGATAGTTGAACATCGGTTACCCATCAAGTCTGGTTTCCAACCACATCGGCAACCTGTGCGCCGATGCAATCCTACTATTCTGCCCGACATCAAGACTGAGATTACCAAGTTAATCGAAGCTGGGTTTATTCGGCAATGTCGATACGCCGAATGGATTTCTAATGTGGTTCCTGTGTATAAAAAGAATGGAAAGCTTCGTGTGTGTATTGATTTCAGGAACCTTAACAAGGCTACGCCGATGGATGGCTACCCGATGCCCGTTGCCGATCTGTTGATCGATGCTGCTGCTGGACATCAAATTATTAGCTTCATGGATGGTAATGCTGGGTATAATCAAATATTCATGGCTGAAGAAGACATATCCAAGACTGCTTTCCGATGTCTAGGTCATGTTGGCTTATTTGAATGGGTAGTCATGACTTTTGGCTTGAAAAATGCTGGTGCTACTTATCAGAGAGCAATGAATTTCATCTTTCATAAGTACATCGGCACGATAGTTGAAATCTACATTGATGACGTAGTGGTTAAGTCTGGAGATTTCAAGAAGCATCTTGCCGATTTGCGGAAAATATTAGAGTGCACGAGAGAGCACGGGTTGAAAATGAATCCTAACAAGTGCGCATTTGGCGTATTGGCAAGACAATTTCTGGGTTTCATGGTGCATCAGAGAGGTATTGAGATCGGCAAGAAATCCATCGATGCAATTAACAAAGTGGTTGCTCCTACAAACAAGACTGAGCTGCAATCTCTGATCGGCAAAATTAATTTCATCAGAAGGTTTATATCTAACTTATCTGGTAAGATTAAGTCCTTTAGCCCATTGTTGAAGTTGAAAGCCGATCAAGAATTTACATGGAAAGAAGAACAACAGTTAGCCTTGGAGGAGATCAAGGGATATTTGGTGAACCCTCCAGTCTTGGTTCCACCTCAACACGGGAAGCCTTTCAGGTTATATTTGTCTGCCGATGATGGCGTTATTGGGTCAGCCTTGATTCAAGAATTTGAAGGGAAGGAACGTGTAATATATTATCTGAGCAGAAGGTTGGTGGATGCTGAGACCAGGTATTCGGCCATAGAGAGATTGTGCTTATGTTTATATTTCTCTTGCATTAAATTGAGGCATTATTTATTGTCGGTTGAATGCACTGTTATCTGCAAAGATGATGTGGTTAAGTACATGTTGTCGATGCCGATATTAAGTGGACGAATCGGTAAGTGGATTTTGGCACTTTCAGAGTTTGACCTGAGATATGAATCGGCTAAGGCAGTCAAAGGTCAGGTAATGCCGATTTTGTTACATAGCATTGCAATATGGTGAGCTCTGTGGAGATTTCTCCTTGGACTTTATTCTTTGATGGGTCTACATGCAAACACGGAGCAGGTATCGGTATTCTCTTGAATTCACCCCGAGGACAGAAGTATGAAATTTCGTTGCCGATTGTTGCTACTTCAACAAACAATCAGGCTGAGTACCAAGCTTTGCTTAAGGGGTTAGAATTACTCAAGGAAGTACGTGCCGATGCTGTTGAAATCTTCGGTGATTCCATGTTGGTGATTAACCAATTGATCGGGACATATGAATGCCGAAGTGAAATTTTGATTGCAGCCCATGAAAGGTGTTTGCAGTTGTTAAAAGAATTCATAGAGTATCGTCTTGAGCACATTCCTAGGTTGCATAATGAAGAAGCCAATCGGTTAGCACAGGATGCCTCAGGTTATCAGCCGATTCAAGAAGTCATGCCATTGATAACAGTTATCGATGACTGGAAAAGCGAAATTGCTGATTACTTAAGGAATCCGTCCAAGAAAGTTGAGAGACGTCTAAGGTTTCAAGCCACTAAGTATGTGCTCCTTGACGATGAATTGTATTATCGGACGATTGACGGAGTTTTGCTTAGATGCCTCGGTAAAGAGGAATCAAAAGAATTGATGGGTGAAATCCATGAAGGTGTGTGTGGAGCGCATCAATCGGCATTCAAGATGAAGTGGATGATTAGGCGGAATGGATATTATTGGCCGACAATCCTTGAAGATTGCTTCAACTATTTCAAAGGGTGCCAGGACTGTCAGAAGTTTGGTAATGTGCAGAGGGCACCTGCGTCGGCAATGAATCCTATAATCAAGCCTTGGCCGTTCAGAGGATGGGCTATTGATCTCATCGGCCAGATTTATCTGCCATCGAGTAAAGGGCATAAGTTTATACTTGTTGCTACCGATTACTTCACTAAATGGGTTGAGGCAATTCCCTTAAAGAAAGTGACATCGGCAAACATGGTGGATTTCGTTAAAGAACACATTGTGTACCGATTCGGTATTCCTCAAACTATTACTACCGATTAAGGAACCATGTTCACATCGGGAGAGTTTGATGAATTCGCTGCTAGTATGGGGTTCAAGGTATTGAATTCTTCTCCTTATTATGCACAGGCTAACGGTCAAGCTGAAGCGACTAATAAAGGAGTTATTAAGCTTATAAAGCGCAAGATTGAAGAAAACCCTAGAAGGTGGCACGTGGTGTTAAACGAAGCCTTATCATCATATCGGATGGCTTGTCATGGTGCAACCAAAGTCTCGCCGTATCAGTTGGTCTATGGACACGATGTTGTCCTGCCTTGGGAAATTAAAACTAGTTCTAGGCGATTATCTTTTCAGGATCAGTTAATGACCGATGATTATGCTACTCTGATGAAAGATGAGTTAGAAGATTTGGCAGGTCATCGGTTGAGGGCATTGATTAGCATTGAAGAGAATAAGAAGAGGGTTGCCAGATGGTATGACAAGAAGGTAAAGGTAAAGGAATTTGCTGATGGTGATCTAGTGTGGAAATTGATTTTACCGATCGGGACTAAGAGTTCTAAGTTTGGAAAGTGGTCTCCTAATTGGGAAGGTCCTTATCGGGTAAAACAGTCTGCTCCTGGCAATGCTTACATTTTGGAAACTCTCGAAGGAGTTGCATTCTCTAGAGCGATCAACGGCAAATACTTAAAAAGTATTACCCTAGCATATGGGTAGACGCATAGTGTGCTCGTTTGAATGCCGATGAAAGAGAAAATTATAATACATCGGTAAAAGCGTATAAACATTATATTACAGAAGCCAAAATCAAGTATCAACGTTACATTTGCCACTACAATGAATGAATTACAGCAAAGAGTGAATGGCTGATATCGCGCGTAGGCGAATTTTCTCTATCTCGTCCATCTCCTTGGCATCGGCATCGGCAGAACCCTCAACTGGCTTGATCCTTTTCTTCAGTAGAATAGCTTGTCGGGCATTCTGGTCCCTTTCTTGCTGCAGAACCCTGATAGTGTCAGACAGTTGGGCTTTCTGCTGGTTGGTTGTAGTCAGAGCCTCCTCAACCCTTTTTAACTCAGCCAATAGCTCCTCCTTTTTCGCTGATAGCTGAATGATTTCTTGGTCGAGGTTGGAGCTGGAGACTTCTGCCTGGCCGATGCTCTTGTGCTTTTCATCGGCAATATTTTTAAACTTGAGCTTCTCTTCCTCGGTTTGAGATTGGGCAGCCCTATCGGCAATGCGACGGGAAAGCCTCTGGTATTGGATTTGCTTGCTGTCGAGGAAGGTGGCCTGGAAAAGAGTTTCCTCCATATCGGCAGGGAGGTGGGCTTGGATATCTTTGAAAGCTATCCTTGCTGCGGTTGAGTCTTGAATAAGCTGGGACGTGTCTTGTAGCAGCAAGGAGAGCAATTCTTCCAGCTTGAGCTTGACCTCTGCCGATAGAGCTGGGACAGAGCTTTCTTCCTCCTCATCATCATCAGGAATGTCGATTGCGAAAGAGAACAGGCTGTCCGCTCGAACGGGGCCTTGGTGTTCATCTTCATCTTGGGGGTTGAGGCCGAAGGAGAAGAGACTATCTGGGGAGTCTTGGGCCTAAAAACAAAGAAGTTAAAATGTGCCGATCATAAAGGTATGCTAGAATTTTTAGGTAACCGACTTACCTTCTTGAAGCGAATTTCTTGTCGGGGACTTGGCATACTGGATGGTCCAGCCTCATCTTGGAAATCGGCAGCAGTTGCCGATGACTGAGCCTCTGCTGGGGAAGCAGTCGACGCCATTGGTACTGGTGGTGTTGTCGTTGGCGTCGCTTCCGATGTAGTGGCTGGTTCTTGTGGTGGCAACACCGCTCTCTCGTCGGGAATTTCGGCTGGTGGTGCCGATGCCGATGCCGCCTCCGTTGCTGCAGTAGGCGGAGTTGTTTCCTGATCGGGGATGTCATCTAGTGGATGATCAGGAATTGGAGCCGGCGAAGGTTCGGCCGATAGCGCGGCGGCGGCTGGTGGTGCAACTGGAGCCGATGGCGAAGATGGGGAAGCCAGCCTCAGGCGCCTTTTCTTCCTTGGCGCGGCAGCAGGAGATCCGGCCCATTTCGATGAAGACTGGGGGCATCGGCAGCCGAACTTGGAGGTGCTTGTCTACTTGAAGCAGCTGCCGATGACCACATTGCCTGAAAATATAATGCAAGTTATACAAAATAAAATATTGCCGATGAGACATTATGTAATCGGCGTGAGTGAAGATGAGTTTACTGCAAACACCCGCGTCAGGGCAGCAGCAGTGGCCGATGTAGCCTTGGCTTTTGCAGGTGTCGGTGTAGGTACCTGTTGAGGAGTGAAGGCAGCTAACGTGGGGGCCTTGTTGCCGATGAGTGATACGGGGCCCATTATCCGAAGGTTGAAGGGCTTTCCACTGTTGCTCATCGTGGGGATCGGATCATCGGCCTGTCAAGCGCAAGAAGGATAAGTACCGATGATGGAAGCAAAATAATGAGGAACGCATCGGGATAAAGACTTACTGCGTCATCGGGGATGATGTGGTCGGTGTCAATCATGTGCCGATAATAGTGCGATGACTTAGCAAATAATTGATGCCTCCATTCTTGCCACCAGGACTTGTACTCATTCGTGATGAAGGAGGTTGGTGACCAGGAGGACAGGTCAATGTCTGATATATCGACATTGGGAGGAAGATTGACGACCTTGTTCCAGTCTAGAGCACTAGAGATTGTCTGCCTGGGCTTCACCACTTTGGAGTAGCAAAGCTTAATCGGCAGTTGGCCAAATGTCAGTTGTCTCGCCGCTGCCGATGGGTAGTAGAATTCAAACGATGGAGGGGCATTCTTCCCAGATCCAAAGATGTTCACTGGGATAGCACGGGGAACAATACTGGCCTTCATGATTGTTTGATTCTCAGGCACATTCCCATCAGTAAGATTGAATAGCAGCGGGAATCGGTTGTCTTCGTCGACATATGGCCACCAGAGTCGTTTTGTGGCAGGAATTCCACTATAGAACTTCTGAAAAAACACGCCGAACTGCTCTACATCGGCATCGGTCCCTGGCAGCACTATAATGGCCTCTCCGAAGTTGAGTGGAGGGCGAGTTGCCGATTCATCATCCCTATACTGGTAATCTTCCGACATATCCCTCGGGAATTGTTGGGCGAACAGGTCGAACTAAAGTGCTTTTTGCATATGTGCGTTCAGCCACATGTTGATGAACCACCAGGGACCCCCAAGATTGCCGATGGGTTCACCTAGCAGTAACTTATGGGATACTTGATGTAGAAGGCGATATACCGATCCAAGAAGATATCTGCCTAGGGGAAGTCTTGTCCCATCGGCAAGAAGCTCAGCTACTAGAAGGTGCATGATGGTCGGTCCGACTGCCCTGCCGCAGAAAATGAATTTTTCCAGCCACATATTCAGAAACGTGGCGTGCTCCCGCTGGTTTACCGATCCTGTCTTCTGGTACTCATGAATATAGCTTGTCCAGCCGCCGATGTTCCGGGTGTTCACCTTGTACTCAGCTTTTCTGTTAAACAAAGTGAAAGTATCAGCAGAGGAGACGTCCAAGCCGGTTAACATGTGGATATCGGCAAGGGTAGGGGTGGCTGGTCCGTGTCGGAAAAGGAAAGAATTCATGGTGTCCGACCAAAAATAGGAGGCAGCCATCAACATGTTCTCGTTCTTCTCCATATTAGCAATGGAGAGCCTGATGCACTGGTCCAAGTTGCGCTCTTGCCAGTAGACTTGTTGCGCCCTAGCAACCTTGAGGTACCAGTTTTTCCACCCCTTGGTAGGCTTGCGCCATGACCGGAAGGCATCCTTCCACAGTCCTAAACCGAAACACTTAGATCTAAATGGAATCCGGTTAGTTTCCACGTTGATTATGAAGCTGGGATCAGGATTGCCCATGGGGCCTAGGCAGCTGAAATTGGACTCGGCGAGGGGGATCACTACCTTGTTGTACAGTTCCTAGGGTTTGAAGAAAAGAAAAGAAAGGATCAGAAAAGGAACGGGGAAAATTCTAGATTCGTGCGGAAGAGAACTAGCAGGAGGTTGGATGAGGAGGAAAGAAGATTTTACCTTGGGGATGTCGACTTGGATCGCCATTGGAGTTGAAGGAATGCTTGTGGTTCGTCCTTGGAATGGGGGAGAACTGTTGCTTGAGCTCGTGTTCTTCGGAGGTGTCGCTGGAGGTTGAAGACGAAGGCAGAGGATGTGAAAGTGAGAATAGACTCGGGGTAAAAAGCAGATTGGATCCCGGTAACTTTTATAAGCTTACTCGGGGGTATTTTGGGATTTCGGTTTGCACTATGCATGAATGTAGAGAGGCCCGCGGTAGATACGCGCGATGATCGAGGGGATTTGCAACTGTTTGTGCTACAATCGAGGGATTTTATTATTAAATTGCAGTTCCACGCGCGGGGATCAAGGAAACTGTGCATTTATCTTGGAGGTAACGTCTACTGTAGAGAGAATTTTGGCATGTAAAGTATTATACACTCCGAAACTGGGGGGCATGTGTTGACACCGTTTTTTAGTACGTGTCAAATGAGCTAAGGCTTGACTGGCCAGCGGCCGTTCTCCATCGGCATCGGGAAATCGTGAGCCAGTATTGCCGATGGGGATATGCTGTGGGAAGACTAAGTGTACTGCCAATGGAGGTTGGATGGTCCTTGCCAATAGTTAATTGGTGAAGTTAGGTCGCCTGGGCTGTAAAGTTGTTGTTGCCGATTGCCGATGAGGAGACATTGCCGATTGCCGATGAAGAGTGGTTGCCGATTGCTGATAGGGACTGATTGGTGAAGACAGTTACCAGTACAAGTGGCCGATCGGGAAATATTGCCGATGCCGATAGGCATAGCGTGCCGATGAAGTATAGGGTGACTTAGTGTGTGATATCAGCGGAGGATTACTGATGGCCAAAGAAGGAAACTGCGGATTGTAGGGATCTGCCGATGGAAAGTTTCCATCGAGGAAAGGCATAAGGAAACTGGTGATTTTGTACCAGTATTAATATAGCAGTTTGATTCCGACTCTTGCATGAGTCGTTTATTTTCCTTTAAAATAGGTGTGTTTGTTTAGGAAAATAAGTATTGTTATTTTAAATCCGAGTCTTGCGCGGGTCAGTTTCCTTAAAGTTAGGAGTTTGTTTTAGGAAGGATACGAGTCGTGTCTTTGTACAACTCTCCATGCGAGAGTATAAATATGTACCCGAGGGCTACGTGTAAAAATCAATCAAATATCAAACAAACCAATTTATTCTTATTCTACTTTTTATCGCAATTTATCCTTTACTGCATTAGCTGTAGTTTATCAACGAGTTCTTCAAGCTTCGACGGGCTGCATCAGCTTGATCTCCGTCAAACCCTTGCAAGTTCCGCGTGGGAGTACCTCTGAGCTTTGGCATCCGGGCGCATCGATGTTGCCTCGTTCAGCTCTGCTCTAGTTATCCTGATCAAGCCTCAATCCCAGCATCCAAGCGCATCGCCGTTGTCTGGATTGGATATTGTTCTAGTTATCGTCCTTGTCGATTAACTGGTCAAATCGACTGGCACGCCTCCGGATATCGAATTTCGGGTATAAGCCCGAGGTGTTTGCAGATCCTGACGCTTTTTGTGTCAACAGAGGAAGCCCGGCCTGTCGGTGTCTCCTCTCTAGTTTGTGCCTGCGGGATCAAGTCTCCTAACCCTAGGCTTGCTCCTTGGATTCTTCGGTATTTCGACTTCTAATTCTAGTAAGTTCTCTGTTTTATTGTTTTCTTTGGTTTGTGAGTTTACTTTATTCTCTTCGCGTAGAGAGTATGGTAATTATCTCTAGCGTAAACGTGGTGTTTGGGCTAGGATACTCATAGATATCCCCAGTCTAGCCGGGCGTGTGGTAGTAGCACGAAACATGACAATTCTGTTGTTACCTTTGGATCCCACAATCCCGTTAGAAGGATTGGTAGGGTTTATAGGCTGTGGGTTAAGCATCCTCTGTGGTGTCTCTTATCTCAACAGTTCTCCCCAATAGAACAATAGTGCATAACTTGCATAGGTCAGAACGAGAGTGCTGTCGCGGTCTTCTCTATATCGCTCAGATCAAATCATCTTGTTTGTAGCCTAACGGATATTAGCAATAGATTTGGTCAGTCAGATGCACGCTTTCTCCCTGCGGAAAAACAAATAATGATACTCTAGATAGACTCCTAGGTAAAGTGTTCACCGATATACGTGCGCTTGTAGATTATTTCCCAGTGATTCTTGTGTCTGCGTTAACAACTATCAACATGGCCCTAATAAGCAATTCAAAAACTAAAAGGTTTTGGACCAAAAATGTATAAACAAAGTTGTAGGGCTCTTCAATCCAAGCAAAAGTTATTTTTTAAGATTTTCGAGTTTTATTCAAACTTTTGGAGTAACTGAAAACGGGGTAAATCAGTTTCAAACCCTAATTTGAATTCAAAAGTTAATTTTGAAAACTAAGCATAATTTGAAATCAAACCTTTTATAAAAGTTGTAGAGTTTGAAAATGGAGCATCTTTTATTTTGGGTGTTTTTCATGTTCTAGTAAAAAATCTGGAGTAATTTGCAAAAAGAGCAGGAGGGCAGTTCTGTAATTTCTTTGAATAGTCTAGGGGGAGCATCGCCGCCGTGTTGTTGTCACCATCGCGCTGGCCGCTGCATGCCCTCTCGCGTGCCACCAAGGCCTCCAGCATGACGAGCATATCCCCATGCGTCGAAAGAGCACCCTCCGAACCATTGCTATATATAGATTGGCTCTCTCTCCCTCCCCGTCTTTCTCTCTGCTTCCGCCATTGTGAAATCCCGCAGCTCCGACGAGCATTCCTGCTCTCCTCGCTTGCTTCTACGATTAACCAGTAACACCCAAGCAAATGCATCGTCCTTGCGAACCTCCAAAGCTACACCATAGAAGCTGTAACCCCACAATTGGCCAGCGTGACCATTTCTTCCCCAGCTCCGGCGATGGTGCTCTAAGGATCCGCCGCATGTGAACAACAGTTTCAGGAAAGGTTTCAGTCTCTATACTCCTTGTACCCCTGCGAAGCTTGTGCGCTTATCGGTTGAGCCGTTGTCTTACTGGTTCTTGCAGAACGTTGAAAACCCTCCATCGTCATCACCGCCATCATCATTGAGCGCCCTCCAGTGCTTCTCTGGCTTGGCTAGAGAGCGCACGGGCACCATAGTGAGCCCTTGTGACTCTATCATATGTTGGTTGAAGGTATCTTGAGCCGTAGCAGCCGGGCCAGGGTGCTTCGTCGAGTTTCTACCGCCACGTCGTCGGCGTCCGCTGTCCCGCCGTCGTTATAAGGGTTCTGGGATGTGATTAGTTAGCATGTTGTGGTCGTGTGGTGTTGCTGAGCACGTTGGGATGTTCAGTTTGGCCGGTGGTGAGTTGTTTTGGCCGGTGCGAGTTCACCGGAGCATCTGCCCCCACTATCGTTGGCAGTGAGGCCACTCCGGTGGCCTAGAGCTTCATTTGTGTAGTCCTAGCGGTGTGAGGTGAGGAGCTGAGGATGTTGGTGTGCTCGGTTGAGAGAAAGAGGTCACCGCTGGCGAGTTTTGCAGCGAGTAGAGACCGCCAGCGCAATAGCAAGTCGCTGACGGGTGGGTCCAGCGTGTTAGTGACTCATTAGTGTTGGTTTCATGTTTTTCTTGATAAAACAGTACCCAAGCTTGTTTATTTTGCTATACTTTTTTCATGGCTCTAAAAATTCTGAAATAAAATGACTATGCTATCTGTGATATATAGAAAAATACAAAAATATAATATGTTTTTGTTCAGTAAATTTTAACTGCTATAAAAATGCTTAATTTAATTGATAAATGCCTTTTCCATGTTTTTTCACGAATAATTTATTGCTGCAAAAATTATAAAATTAATTTGGCAACACTTTTACATCATGATGAATCTCTGTAAAATTTTGAGCTCATTTGGACAAAATTGAATTTTGGAATATTAAATAAATTAATAAATAATTGCTAATTGATTAGAAATCCCTAATTACCTAGGTTTGAGTGACTTTTGGAGTTGTTTGCTAATCAAAGTCATTAACCCTAATGACTTTTTACTTGTTTAATGAAAATAAAACTTAATCATGCTTAGTGATTTTGGATATAATTATTAATTTGATTAGTTTAATTTAATTAAACTTTACCGTGAAGGAAAGTTGTACTCAAGGCTTAACCAACCCTAGTTATACCTTAATCAACTAAGTGTCCTTGATCATGTTCAAGCATCATGTCTATTATTCACGCATCATCTCAAGCGGGTCTTTTTACTTTTCGTGTAGTAAATGAATCGAGGAACCTGACTAGTCACATTATCAGGTTTGAGAGCCAGCCTTCTGAAGAAGGGTTTGATCTTTGTGAAGTTGAACCCGAGCCGGTCTTCTCCGAGAATCAAGGCGAACTCTGGAGCATTTAATCATTCCTTGTGTTTTATAAATCTTTTATTTAAATTCAAGTATGGTTAAGTATTACATTATGGTTACTTTTCAATGATTACCTACTTGTGCATTACCTACCTTGTTATTCAATTCCATACCTTGTTACCTGTTTCAAATTGCGCGATCTATCTGCTATGCATATTTAGCTTAGCCTAAGCGTTGCATGCATGATTAGGAGCTTGGTTTAGAAGGCATGAAGTTACGTAGAGGTTTTATTCCCGGTTTCGTTCTTCGGCTCACCTATGTTTTCTTGCTGCATATCTGGAAAGCTTAACAAAGAAGGAGAAAGAAAATAAAATATTTTTTGATCCAATAATTAATCTTTCCTTCTTCTCTCTCTGCCACAAGAACTTTTTAACCCAGAAAATCAGCTATAAAATACATACACGATTCACCCGACCTGTGTATGACCCCAGTCTCTGTTTTTCTGTGTCTGAGTGATCAATTGATCACGGGTGTTTGCGAGGACATCCTAGACCTCTAGAGAAGGTCGCCCGATATGCCTCTGCACCACCCTTGCCAAAGCTTGTCTGCTACTTTCTCCACTAATTCTCCAAAGCTAGCTAGCTCTGCTGCAGCTCTCAATCATCAGTCGCCCGACTGTGTTTGCTGCACCCCGCACTCATTCATCTGCATGTTCTTAAAAACACCAGCTCTCAACCATTCCTACGCACACCACTCATCAGAAACACACGAACCAAAGTCCTTGCCATCTCTCCTGAGCAAAGCATCTTCGCTAATCCAAGGAGGTAGTATGGTTATTAACCTTAACCCCTTGTTGGAGTGGCTTTTGTTTCTTCGTGACGTAGGAAAAATGAAGAGCATGTTCAAGTCAGTAGCTAAGAAGGTGAAGAAGGCTATGGGTGGGAGCTCATCCAGACACTCTCATCAGTCTGGTAGCGATTCTCAGGGAAGGAGAGTAGGAGGCTCAGCCCGTTTTTCTTGGGAGACTCTGCTAAGTGAGAGACAAGGAAGAGAAGACCATGCTCCATTAGGAGAGGCACAAAATCAAGGTGCACTCATTATACCTCCAGTAAGGTTCCTTGACCAGGAGAGCGGACTCTTGTTTAATCATCAAGAGCATAAAAAATACCTCTCGCTTTGCGACCGTTCTTTCGAACACACGAAGGCTCTTAACCCCATTCTTCTAAGAAACACAAGTATGGATAAAGAATTTATTTTGGTCTTTGCTGAAATCAGATGGTTTAGTTTCTAGTAAATTGAATAAGTAGGAATTAAAAAGCTTACCATGGAATTCTTATGTTCCCTACTAATTTTCCAAGACAATATTTCTTTTCACATGTTTAACCAAGAACACAATATAACATGGAATCAATTAAATGTTGCTCATGGTTTAGATGTTGCTTGCCAACTCGACCTTAATCAGGCCACCCATAATTTTAAGAAAGATGAGTTTTGGAAGACCATTACTACCTTGCATGATAGCTCAAACCCAAAGGCCGAGGAAATTCATCATCCAACTCTACGTTTCCTACACATATGGATGTCTGTAACTCTTTTCCCTAGTAATAATAATCAATTTTTAACTGAAGATCAGTTAAGATTACTTTATGCCATGATGAAGAAAATCCGTGTCTCACCTGTTAAGCTTTTAGTTGCTCATTGTCAAGGAGCATTTAGTCGAGATGGACCAATCGAGTTCACCTCTTTAATTACCCGCCTTGCTGATGCCATAAATTTGTTAGATGGCATGAACTATTTTGAATTTATATCAACCCCACGAGGCATGATAACTGAGGAGGACTTTACTAATGCCCAAATATTAACTCGAGGTCCAAGAGGTGTGCTCAAAATGATTTATCGCGGGTATACAGCTAATGTCCCTCTCCCATGTGAGAGGCGGCTGTATAAGATCCGCCGACTAACCTTTGATTTGGGACCCAAAGAAGGGCAAAAAAATTTTATAGGTACTAGAAGAGCCGCACGTAACAGGCCACAAACTGCTCAATTCGAACAAGGTTGCACGTCACATGGAGTAGGAAATGAAGAAGCTGGAGATGAAGCAACATCACAGGTCATGGATATCCCCAGCTCAAGTGGAATGCCTCCACCACGACCACCACGAACTCAAAGACCACGAGCTTCCTTCTCTTCCTCACGAGAGAGGGAGCATCATAGCAGATGGCAAGAGATAGACAACCTCGCCAATGAACTGGGCACATTGCGGGTAGAACAAGAATCAACCTTGGGTGTAGTGCAGCAGACTAACCAACAATTGCAGATATTCTAAGCAGAAGAGGCACAACGTTGGGCAGCCTGGTGGGGTATGCATCCGTATCCACTAGCATATCCAGCACCAGGACAAGGGTAAGCTTGGGAGAGAATCTCTCCCCTGCTAAGGTAAGCTTTTCATTAGTGCATTTGCATTTATATTTTTAATTATGCATTTTTTTAGCATATAAAAAAATCTGAATATGATAAAAATACCAAAAATATTTCCTTTCATTTATATATGTATCATATATGTTTATCTTTCTATGGAAATGATGAATAGTTGCTCTGTTAATATTTCTTTAGTACTAGTCTACAACTTTATATTTCTTTAAGTATGAATCACTTGGCTCATATAAAACCATCATGAACTTAAACTTTGTGGGTTGCAAGTGTCATAACTAGTCTAAGTAGTTGTGACATGTGATTTAGTGAGACAAGAGCTGCTATAATATTGTTCTAAACATGAATGATTATCGGAGCTTGTATTTTAAAAGTAATGAAAAACCTTTTTGTTCCTCAGTGGTGATAAATTCCTACCAAAGGCATATATCATCTTTCATGATATAAGCTTTATACATATGCTATTTATTTTGTATTGAGTGTTGTCAAATCTTGTTGACCCTTGGTGAGAGTCTTGTCATACTCTCAAGATTGAAATCACGTATATATGTTGCTTCTACACTAGAAGTACGCAACCACATGCCTTTCATTTTGCACAAAATAAATGCTTTATGCTTTAAAAGTTTGATCTCTCTCTAGTATTATGTTAGTAGAAGAGATATGGGCTATGCAAAAGTATGAAAAAGAAAAGAAAAAATGGGGATACATGAAGGTCCCAAGTATTGAAAGAAAAAAATGTGAGCACATGGAGGCTCATGACAAAAATAAATGATAGCCATGTCTCAATAGAATAAATTAGAGAGAGAGATCATTTTCAATAAAGAAGCATTATTTTTTTAGTACCATGTTCCACACACATGCACTTTTTAATCTAAGAGTATGACACCTCTCTCCTTGGATCCTTGATTTGGCTTTACAATATATGCAAAGTAAGTATGCTATATCTTTCATTCCTACCTAAGCTTCATATAAGCCCGATAGCTGTAGGATGATAAATAAAGGCAACTTTAATATGTGCCTTGGTGAGGAACCATACACCATTTGAGCGAATGAGACTACCATAT
Source organism: Microstegium vimineum (assembly GCA_022036555.1). Lineage (NCBI taxonomy): Eukaryota > Viridiplantae > Streptophyta > Magnoliopsida > Poales > Poaceae > Microstegium > Microstegium vimineum. The sequence continues at coordinate 24,468,438 of CM039140.1, forward strand.
GAGAAACATTAAGCTTTCTTTTGAAAAATATTGCAAAACCTCTGATATGAAACTTGTGAAGAATAATCAAGTAGTGTTCAAGTCAATATCTGTTCTGTCTTTCAACCACACATGACAAAGAAAAGGCCATAAGCCCCATGAAGGACTAAGGTAATATGGGTGAGTTTTTTTTAATGCTAAGTTTTTCATTTAAAGAGAAATATGTTGTTGTATACTTAGTACTTTTGAAATGTGAAACCTAGTAGCAACTCCTGATCCACCAAGGTTGAGTTTAATGTTTTGCTCAGCACTAGCAAAGGTTAAGCATGGGGGATCTTGTTGAAGGTACAAATGACCCACTTTTACACCATCAAAACACTGTCAATAGGCTTGGTTTGGAAGGAAGAATAACATATCATGTGCATATTTTTATCAAATAACTAGTTCAACATGTCTCTTAAGCATTTCTATGCAGGTGAAGGCAATTGGGGGTACAGGTTCCTGTGGGACCCACATGAGGGGTCGGCCGAACCATAGGTGGGCCCAACAAGGGCTCCCATACCCCTAGGATCCATCTAGCAGAGCTCAGAGTGAAGATCCACGCTTAACTCAGGGTCTCCGGAGTTGTCTGCTAGAGAGTCTAGTATAGTTCTTGTATCTTTCCCTTTTTAGTAAGATTTTACTTATTTATTAATAGATCCTTGCTTTACTTTACTTAGTCTCTACTTTGTGCAATATTATACTTGTTATAGTATTTTTGTGTCTTATCTTAGTTTATAGAGTTGTTATAGTATAGATTATTATCCTGTGATTCCACACTTGGGTACGATCAACATTTGTCATCGAGTGCTCTAGTTGGCTTGTGTGCGCACAATTAGAGTAGTAAGAGAGGGTGTAAGCGTGGTGCTTATACACTAGCTTGCCTTTGGTTGTCGCATGTCACACGGTTTGAGCGGATGCCAGCAGGAAGTGAAAGCCCTGTCTGTGCCTTTGATCCCCGCCACGTGTTGTAGGCACATTCTTAAAAGGTAAGGCCCTGTAAAATAGTGGTCACTTCAGATATGGGTTTCGACCTTTTATTGTTTGTCTGTTGTCTAGTACTTTCAGGATGTGTGGATGCAATCTATGTTATTTCAGCTGTGTTTTCTATGTTATGTAATAGGAGTAAGTTTGGATCATAGGAGTCCTATACTCACTCGTTGTCCTCCCACCTAGTCACACTAACTAGTTATCTTTTAGTTATGTCAGCTTGGTCATTTCTTCATCACCTTCCTATCATTTTGTCACACCTGGTTTTAAGAACAAAACCAGATATACCCTATATGTGAGCCCAGCAAGTCAAATCTCACATATAGCCATAGAACAAGGTAATATCAAAAGACAATACTTAAATACATAACATATAAGGTTAAAGATATAACCTTAAGAGAACAAACAGCAGTAAGACACTCCGATCTTCAGGCGAAGACTCCACTCCACAGGGACCAACTGACTGGTTGATCACAAGCCTAACTGCTCAAGACTCTCGCAACTGTACCCATCCGGGATTTTTATCCAAATATTGAAAAGAATAAACAAGCGTAAGTACTTTCGTACTCAACAAGTATACATGGGGTTCATGAGGCTCAAAAGGTATGACTCTGGTTAGACTGCATAAGCTTTTAAGTGATCTCACTTTTTAGCATTATAGTAGCATGAATGTTACCAATAGCCCAATAACCATATGACCAGTGTGAACAGGATGTAATGCTTATATGAACGGTAACAATAATAAATCACAGATAACAACTGATGAGCCATGCCATAAGGACATCACACAGCAAGGATCCCAAGCCACTCGTAACCGTGAGCACGGCTATCATGATAGTTTTTAACTCTGCGGAGAGGTGTACATCTTTACCCATAAGTCGTGAATTGCCCTTTCGCCAGAGGACGCGACCCTCTTAACCCACTTCCTAGGTAGGCCGACAGGGTTCACTACGAGACCTTTCACAGGTTCCACTAGTAGGTAACAACCCGCTACAAGTTCCCTTAACAAGATCGTAAGAAACTCCCCTCCCAGAAGCCACCGCAGCGCCTTCTGGCAGACCAAGCCCCCACTTTCTCAGAGCCCTTCTTGCGCCCTCTCAGGTAAGTTGCCACAAACTAGCAAAAGCCTAATACTGAGTCAAGCCAGAGCCCATTAGCTTATGGTAGTACTGTTTTCTCGGGGTAATCTCTTACAGAAATATCCCTATGAGTGAGAACACAGGTGTGAGTTCCTGATGTTCCATCTATAGTCCACGTTGCTAAAAAGTCATCTTTTATTGTCATTTCATATATCATTAATCAAGTTTACATGATCATAGTTATTCTTAAAGAGCACTAGCTTGATCTACCCAAATGCATAAATTCCCAGGGTGACAAGGTACAAGGTACAATACTAGGATAACCTTATAGGGTAACAAGGAAACACATGCATATGACTAATGAGTGATTATCATGAATAGGACAACAAGGGTAATCCCATGTAATACTTGCCTTAAAAGCTTAGCTCCTTTGCTCAACTGATTCTCAACTTCAGACGACTTCTTCTTGATCACCAACGCAACACTCACTGATTGGACAACAATTAACAACTCACCACACAAGCATCTGATCATACAAAGCATACAAACATGGCTAAATTAGAACAATACACCAATCAATAAAAAGGATTAAAAAGAGATCTACGCAACTCTACGATCACACAATCGCAAAGAACACACTAAACGGATCTACGATTAGAAGGGTACAACTAACGGAAGATTTGCTTTTATAAAAGAGAACTATAGGATTTATCAATTTTATAACTATATAAAAGAGTAGATAAGGTATTTCAGAGAAACACCTTGATTAGGATTAGGTCAAACTTGTATTTGGATTTCGAAAACGAAAGCAAGACTATCATTATTTTATGTGTAAAACAAGTTGCATAGTTATTAATCAAGTTAGGAGTTAACCATTAAATTGTAGAGCTATTAACATGGTATTAAAGATCATTAATGAAAAGGTTACGCCGATACGAAGCCAACGCAACTTGAACGGATCGAAACGGAGAAGATATGAAATTAACATGATTTTCTATACCAGATTAATTCATTAAAAAAGATTAATCTAAACGTTATTTTCAAAAGACTTTAACATAGACGAAAACTGAACCATTAGATAGATCATTAAATTACGAAGCTAACACAACTTGTTTGGGTCAAAACGGAGTTAAAACGGGGTTTTTATGAGCAAAAGAAATCCAATGGCAGTTTTGTAGATATAAGAAAACGTATTTAGTTCTGAACCGAGAGCTTTTACGTTTTCTAAAAGGAAAAGTGTGTTTTACACCGAGCGCCACGGACTGTGGGTACTGTGGTGCAGGGCCGGCTGCTTGCCACGTGGCAGCATGGGACAGGGGCGGGTGCACGGGAGCCGTGTGGACCAGACGCTAAGGCGCGGTCCACGGTTCCACCATGGACCGGAGGGCGTACCCCTTCGGGGATCTAATCTAAGCCGTCCGTGGCTGATCGGACGACGCAGGGATGGGGCACGGCAGCGCGGCTGCCGGAGTAGAGAAGGAACACGGCGGCGCCATGGCCGGAGGGCGGCTGCGCGAGGCTAACCACCGCTATGGTGCACGATTCGCAACACAGAACGGTCGGGGGGAGAGAGGAGGTGATGGCGAGCACGTAGGTGTTTTCGGTTGACCCGATTTGGCGACGAGCGCGGCGGTGCTCGCGATTGGGCGGCTCGTTTAAGCTAGCGAAAGAGGGTGCGGGCCTACGGGCTGTGAGCAGCGAAGCCGAGGGCCCTGGGAGAGAGAGGGGAGGAGCGCGAGTTCACCTGAGGGCTTGGCGTGGCCGGTGGAACAACAGAGGCGGTCAGCGGCGCGATGGTGCAGAGACGGATCCCCTGTGCACGGCGGCAAGGCGGCGTGAGCGACGAAATGCGAAAATGAAAACGGGGATGAGTTCGGGAGTACCAGAACCTTGATCCGAAGAGGATGGAGGGCTAGCACTGGATAGAGGAGCTCGGACGGCCTTCAATGGCGGCGGTCAGAGCTTTCGGTGGTGGCGTGCGGCGGCGGCTCTGCTGTGCGCGATGGAGATTGCGGTGGGGGAGAAGGTGGGGTGCGGGAGCTCGGGTTATATAGCCTGAGGAGTGCCGAAGCAAGGAAGGGGATCACCCGGCGTCAATCGCGCTTCGACAGGGAAGGAAATCACCGGCGCGGGAAAGGAAAGGGAGGGAGGTAGAAGAAAAGGAAGGTGGAAGAAGACACCGACACGCGGGTCCCACCTATCGGCGCGTCCAAGCGAGCAGAGAGGCGGTGACGGGCTGTCATAGCGGGTGGGGGAAAATGGGCTGGCCTGCTGGGCCTGTGGCCGGCTTGGGCCTGCGGAAGAAAAGAGAAAGGCCGAGGGAGAGAGGAGAGGGGGCCGAGTTGGGCCAAAACGCAGAGAGGAGGAGTTGGGCCTCTCGGGCCAGAAACAGAGAGAGGGGAAGGTTTTGTTTTATTCTTTTCTTTTCCTTTTCCTTTACTTCAAAGTAAATTTTAAAAACCATTTTGAATTCTAATTTGAAACCTCATTTGAAAAGCCAAACAATACAAATAAACAAATGCAAAGGCATGAATGCTCAACCATATTGCTAAATAAAGGGAAATTTTTAATTTAAAGAAAACTTTTTATTTTCCTAAATTCCCATGAGCACAAAAATTCAAAATTAAATCATTTTAATCCTATTTTCCAAGAAATGAAATTTTGGGGTGTTACACATTTATATTTCGACAACCTACCATGGCGACCGACCCGGGTGGTTTATTTCTTTTGCTCTCATCGGGTGTTTCAGCAGAAGCCTAGTACCTCGCTTCGCGCCTTAATTCCGCTTATAGGGGAAGGGCACTTACTTACCCACCTACACGGCTTATGAACTATTACCTACCTACCCTACCCGGCTTATCTTCCACTTGGTTACTTGCCACTGCTAGCAATTCATACTTGTGAAATACTACTCCCTGAGCGAGCGAACACTTGCTCGACCGCTAGGACACACACCGCTGTTAATGTATAGAGCTTGTGAATGTATTTGCTATCTGCTATTAACGACACTTCATTGGCTTTCTTTTCTATTTGCTTGCTTTTATCGCCTACTCCTGCGGCCTGCTGAAACCCTACCTAAGTCTCACGCATTTAATACCGCCCGTTTCAACAGTTCTATTCAAAGCGTTTCCAAAGTGCGGTTCGAGTAAGCAAAATGGAGTTACAAGAGATCATAGACAGTGCCAACCAAAGTGGACTCAAGTATGGTCATACCGCTGCTGCTTGTTTGCTATCACTGGATAAGATAAGTGCTTAATGGCAAAAGAATTTACTTATGAATGAAGAAATCGGCCAGCATACTGAATTGCACTCGAAAGTTCAAGTACAGAGTTCACTAAGCCGTCTTGGTACAGGAGTGAAACAAACCCGGCTAAACCTGTTTCTATACTGAGTTGCATCCCTCCCTTGAGAGATAACCCGGCTGTAAGTGCTTGAATGAGCTGTGTCCCACTTGTCTTGTAGGTTAGGTCCCCTCTTCCCCTACCTTAAATGCGAATTTAGAGGTTGCTATCTGCCTGTTGCATGATTTGGGATGGCCCGGGTTTTCCCATTGCGTTTGGGACCTCCATGCCGTGTGTGCCCTCTTAGGTTGGAATTCTCAGGGCCGAAGGACGCTTCGCGCCTGATTTGTTGCTCGAGTAGTCTCTGGGTATTGGTTATCTGTCCAGAGTGATGCAATTGCCTTTATCAGTAATCAATTTGGTGTGAAATGTCAAAGTGTGTCTACCTATGAAAAAAGAACTGCTTGCTTTAATACATGCTGTTACTAAATGGAGACACTACCTAATTGGAAGTACCTTTTATTACTTATTAAGACTGATACACCGCAGGGTGACCGACCAGGAACTCTTTCGAGTCAAGTTCCAATTGAAGGACGCTCTCTCATTGCATGCCTGGCCCAATCCACGAGTAAAGCTACTCCAGTGATCCAAGACGTGTCCCGTGAGCGAAATCAATAGCAAGGGCGAAGACGGTCTTTAAGATGAAGTTATCCCATCCCATAAAAGTAAGCTAGATTAGGACTAATAAGGATCAGAGGCTGCAAGAGAGCCTATGATAAAGGCAGGGGCGCAGCAACAAGCAAAGATTGCTCGCTAAGTGAAGATGAAGCTTTCTGCCGTGTACTCTCCTTATGCACCATCTTCAATGCCTGCTGAAGTGTTGGGAAGGGATCCTTCTGCAGGATATGCTGCACCACTGGATCATATGTCTTTCTAGACAAGCAAGCGTTGGCCAACCTGAGGTATGGTGCCCTCTAGGTTGTGAAATTGAACTTAAATTCTATGTAATGAGGAGAGATTACCTAGTGAAAGTGGAATAGATCCAGTCAAGTTATTGTAGCCAAGATACAAATACTAAAGTTTCAAGAGGGATCCGATCCAATAGGGGATCTCGCCAGCCAATTGGGAAAAATCTTCATATGATAGTACAGGGGATTTCTGGAGCAAGCTGTGATCACATCATTCAAATCTGTAGCGGGCCGCGGCACCATTCGCATCAATGGCATTGAAGTCTATGTCCAAGCATTTCTTTGAATGAAAAGATAAAGCAAAGAAGGGAATACTACACGAGTGAAAGAAGTTCTCCTATCATATCCTTTACTTGATTTCCTAAAACCCTATTGATGGAATGCATTGCCGTGATTTCCCACCTACTACGCTAATACTTGTTTCAATCAATTCTCTAGGTCCATCTAGAAATAATGATCCTTTCTTGCCTTGCGTTGCTCACCAATCTGCAAACTGTTACGGAGAAGTCGTTTACTGATTAGCTGCTTGAACGTGGAAATCTTTCTTCTAATCCATCATCCTACCTATGCCGAGAGAACTAAGATCATACTATTCAAACTACTGGTCTAGTTAATGCCTACTCGTCTGGTTAATGCCTACTCTAAGTAAGTAAAATACAATTGTCTGCTTTATCCCTCCATACCGGCTAATGATTGGCTGGCTTACTTCTGAAAGAGTTTCAAATTTCTTTCGCAAACCATCGAGTAAATCTTCGGTTGCTTTGTTAACTACTTTCCATACGTTCCGATGTTGTCCCAATTCTTCTGAGAGCATAGGGATAACCCCACAATCTATGATATATTCCCTCATTAAAGTATGATTTTTCCTAATCACAAGATTGATCCCATCCATAGGCAGACCATCATTCATAGTTTCCGTTTCTGGGTAAAAATAGAACGAGTTGAGGGAATATACCTTCCAATCCTGAACATTAAGAATACTTCCCAAGCTGTCTTGCCTTTACCCTGAGAAGTAGCACTTGGGGCCTCACGGATGAGAATCAAATTTCCACCAAATTTCATTGTTTGCTTTTTAACATACATAAGCCTAGGGCACGAGGAGATAGGGACGATACCCTGCGCACCCTCTCTAAAGCAGTGAACTCGATAGCGGTTGACAATTCCTGTTTTTTTTGTGTTTTCTCTCTCTTCTATATATTCAAATATGCTCTTAGGAGCCCTTCTTATGGGGAAATAAGATCGGTACTTGAATAAAGAGATATAGATAGAGATAGTAAGTTTTCCATTCATTTAGGTTGGCGGAAGGATAGCTATTTTTTTCATACAGCTCGGGACAACTATTATTACAGGGGTCAAAGACCAACGAATGGCTTGGGTACTACTTTCATCACTTATTGCTAGGATAGGACTTTCCTTACCAGAAAAACAAGGCGCGAAGCGATGCCGCCCTCTTGGTTTTTATTTCCTCACAAGTATACTTTTCCGGGAAAAAGAGATGAATACAACTTCCTTTCTGCCTCCACCTTACCAATTCCATGTGGGTTGAGTGCTTTTTTAGAGTATGCATGCGTAGGGAAAGGAGAAAAGTAAAGAGTAAAATGGTAGCCTGAAAAAAGAAGTTGAGTTGTTTACGTAAGCCTTCACACCCCCTTGTTGATCCCCCCGAGTAAGGAGCCCTAAAAGAAATCTTCTTTTGCTGGTCATGCAAGTGGGGAAGCGGGAGTGGCGTCGGAGTAGAGCTTTCACACCAAAGGAAGTAGACAGCTTCTTATTCTTATAGGAGGAATAAAAAGAAAAGGGAAACTTAGGGTGGACACGACCCTACAGAAGTCCAGTACCACAAAAGTGATAGAAAAAAGGGGTAGAGAGAGATGCCCACACACGCGGAAATGTGATCATCTATATAGAAGATCTAATGCACCATCTCAACATCGATCAACCCGGCTTTGATTTCTATTCTAACTAGAGTAAAGCGTCCTCGATTCTCTACCGCAGTCTTCTTCCACTTTTCTACCATATTCCATTCTACCGAGGGGGGGCTCCTCCTTCGAGGACTCTAACCTCTGCCTCGCCTCTACCATAAGAGACGGGATCTCGCCGATTAGATGTTCCATTACACTCGAGCGTGATCTCTTATGACCACTTGGGCTCCCTCTGTTCTCCTTAGGGAGTCCAGCGTCCTTCTCCTTATTAGATGCTTGAAGAACCGAACAATTACCTTTTCCACTCCTGGAGGATTTCAAAGAGAAGAAGATAAATGAATTGGAATACGTTGAAGAAAGAGAAGAGGTCGAAAAGACTATAAGGTGCTTTTATACAGAAGTACGCCAACCGAACTCAAGAGGAATAGATTTCACAAATGGAGTAGGCTAAGCAGTTGACAAAGCTTGTTCAGTTGGCAAGATTGGAGTTACTGATTCCAGAAATGGGGTTGGTTATTAAAGTGTCATACCCTAGCTGCTCGGTAGAGCGTTGTGATACCGAGCAGCTAGGGTTCGTGTCATCTAGACTTTACTCAACATCTCTGCTACCGAGCCTCCTTCTTCAAAAGGTGCCGATAGCTACTTATATACTTCCTTGAGATGGCTAGAACCTTCGAAACTGTCTTATCGCAACCCATAAGCTAGGACCAATCATCATTTTATTTGCATTTCAGAGCTGTTCTGTTCCAGATTGCTATCTGTTCTTAGCTGCTCAGCTCTATTATTCAAAAGAGCTAATGCCAAACCTGATACGCACCAGTTCCACTACCTTATCCTGGGCACCGGCTAATCACTTCTCTATACTGCAAAAATAAAGGATGGTTATTGAATGACAGGAAGAGATCTATTAAAACTTTGTTGTGCTTCACTTCTCAGCTACCAAATAAGGATAAATGAGAGGCCGAAGTCAATGACAAAGATGAATTACGAAACAACTTATCCAATATTTGGATAGTCTTTATTTCTCAACTCATCTCTCTCTAGTCAGCTGCTTGCGATTCGATTCGAACCTTTCTGCTCCTCTTTGCTTTATTGCTGCTCCATCTCGGATCTGATCTGAGCTGCTATTCGCATCTATTCTCTTGGTTCTAACCATTTCTTGTGCATCATTCTTTCTGGATTTCTGCCAATCTCTTTCCTTGTGGATCTCATTCCTGGGTTCGGTAGGTTGATGGCTAAGGGAAGGTCTAGTCTAGTACGGATAGGAATTTCAGACTGGAGGATGCAAGAGAAGCAGATCTTCCTCGGCAAAAGGAAGAGAAGCAGAAGCCAAGCCCTATTGGAAGGGTTCTCTATCTTCGTATAATCTCTATGGATTGTGATTCCCTTGGTTGGGACGGTTGTAGGCTCGAGACAGAGAAGTCTCTTTGCTTTTCAGCCGGTTCTCATCTAGCCAGTTCGTGATTCATTTCTAGATGATCAATGGGGAAGGTCGGTATCCAGCTTCCTATCGGCACTTTTGAGACAGGTCACTAGACCTATATCTCTCATGCTGCAGTTTCCTATTTCCATTGTTGGTTGAATACGGCTTCTTGATAAGGCTAATTCTGTTTCCTGCTCGAAGCATTGTTGGTTCATAGCTGATCTTAAGGGAGAAGGTGCCGGTTAGACTATAGCCAGTGATTATCCGGATCTGGATCTCATTGCTTTAAAGTAGGAACCCTTTCTTAGTCCTAGCTTTTCTTATGAATTCCTAGCCCGGCCCCTTCTTGATATCATGCCTTGCTTCTGGACTTTTCTTGTTTTGGTCTGGCATCTGCCCTGATTTTGGTAAGGGATAGCCCGGGATCAACTCAAGAAGAGCTTGACAGGAGAGGAGTGCAACACCATTCATTGACTTTCCTACAACAGATCAAGACATTCCAATCAATTCAACCATTAGGTAGGCCCCGCCCCGGGCAATGCAAAGAAATAAAAGTCACCCCCATTAGTTATAGCTTCTTACTACCCCTGCTGCTTCCGAGTTCGATGAATATTCTGGATTTCTAGCAGCTAGCATCTCCGGACTACCCGATCCATCAGTAGAACCAGAGGTCGTAGGTTTCAGTTTACGTTTTGTGTGTGTCTGTAAAAAGGGAAACTTTCGAGTAGAGAGCTCTCCCTGATAGACCCCTACTCAGTCACTGAATTCTTAGCACTCAGGGGGCTAGTTAGAACACGGTGTAGAGCTTTCCTTATGGCACACCCGGGTGCGTCTAGTGGTATTTAAGGAAAAACACCCGGCGCACTGTTGAGTCCTATATCAAAAGTCTCCCAAGGCGCGCCCGCCTTGTTGAATCAAGGCTGAGAAGGGAAGGCCCAGGAGATGATAGTAAGTAGTAATATGCATCTTCTATAACTTTTAGACTCTAGTGGCGTTATACTCGCCGGGTGTTTATAATGTTTGAATGCGGGAAACTGCTGTAACAACTTGCTCTTATCTTAAGAGCTTAACAAGGCTAAAATCTCTGTGCTAGCCTAGACCCTAATAGTAGGGTAATGCACCGGGTTATTGTCTTCTGGCTTGATGCTTTTGAACATCTATATGAATCGCTAATTCCCATATATAATGGTATATAAACTTGACAGGTGCGGATCCATGAGTTTCGAGACTCAAATACTTTATGTGTTTCAGGAGACAACTATCAAGTAATCTTATCAATTCAATATTGTGTAAGATTTCTCATAATAGGTCAATTCCTAGGTTAACTCAAAACAAAAGTCTGTATGTTCGGATTCCGTTTCTGCTCTTCTCTTTGTGATCGCTTAACTCAAGTTACGCTCGCCAAAGCCACATAGGAAGTCCAGTCACTTGCGAAATCTCTATAAAATCTCTTCTTGCGGGCAGTGATCAAAAAAGTTTAGGTTTAGGATAAATACATGCACAGCAATATCCATGAACTGAACATAGCTGCCAAATGCAAGATGCAATTATCCCAGTTCAACCATGATGTGAAGTTCGAGCAAAGGAATCCTTCGGCCTGGTGCCTGTTTGGCATCTCTATGCCTAACCATGCTAGCTGGTACCATTCCGCACTTATCCTAACTAATGTTTACTTGGGATTTCAGTCATTCATTCTGTGTAATGTATGCAGACAGCTGTAAGAAAGAGGGAAAACCCTTTTGTAGCATCCCCTCGCAAGTTAGATACTATGGGTTTACTTCCCTAATAGTAAACTGGTTCAAAGATGAATGGAATGACAGAATGAAACTTCAAGAATCAAAAATGAGACGAAAACTTTCTTTCGTGCAAACGCTACGCGCCAATGGATTACCCCCTTTATTTACTGAATGACTGACTTAGCGACCTAGCGGCCTCATCCAATTGACAGACCAAAGTGGACTACTTGGCTATTTCTATTGCTATTACTCTTTCTTTTGCTTTATCGTAGCCAGGCACGAAGTGTTAGGCGAATGCAAAGATTTTTAGTTATTATAAATAGCTCATAGGCAAGGTAGAGCTAGGTGTAGCCAAAGTAGCTTGGTATACTTGGAATAGCAGAGTTGGCACGTACTAACACAACAATTACCACCCCTAGAGGGTAAATCAAAATCATATAAAAGAAAGAAGAGGCAGCCCTTGGGGCACGAGGTGGGTCCCCTGTATGCAAGTCGTTACTTAACTTGACAAGCAGTGTTGAAAGTGTTGCTGTGTCAAATCGAGATTGTGTGGGTGTTTAGGTTTCTTATTCAACTATGTGGGTTTTAGGTTTTCCAGTTTCATTGAAGCAACTCCTTTCGCTTTCATCTGTTCAACTAAGGAGAGGAATCAAATCAACGAGAAATACTATACTCGAAATTGCGAGTTGCGAAGGAAAAGCGCGAAACAATGTCAACTATCAACTCTACATGTTAGAGGGAGCTAAATCAATAGGTGCTGGAGCAGCTACAATTGCTTTAGCGGGAGCTGCTGTCGGGATTGGAAACGTTCTCAGTTCTTCGATTCATTCCGTGGCGCGAAATCCTTCATTGGCTAAACAATCATTCGGTTATGCCATTTTGGGCTTTGCTCTCACCGAAGCTATTGCATCGTTTGCCCCAATGATGGCCTTTCTGATCTCATTCGTTTTCCGATCGCATAAAAAGAAAGGAAAGTCTTCTTATTTTTTAAGGAAAGGCTCAAAACAGCTTAAAACTATAAGCAAGAGATAGCTACTCTCTTGCGGAACATCGCAATAGATAATGGAGAGAACTTCGATAATGAAACCTCCTATCCTACGATCTAGCGGAGGCTTCCCTTAACTGGGAAGACTACTTATGCCCCGAAAGGCGGGTTAGGAGAGGGCAGCAATGAAGTGTGCCGAATTTATTAGAGAAGAAAGTCGGCCTTAAGTGACCAACAAGTGTAACCGGATTTCCATTCGATTTTCATAAAATATCTTCATAGAAATCTCTTTTGTTTAGTAGTGTAGGTATCTATCTTTGCAAATAGAGGTACCGAGGCCCCTACTTACCTACCGGGTAGGTAGGGGGAAAGATGAGTGGGAATGGGGGCATCTTTCACTTTTTTTTTGTTCAAAGCTTTGATCCGCGCACCTTATTTCTGATTGAACCACTTCCTCGAAAGGACATTGTATCGGTGCCAGAATATGGGCTAGCGGTACACCAACCTCCCCACCAACTGCTACGCCCCGCGGGGCTTCTTCCTAGCGCTATTGAAATGATATTCCTATTATTGGTCCTAGCAATATCCCTGGACCAGGGCACGGCACCTATCCAACTATGTCTTGTTTCGGTTTCGGATCCGGGTAGTAGAGTCCTAGGCATCGGCAAAGCCAACAAGGTACGGGAATCGGCTCAACAGCTACTTCCTTGCTTAAATAGAATTTAAAAGTGTATCCCCACATAACATAATGGAGATTTAGCAGCTATCTTTACGGCATAGCCCTTTGACGGCTAAGGGAAATGTTGATGTTTCGGTTCATACGAAATACGATTTCTCGCAATTCAAATCTATTAAAGTATAGTGATAGTTCACACATTAGCAATTAGCACTGCCTCAAAGCAAACATAGGAACTAGGGAGTTCATCGATAGACTTTCCCTTTACTTTATAGGTTGACCGGGATGACCCAGGAGCTTTTTATCCATCCACTTGATTCAGTAATTTCATTCTATCTCGACTCCAGGCAAGACAAAGCACTTCCAAACCCTAATATTCTCTGAAGAGCTGGTACTATGCGACTGTCCTGGCTTAGTTTTCCCTTCATTTTATAGCTCGCTCGAGACATGAAATGGTAGCATGTGGTGTTCTACCAATCGACCGCATGACTCAGCACAGGGAGGCAGTACAGGTCGTAGCAAACAGGGTTGGGCGCAGCGAACTGGAACGTGTCTATAACATAAGGTTAGCCGACCCAAAACCTTAACTCCGAGCAACTACTCTGTAGATTAACTAGTGTCCCCGATTGCTTGGATGAACAGAGCTCTTTTCTCCCCCAATATGCTTATTTGACGGAGTCTAGTGCGTATTCATTTTCTTCTGGTCTTGGATTCTAAAGGTTTTTTCCGGTGTAGGATTCTTCCTACCCAAGTACCTTTGGCCATTGAAGAATGAGTCGAGCAGTCGTCCGCATAGCCTACCCTGGGATTGAGCTTATGAGTAAGGAAGAGACGAATGGTTGCGTATCCTAATCTAGTAGCAGGATCGACAGTGAAAGTCCTTTTTCACCCAAGCAAAAGACGGACCCGAGAGTGCGCTCTATGCGGCAGAGAATGACCATGTTGAGGAAGAACTGAGCGAAAAGACCATAAGGCCCATTCTCAACGTCCATCCTACTATGATCACATCGACGTCATATTTCGAATCCTTCTTTGCTTGTGGGAGCACGTTGCATTTGCGAATGGAGGAAGGAAGCCTGGCTGGCGGTGTCTGAAAATAGCAATTGAGATCAAAGCCATCGCTGCATAAACAAATAAACCAAGGCTCGATTCGTCTATGAAACTAGGCAAGCAAGGAGGGGATAAAGGACCACTAAAAAACGGATACTTTACCGAAAAGCCTTTGCTTCTTCTTTCGATTGGATAGAAGCTCATACTCCACTTCAACAACTGGTTTGGTGCTGATGTGTCCAAATCCCATGCTCCTACGCCGGGTTGATTGATGTGTCAAAGACTAATGCTCCTTCGAAGGTTTTGATAGGTAAAGCTGTGGCCCAAGAACCCACTACATCTAAGCCCAAGTCCAAACAAAACTAGACCCAGGAATGCTGGAATGAGAATCCTTACCCGTGACGACCATGCATACTTTTCTGACCTATGTATGCCTTTCCTCGCCTACTTCGTTCTTGCTTTCCAAAGAAACTGATTGTCCTTCTACTTGCTGTGGCTAATACCCATAAATTCATTCTGAGCAGAGCTTTCTAGCAGATTGATTGAGCTATGTAAGAGTAAGTACGTGATGAGAATCTTGTCATCAAAGTGAAAGCACATCTTTGAGAGTTTCCTATATTCCAATATGAAGTGAAAGGGAGTCAGAGGTTAGCAAATCCTTATCAAGGTGTCTTCTTTTGACTAGCCCCATTCCAAGAGAGTAGGTCTTGCTCGCTATCTTGAAAGCAGTCCTATACAACCGTACTCAGAATTCCACTTGGCATACCAGTTTCATATAAGGACCAGACTCTCCTATCTAAAGTGGAAATTGAGAAAGAAGTGTTGTTTCTTTCAAACGTTGCTTCATTGACTTCTGTCGACAACCTATTGCTTTTGGAAGAGAATATTGGAAGCGTAAGAATAGAATATAGAGCTTTGAGTTTAGGAATGCTGCAAGAAAAGAATCAAATCAAGTATACGTTTGCTTGAGCACTCGTTTCAGAAGAACCTTCTTTTGGGATAACTCTTTCAGGCAATATCTCGCTGTAGCAGTAATAGCCCAATGGCTTCTAGTTGTTTTTTTTACCCTTCCGGGTTCTTTTCCCCCGGCGGCTAGTTTCAGCATAAAAGGAAGAAGTCGGGTCCGCGCGGTTCGCCTTTTCGAATGCAGCAGTGCTTTTGGCTTTGGCAATACCAGCTAGCTAGCTACTTACTTGTGTGGGATGGGAGTCCTATAAAGAAAAGCCTGAGTTATAGACTGACTAAAGAAATCCACCTAAGCCGTAAGTTTTTGTTACAGCTGGCACACCTGCTTGCAAACTAGAAAATCAGATTCTAGTAGAAAGTGGACTAAGTCTTAAGAGAGATAAGCCGGTCTTTATACACTGGCCCTACTTCGAATTCAGTCAGTGGCCAGATGCATTGCCAGCAATTCCAGTCCCAGCTGCTGAGGTGGCGTAGTCAGCCCTACCTAAGTATTGAACAAAACCAACCATTTGTCTAATATTATCCTGCATATTAATTAATACTTTAGTTAAAAAATAGAAAAACCAACAGAAAATGAGAAACGAATCAAAGAAACTGAAAAGGCCACTCAAGCGAAATATGGAAAGGAATTTAAAACATCATGTGCTGGTACGAAGGAAAGAAAGCACATAGCTTGACAAGCGAGCATCCCTTTGATGGATGCATGAAGGCCTAGCTCTTTACTTTAAGAAAGACTACTTGAAAGCAGCCTTCTCCAATTTGGCCTCACTCTTTCGATGTGCTAATTCCAATTCCTCAGCTGGAAACAGATTCTACCAAGCTAGGGAGGGCTTGCTTCCATTTGGATTTCGTAGTCGTAGAATGCCTTTATCTTGATCCATATCTGGATCATTAAGATGAAAGTAAGGACTTCCTTGATAAAGTATATCTTCGTTCCATTGGAATGATCTTTTTTTGATTTTCAGGTGCTCCCCCTCCCAATCAACTTCCAGCCCGACTCCAGAGGAACAAATCCTGGACCCAGCCGAGAATGCTCCAGATTGGCCAGCCGAAATTTCCCCTGCGAGTTCCTTTTTATTTGATCTCTCTCCTCGTCAAATACACTCTCTCTCTGAAGGCTAAATCCCCTCGTATCTCATATCCAGCTCATAGGTCTCCTGATCTTGACTACTGGAGGTCTCTGTGATGAAGCTTCCTTCACTAACTCAGGACTTGTTTTCTTCTGCTGCTTTTTATCCTTCTCCATATCCGTTGGGATGCCATCACCTTTCTTCATCATTCATCATCAGTGTTTGCTGTGACTGGTCCTGTTCCTTCTCTATTTTTTCTGAAATCAGGGTAGGATTTCCTACATTTACATTTTGATCTACGTTGATGATATTATCGTTACTGGTAATTCATCTTCTGCAATGAAACACCTCTGACATACTTTACATCAGCAATTCTCCATTAAAGATCTTGGTCAACTTCACTTCTGGGTATTGAGGTCACCTCTACTAGTTCAGGTATCCTTCTTACTCAACAGTACTTGAGAAATCTACTTAAGAAGGCAAACATGCTCACAGCCAAACCTATGAACACTCCACTTAAAACAAATCTTCAGTTATCCAGGATTCCCTTAATAAATCCTTCCTTATATCGAAGCATTGTTGGCGCAGCTTCTGATCCTCCATAGAACAAGTAGGCAGTCTTTGGTTGGCTTACTGAAAATGCTAGGATCACCTATCAAACTAAGGAACCCGGAGGGAGAAGGGAGAGATCTCAACGTTACACTTCCTACCTACTCGCTCTCGCTCTGCTTTTCTAAATCAATCTTCTCTAAGAAGGCTGCCCCACTACTTACTTAATGAATCTCATGGGCCTTGTCCTGGCTTCAAAGAAAGACCTTTCGAAATGTCTCCCTCTAGCCTTTCTTGGGAAAGATCGACTAACTCGAAGCGGAAACTTGAAAATACCAATCATCGCTAACTGATTCTAGCTAGCTATTCCGAGAAAGAAAGATAAAATGGTCTACGGGCCTATCACTTCGATAGCTAAGCCTGCTACTCATCCTGGGTGGTCAAGCACAACATGTCCAATTACCAAAAACTCCTTTTCACTTGTGAACCACTTAGAAAGTTTTCTACTTGATTGGCATCCATCCACATGTTACCAACAACATATCATTCTCTATGGAAATTGTCAAGTGGGATCGATCCCCAATCGTCGAAGTTAAGCACCTCAGTCGCTTGGTATGCGGCGCACCATCCTTCTGGAGGTGTCGTAGGTCCATAGGCCATAAAGAAAAGATAGACTAAGTATGAAAGGAGCTTAGCTTAGACAATGAAACTAGCCACTGGAAAGTCCACTGAACCTTGTCATAGCGGAAAACCAAGAGAAGGGAAGTCCTTGTGTGCTTAGTAGGTGATTGGGCATACAAAGTCGGACAAAGGCACCGACACGAATAGTAACTCAAAAAAGTATCATCCATGGGAGGACTCAGAAGGAAAGAAGGTGAGCGAGATACTAGTCATGTTGATCGAAAGTCTGATCTCTATCTTTTCCTAAATAAGGAATCCGTCCTGGCTCTGAAGGAAAGCTCCCATCAGCCCAAGAATGGAAGTGAACAGTCATAGAATGAGAGCTCGGGCTCCTATTTGAAACTCTCCATTGCTTTGATCAAGAGCTTTGAGATAAAGAATCGATTGGGCAGTACCAGGAATATAATAGTTTCGGATACCACCAGATCTTGACAAATGGCATCGGGAATTCGTTCATAGGCTACTGGAATCCAAATCCACGGTTTGACGGAGAAGAAGGTCTGAGTAGAGCTTGAGAAAGAGCAGTTTTTCCTGAGTCTACAAAAAACGAAGAAAGGGAATTCCACACAGAGGGGGGCATGAAGCGAGTAGCTCTTTCGTGATAGAATTTATCTTCTCCATAATGGTGTGACCTTGCTTTCATCCCTTAGGCCATAACCATCTCTTTGTCACGAACTGTCAGCGCCCACTAATCGTACTTGAGTCTTCTTTGTAAGCTCCTTTTCAAGCCTTGTTTCAGCCCCTATCTCTCCGGCAATAAGTAAAGATATTTCAAGCTGGCCGAGAAAGCCTTCAAACTATCACCAAGAAAAATCAATCTGTCTCCCGAGCTTTAAGAGGTTACCGTTCAAAACAAGGTAGGTCTATACGAGCCAATTGCAATTTCTTTTTCCCATTCTGTCTTTTACGTTACTTGTCTTGACTACGTGTGGGCTGCATATTTAAAGTGAAGCGGTAGCCATTCTAGTTCATCTAAAATTTTCATATATAGTTTATTTTATCTTTGATGAGAAAGCTCTTCTAATTAATTCAAGACTGCCTTTATTTTCCCAGTTATTACTAGAGCGCGCTGAGGCAACTCTGAACTAAGCTCAGGGGAGGGGTAGTAGGTATGCTTCCCTCCAGCACCTTGAAGATCGAGCTTTTTGAAAAGCGGATTTCTGTATTTCAAACCGTTCGCCTGTTACGTGTTTAAACCCATGCCATAGTCGATGTGCTCTCTTCTGTTCAAGAAGTCTGTATCATCCAATACTAGTGCTAACCTATCATTTCATTAAGGAAGGAAGGCTATAAGTGAGTTTAGTTAGCTATCTCTTACTAGCACACGCCTTTCTTTTAAGAACCCTTCCGCTATGTCTTTTATTAGTCAAGTCAAGTCGCAAAACGCTTGCTCGTAAGGCAGGAGAGACTGAATTACAGAGCCTGCATCCACTAATATCATAGATAGATGGGAAGCACGAGGACTTTCTATTACTTACCTGAGATAGATATACTACATACCAAGATAAGTAAGTCTTTCCATTGAAGTCTTTACCTAGATACAGAACTTTACCATAGCTGGTATTCATTTCGAACTAGTGTCGTACCTTTCCTTCCCTCCTTAAGGAACGTATCTCCTTATGCAGGAAGTTTACTTAATTGGATTTTCTGGAATGAAAGTAAATCATAACCAATCATTAAAAGATCAGATCCAATGCCAGATACTTATAACAAAGCTACAATTAAAAAACAAGTGTTCTATTGATTGGCTTACTTCTTACAGTGTGCCGCAATTTCGAGAGAGAGCCTACCAACTATAACCCGGATGGCATGAGGTATGCCCCCTACCTACCTTCCTTTTACACTCAAAAGAGCGTCAAAGAGCGTCAACGAGTTCTATCCTAGAAGAAACTTCTTCTTTATCAGCAGGAGTCCGCCTCTTAACTTGAAATGCTAGGATCTTTCCTCTCATTTCATCCCAGCTTCCTAAAATCAAAAGATCCAGTAGGAAGGTCTTAACTTATATTCATTTTATGTACTCGTGTGAATGAAGGTACCCTAAACTCTCTAACCCCTTTCTTGTTGTTACTCTTTCCCAATTGACAGAGAGGAGACATGAGATCTTCAGATCTGATTTCCCGGAGACAGAAGGACCATGCATCTTGACTTGCATAAGGGCGTAGCGAAAGACATTGACAGAATTATTTAGTCAACGAGCCCGTCTACCCTATTCATCCAAGCAAGAGACTGATTTCCGAAACAGCCTATTTGTAAATGCAAACCGGGTTTTGGTGTGCTTTACAAGATTCTTTCATACATACATATATAAGTAATGGTTCGCCCAGTTCTTCCTTCAGATGCTCTTTCTCTGGCGGCGCATTCCTCTCTTCCTCTAACGGGTTATTGCTTTAGCTTTGAATCCTATCTTCTTTGATCTATAATCTGGTTAATTCACCTACTTAGTGACTCTTTGAAAGGTTCCCGCCCGATGGCGATGAACAAGACATGGATGATTAGTTTCTCTAGGCGAACCTATTTACACGAGCATGAGATAAAGTTTACTTACTTGCGTGACTGCCCTTCCATTTGCATTATCTGCTCCTGGCGGCTACTAGGCTTAATTAGCCTATCGGTGACTCTTAGGTGCGGATCATACCTTAATTTTAGAACTCAATACGTTACCAAAAGGAGAGCAAGACCTTAACTAGAAAAAAAGCCTAGGCTATAAGTTTCATTTCATTTATGCTTTGTACCGACCCCTAGAACCCTCAGATAAGTATACCCACCCCGCTGTAGAATAGTCTACGCATTGATTTAGTATTTGAAAGAAGCTTCTTTGAAGTCAGCATGCTAAGATAAAATAGAGGGACTTCGGTAGTATCTTATTTTCGATTCAACGATAGAGCAAATTCCTTCGCAGGTAGGTATCCATATAACTCTCTTGACTCGGCCTAATTCGAATTGATCATATTCTTGCCCTGGATATAGAATCCAATTATGGTTAATATAACTAGAGCAAGGTCTAGGTCACGAGTTAGGCCTTACTCAATATTGGCCTGGCAACAGCACTAAAGCCACTCGATGTAGGTACCCTTAAGCTGCCTAAGCCTAAGGAATAAGGTAAGCTCACAAAAGAAAGCTTTGCGACTAGGCTATATATGATGAATTCCAATATTGAGATTAAGATAGGCAGGCTCATTGGCTCTTTTCCTTCCTGTCTTTTGCTTTGTAAAAGTAATGATAACGAATAGTAAATGGGAATGAAATAGGGAATGGCACAGGATATGGCTTGAATTGCGTTGGGTGGCAAGAAAGGTCAAAACATACAATCGTATCTCCTGGCACAATCAATACGTAGATCAGTAGTTCTTTGTAAGAGAAAGGATGCTAGCTAGAGACTACAGCTGCACATGAAGAAGCTAAATTGCTTTGGCTTTTTTTAGGAATCGAATCGAATCGCGGGCATTCGGCTGAATGAAAGGTAAGTTAAAGAAAGCGGTCAGAATCCAGTAACAAGTGGAAATGAACACAGCCCGAGTACGCAAGCTGGATAAAGTCCTCTGAACAGTACTTTCCGATCAAGTAGCTCAAGTGGAAGAAAGCAAGCAACCTAGAGAAGAAGGCAACTACACAGGCCAACTTCTGCTGCTATTTCCGAATCCTCATCAAAGGCAACTCCCATCTATTTTGGACTTTCCTTTCCACAAATAGATATGATCAGTAAACGTATCACTGCCACTCCAAATGCGTAACTAAGGATGCTCTGAGATTCTCGCATATCCATGTGGCATCGGTTCCTTTCGCCAATCCCTCATTATTTAAGCTCTAGCCTGCATACCCGTCATTGCTATTGCATGAAATAATAGAATCATACGTTAGCAGTAGTAGATTAGTAGTACATCAATGGTTTACTTTCTATAAGAAGTTTTCCGGCGCATGTACTTGTCTAGTAGAAAGCTATGCTTGACTTTACTCTGTGCTTCGCTTTCCCTTCCTTTCTGTGGTAGCTAGGCCTGGTAGCAGGGTTAACGCTAGCATGTTTTCGATTCTTGGCGGACAAGACTCGACCGTGGGAAATTGACTTATTTAAAGAAAGAAAGTCGTAAATCATACCATAAAAAAAGAGTCTACGCTTTTGTTCTGCTGCCAATTACTTTACCAACCCATATCACGCGAACTCTTTCTGTGCCTCGTGATTGATGAAGGTCACAGAGGAGGATGGTATTGAAGTTCCAACCCCAGCGAGCAGGCGTTTTCCCATAAGTGATGTAGGAAAGTCTGGAGATACGGATTCAATTGCTTATTGAAAGTCGGAATACCAAGTTTCTTTCGAGTCGAGACGCATGCATACTTTATAACAAGCTCCCTTTCCTCGTCGTAGTGAAAACATTCGAATTCAGTAGAAGTACCCTTGAGCGATCGACGTTTACCAGCCTAATCTTCCAAATACCACCTTTCTAAGCTGTATAAACATCGCTTTCAAGCATAGGGGAAGACAGACCAGCTCAGAGCCACTGCTGGAGAGAATGCCGGTTGCCGCAGACGCATAGTTGGACGCCTTGGATCATTCCATCAACGTTACGTTGCTGAGGCCAACACTGCCGATGCCCATGCGCATGCTCTGCTCAAGGTACGGAGGCACGAAGGGGAGCCCCAGCTTCCCCGCTGCAATACAACAAATGGGCTAAGAAATAAAGAGATGGGGAAAGAATTGTTGGGAACAGCGCTAAGAAAAAGATGTTGTTAAACCAGGAAAAACACAAGAACAATAGATCCAGGAAACCACCAACAAGTGAGCCAAGAATTGACACAAACTAGCCTAGCCCTACGGAAGGCAATCATATCTATACCTATCTTTCGCAGTCAGTAGCTGCCGAGTCTTATCTTTCCGCTCGAGTAGGTGCGATGGTAGCGCTGAACCGAAAGGAAACCCCAAACATACGAACTATTTTGACACGACTTTGATTTCCACTATAAAGAGCGGCATCCCCGTCTCGGTGTCGTTCATCTCTTGCCGGAATATCCTGCTTATATATTTTTCGTGTGTGGTGTGACCAAGGGCGAAGCGAAAGAGGGCATTTGCGTTCCGGGGGAGGGCGTCGCGTAGGCATAGTTCCAATGGTAAGCTGATAGAGCTAGCGAAGTAGGTATACACGAGATATGCTTGTTTTTTCGTTGGTTTTGTTAGTTCATCAAGTCCAGAATCGGGGATGCACGGGATGCAAAGAATAACCGAGATAGGTAAGTATAGGTAGCCAAGGCGCCAGGTGTAAACGATCAGTCACGATTGGTCAAGGTATGCATGGGCTAGACCTAGAAATGTGACAGAGTTACTAGGAGGCGCGCAGCGGTATCTTGTATATTGAACCGTACGGTTGAGTCGAGGGAAGAATCTCATATTTTTTGAAGTATAAAGGTCAGTTTAATTAAGTATATTTTAAAGTATAAAGGGCGTGCGTGTCATTAGTCAGCCCGTTTTTCTACTATTTCTATCGCGTTTCATGCTAGATCGGTCCTGTACTTTCTATTGGGTTTTCATTATCATCTTAATCGTCATTCTTCACTATACGTGGGTGGAAACAAGTGTATTGGGTTGCGGAGCTAGCACTGAATCAAAGTAGATCAAAGTAGGTGATATGCATGGGCTCCACTACATATTATATTAGTAAAGAAGTTGACTGGGAGGGAATCTCTAAATTAGGAGTTTTCATTCAGTCTGCTCAACTTGCTTTCCAGGAGAGATAGTGTGTGGGTACGATGGAAAAGGAGATTCCTAAGGTAGGCTTATGCGCCAGTGCAAGCTGTAGATTCGGGGCGCGTGCGACGAATAGATCCCACTTTCCTATGCTCTTCCTAAGATTATCGTAGTGGTTGATGAGATGAGGAACGAAGTGAGGTCAAGGAAACCTGATTCCAGGTACGCCCGTTCCTCTACATCGTTTGACTATCAAAGTCAGGTCAAATGTAGGTGAGTGTTGCGACTCAGTAGCCGTACCTGTTCCACTTGCTTATTATGGGAATAGTTGATTCATTGTAAGGTTCAATCAGGCTGGTTCCGCCTGGCTCTACCTAAAGTCTAAGTCCGTCCCTCCTTCCTGACGAATGCTTATTTGCCATCTAATTTCCCAGAAGAGCAGAAGTATATCTGGGGATGCGGAGTGGATCATCCCTCTCGAAAACGAAGATTTGAAGTTGTCCATAATTTACTGAGTACTCGGTATAACTCACGCATTCGTGTACAAACAAGTGCGGACGAAGTAACACGAATATCTCCGGTAGTCAGTCCATTTCCATCAGCCGGCCGGTGGGAGCGAGAAGTATGGGATATGTCGGTGTTTCTTCCATCAATCATCCGGATTTACGCCGTATATCAACTGATTATGGTTTCGAGGGTCATCCATTACGAAAAGACTTTCCTCTGAGTGGATATGTGGAAGTACGCTATGATGATCCAGAGAAACGTGTGGTTTCTGAACCCATTGAGATGACCCAAGAATTTCGCTATTTTGATTTTGCTAGTCCTTGGGAACAGCGTAGCGACGGATAATTCCGAATCTACATAGGTCTAGTCCAGGGGACAAATCAATAGGAAATGCTATTTGCTTCTTAAGAAGAAGAACTTTTTTGAAATGAAATGAAAGAGCGGGCGTCGGATATCATTTCTTCAAATAAGGAAGAAGAAGTGTTATCGAAGGATTTCCTTCCATTCTTCCTAGTATGGAAGAAGTCAAGAAAAAGTACTGCGTCTCGATCTATACGAAAGGGCACAGGTTTTTTCTTTCGGTTTCATTGATAGCAGAAGAGTACGCTAGCTAGCGGAGCCTGAAAACGCTTGCTTGCGCCCCACCCCTACGGAAACTATTGCCTATGCTTGCTGCTCGCTCAGTGTCAGTAGAAGGGAAGAAAAGATGGTCACTCCTTTTAGGAACATGGCGAGCCTTACTTACGACTGTTGCACTTCACTCGCAGCTCGTTCATTCACTTGCTCATGAACTCGCAGCTTCGCCAGAAGCGACTAGTCGCCTCCTTTCCTCCGCCGAAAGATGCTTAGCCAGAAGCGACGAAGGAGGGGAGCTGGGGAAGGCCGACGATGGCAATGAGGGGGAAGCTGTCGTAGAAGCTTTGCCCCTTGCTTTACAGAAATTGTTATGAACTTACTAAATGACCTTATTTATTCTCCCGGAACGCTAGCAAATCTAATAGTTCCATCTGCTCTTCTTAACTTAAGAACGAAGGCCGCCATCCTTCTTATTCAGGAACCCTTTGTTTGAGGAGGGCGTATCCCAGGGAAGGGGAGAGTGGCCGAGCGGTCAAAAGCGACAGACTGTAAATCTGTTGAAGGTTTTCTACGTAGGTTCGAATCCTGCCTCTCCCACTTGTTGTAGACTTAAGAGAAGAGAAAGTAGGCATTTGAGAATAGGTCATGTCACGGTTTATGTGTGAGAAAAGTCTTTGGGTAAGCTAGTAGGTAGAGTAGAAATAAGTAAAGGGTTTTTTTGGTCTAAAGATTAGTAGTTCCTCGGTCGGTTGCTATGCAATCATGAAATTCGATTAACCGATAATAAAAAGCAAAGGTCTATAATCTATACAGAGTAGGAGCCGTTGCATTGGATTTGATAGGAGGAACTGGTGATGTAGGATACCTTTTCATTTCTTCGAAGAACATCGAAAACAGTTTACGTCAAATTGGACTATTTTAGCAAATAAATAGAATAGGCTTTTTAGGCTTGTGCATCCGGTGGAATAGACTGTTGTTACAAGGCAAGAAAAGACTACTCTGAGTAGGTATGGTTGTCCCGTGCCAGCAGTAGTTTCTTCCCTAAAACGGTACTAGTGGAATGCCTAGAAACAGCCAAGCCATCCGAGTAAGAAAAGAGGGATCCTTCTTGTATGTCCTCGAGAGGAGCCTCTAATGACCTTTCCACACCAGTTTGAGGAATCCAATCCAGGTGGGAACTCCTAGAATGGGGTTAGAACTTGTTTTTCTTCATAAATATGGGGAATCTGCCATCGAACTACCACTGGTATGATCCGTCTTCGATTGACCAGCATCAGGTATCGGCTAATGGCATTTTAGAAAGCTTCTCTTCCCGTTCCTACCGTTTACTAATAATAAGAGTAGTGGTGCCTTTAGATTGATTTTCTTGTCTGTCTTTGAATGAGAGATGCATAAACTAAAGAAAAGATATGCCCATCTGGATAAATAAATCAAGGTGCTATTATATTACTAGGGGCGATCCTCTTTTGGTGGGGCAAAGGGAACGAAGAGAAGAGGTTTAGTATAAGAACAGAGGAAGGGTTGGAAAAAGATGAATCGGACTTGGCAGATTGAACTGAAGACTATAAAGAAGGAGGAAGAAAGCCCATAATTATCATGTATGACAAGGTTGTTCTTATCATGGTGAAACTGTTGGAAAAAGGTTACTGTGATTTTCTATCTATTAGTTGACTACGGAGCTTCTTCATCCCGACCTATCTATATGTGAAAAGCACTCCGCCAGAATCCTCGTAGTACTAAGTCGTGGCTTACAAGCTAGCCCCTACTCCTTGTTTGGGCAAGATCTATATGGTTTACCAACCTGGCATAGACACCAGATCCTTTTTATCAAGCGTGCAGGAGAAAAAAGATTTGCAAAAACACACATGAAACATATTGAACTCCTAAGAAACACCTGACCTCAGGTGCTTTTTTTTTTCCTTCTGGATGGTTCTGATGTAGTGAACAGCTTCCGACCATTATGACCTTTTATTTCATTTTGGATTTTCTATAGGAACTCACTACTGCTGCATTTCAAATGTGCCTGCCTATTGCCTTAATTTACAGACCTCTGCGATTCACATATAGCCACACTAATGTAAGACAGCTCAATCGAGTCTAGCCTGAGATATAAAATAACACTAGCCAATCAAAAAAGTAGCCAAACAAAGCCAGGTAGTTTTCATCCATAAGTACACAGGTGAACAAGTAGAAAGAGCTTACTTGGTAGTGGGGAACTCTTGCATTATCTGAGTGTATATGCCTTTTCAAAACTAGCATCGTAGGAACTTTAAGAAAAAGATATTGTTTTAGCAGCTCTTATTTCTATTTTACTGCTCAACTCGCTCTTAAACATAAAAAGGGCACTTACCCAGAAAGGTAAGTTTTCTTACTAACCCACTTAAAAAGCCAGATCATATGCGGCGATATACTACGGCTGAAAGAAAACGAAGACAACAAAGCTTTCCCAGTGAGAAAACGGAGGACTTTACACACTTTTGCTTATTACCAAAGAAGCTTGTTGAAAGCGCTCGCTTCGTGAAAACAAAGCAGAAGGAAGCGGAATGTCCCGTCCACCAATAGTATACAGAATTTGGATACGTCACTAACTATAGTGAAAAGGATCTTCGGAGTTTTTACGATGTTCCAATCAATGGGTAAGAAGATCCGCCCACAATATGTTCATCTCTTGCTTCAAAGACTAGTTCTTCCGAAGGAGAGAAAGGAAGAGTAGTTGTAAGATAACACCGAGAATAGTTACGAGCCATATGTGACTGTGCAAAAAGTACGATTTACCTAGCAAGCATTTCTTTTTTGAATTCATTAGCAACAAGCTGTTTGTGTATCACTTTGAACTGGGAATTCATTTATTGCTTTTTCACTGAAGTACTCTTGCTTTTGAACTCAGCGAATCCCTCCTTTTCCTCCACTCTCACCATTATACCTCCACCTGCTTGACAAGAAGGTAGCAGAGGGAGTGATGGTGATTGAGAAAAGATATGGTATTTGGGGGATGCAATACGAAACTATGTTATGTCAGATATGCGGAGGGCATACTAATAGGAATTCCGAAGATCAAAAGAATGGATAGATGTGGGTACCTGCTGCGAGATAAAGTAAGGAACCTTCTTCTTTCAGTATGCAAGAGTCTCGGTATTCGAATAAGATGGTCCAGGATGGAGGGCAACAAGCTGGGGGAAGAAGGAACCGAGGAATACCAGTCAGGTACAGGGATTAGTACTCTCTTTATCCGATGAGGGCAAAGTCAGAGCTTACATTCCCATTACAAGGTGGAAAGTCCTTTGACAACTTGAAAGAGAAAAATGGGCGAAGAACAAAGAAAAGATGGCCTTCAAAGCATTTTCTTGCAAGGGCCTATCGCGAAAGAACTCAAGCCAATACTTTTGAACGTAGTAGATCCTAGGAAACATACGTACGAGATATTTAGAGCCCTTCTTCGGCAAGGGTATCCGGTAAAAGGAGGACGGTTCCTAATCTTTTGATCGGCAAAGGGTTCGATGCATTGATTTTCGCCTATGAACGAGTCAATCAGCTAGATCTACTTGCGGCAAACGGCACCTTCCTTTCCCAGCCAATGGTACGTAAGGCAATGGTTGTTATTGAAGTTCAGATCAGGGAATACCCTAGGTTTCGGCTTTTTCCACGGTTCCGTAACGGTAGGTTTCGGCTCCTCGCTACATCCCTTCTGCTCCTACTAAGGACGCTGCTGAACCGATAGGATTTGCCGAGCGAGCACTACCATAACTTATGGTATCTGACCAGTGTTAAGCATTAGCCAACCAGGGAAAGAAACTAAGCGACTACCTGCGCTGTCACACGGCTCCATTTATCGAAGAAAGGGATCAGACTGCTGCCATTAAGGCAATGAAATTTACGAGGAAGAGTAAGGAGTTTGGAATGACAACTAGTCACTTCTTGCTGAAGATCTGTTCAGTGAAGGAAGCTTCACTATGATGTGTTAATGCCAATGGAGGATATGTTGCATGTTTGGTGTCCAAAGAAATGAGGATACTGGAACTAGCTTCTGGGGTCCAAGGATACCTCCGCCTTTCACTTTCATCTCTTGATACCGAAATTCGCCTAAGGTCTGGCCTTCTACTCTACTTTGATTCAGATTCATTTGTCGAGAGATAGTGGATAGAATGAATAGTAGAAGTTCCGCTGTAAGCAGTTACGAATGGGGAGGGTATCATTAAACCCAGTCTTCGCTTAAGACTTATCTAGTTTTGCTCCCTACTCTCAAGTAAGTAGAAGGGGAAGGGATGGCAGGAACAAGGTAGGGCTTCGGCTCTTCTTTATCGGTAGTCTTTCTTGCTATAGGTAATGTCTTGACTTCGTTGATGGTTGCAGGAACTGCTTCAGTTTCACAGGCCCCTTTCAGAACGATATGTAGTAGCTCATCCTAATTGAAGTATTTCATTCTGGCGAGCGTTCCTTTCATTGGAAATCTTATGATTGAGTGAGTGTCTTTCCTGGTTTTTAAAGACGGGTTTTCATATGCCGTCTGCGCTTGGCTTCGGCTGTAGAAAGAAGTCCCTTTCTCTCAGGCAAGAGGAGCCTTATCCAGGATTCGCTCTAGCCGCTTGACTTATCTGCTTTTGGCTCTAAGGGTATCACTCTGTCTTTTTTCTATCTTTTAAAACTATTAAGATTCTGCTTTTCCAGAGGACTCTAACTACAAGGTATTGCTTCGAATGGCCCCGTATAAATAGATTTCAGAAGGAATTGACTGCCATTATTGTTTCCGTATCTGGCACTGCTCAATCCTCTATGGAAACAACGGTACTTCCGTTCCTTTCATATCCTGCCTTGCCAAAGAAAGCGCTATTGAATTCCAAACATGCGCTCGATGACTTGATCACGAACGATACAGCCCTTATCTTATCGATAGTTCAGCATTCAAGTTAAGCATGAAAGAGAACGGGGGTAGGTCAAGCTAAACCAGAACAATCCGCGCTAGTAGCTCAAAGCAAGAAAACGTATGCTAGTGACTAAGGCGCAATCCAACTGCTCTATAAAGGCTCTGCTTGTGCTATTGCCCCTTACGAAAGTCCAGGAAAGGATGGATAAGAGGATGAGTTAGGGAATCCTACGTAGGTACGAAATGAAATCCACTCCTAAACTTAGTTGTATTGGTATTGGCCTGCCACCTAGCTAGAATAGAAGGAAGAATCTCGTAAATCTAGACTATTCAAGTTGAAGCTGATTTAGAAGGATCAAGTAAGATGAAATTTCCCTGGCTAAAAGGAAGGTGTGTTTGCTTAAGGATGGGGAGCCGGCGAACTACGCAATCTCTACAGCATCGAGGCTGAAGACAGGTCTTTACGACGACTACCGCGGATAAACAGGTCTATCAAACCCAGAACCAGAGCAGGGAAGTTCTAGATTTCTCCGTCCGACAGGAAGAATGTACAAGAATTCTGAACATAGAGAAAAGAATTGAAGTGAAGTAAACAGATTCAAGTTATCCCAGAACCTTGGAAAAGCAGTTCAAAGCAAAGGGTTGACGTGGAGTCCCAGGTTTAGTATATAGCACTAGTTCGAGCTGACCTTGGCCATTGCCTGCTAACTACGGTCATTATATGTCAATTCGGATCGCACACCGGAAGCAAAGCAAAGATCAGGGGATTGCCAACTTGAATGAATGTAATCAGGTTACGGTGTAGGGGAGTCCAATAGGGACATAACTAGTTGCGACAACAAGCAGCAAAACAAAGACCTTCCTCTCAGGGCTTTGTAGGAGGTATCTTCATTATCAATACTTCTCCTGACATCTCAAGGTAACCTGAAAATAGACATCCCTGTAGGAAGATCAAACTGATTGAATTTCAGTAACCAAGTGAATCTTGATTCTTGAATTAGAAGATCAGCTAAGCCTTATTTGGTCACTTCAGGTACAAGCATTCATAGTCATTATGGGAAATTCTTTTCTAAAGGAGATGTGTATTAGTTCCTTTTCTATATGGAAAATGGAGGTCTAGCCACAAAAGGTCTTCCTCAAGTAGAATTATAGAAGTGCCTTCGATTGATTTAATATGATGGGTTGAAGGTTGGAACGAATGTATACCACTTGGAGTACCCTGGGTTTTCTTTATTGGAGCTGAGCTAACCATAGCCCAAAGTCGTATTTCTTTGGTTAAGAAGAAGATCCTAAAGGTTTCTCGATACCAGGGAGTACAGATCCATAATAGAAAAATCTCCATTGCTTTCCTTCTCTGTCTGGCTGTTTAGTAGGAGTCGCTAACGAGTGAATGTTTCTCCGGCCCATTGCCGACTCGGATTTCAGTATCGTATTATTGTTCTTTGTCTAAGTTCTATTTCTTTCTTGCTTTCAATGTGTCCCTCAGTTAGTGCAGTTGCTGGCCTTTCGCTTCTCACCTTGAGTTGACTGAGACTGAGAGTCAGGGGATGTGGCTAGCTAGTCTTTTACTAAGGTTGATTTCAGTTTCTCTGGTTCTTGATTGAGTCTTTGTCTTGCAGTTGCAGGAGTGATGTCAAACCTCTTGCTTGAGTTGTCTGTATTGGAAGTCGTGTAAGCGGCTTCTTCCGAATTTGCCTGTACTCCGGGTCTAGTACGTATGAAAAGATGTCAGCGTCGTGGCGATTGCCTTTCCTGGTGGTGAAGGATTCTATTCCCGAGCGGCTAAGGTCCAATCCGGTATTCTATTTCGTCTGTGCGAGCATTAAAACCAACCATTGCCGACGTCCTCATATTCTCTAATTTGGCTAATCTCCGTGCATTAGCAGGTTAAGCAAATCGATTCCAACTCAGTGGCAGATAGGCTGCAACATTTCTTTCCTAATAACGAAGACTTTCTTTACTACTTTACCAACCCATATCACGCTAACTGATACTGTGCCTAGTGATTGATGAAGGTCACAGAGGAGTAAGAATAGCAAAGCCTACAAATAATGTGATAAGAGTTCGGTTTGGCGTGGCTGGACATTTAGGATTAGCTTACTTGGCGCTATCCACAGTTACCACCTTTTCAACCACATCATCTCTTTTACTTTCTCTCGAAGCTTCTAGCCAGCGAAAGCCTAGTGAATCCAGAGCCATCTTCCTTCCTATTAGCTCTCTCTCAGGGATTCGAATGCCCATTGGCATTATTAAAAACAAGTGCCCAACTTGCATATCTCGGGAACTCTTGAAACATAAGGAATAGGAGGATGCTGAGACATTGTTTCTCTTGAAAATGAAGGCTAGAAGAGCTCAGGGGCAAAAGAAGAAGAAGAATAGAGAGGTGCTTATAAGAAAATGAACGCGCCATCTATAAGGCTGGAAGTAATTTAGTCAAGCACCTATCCCAGACCAATTAGATGTGAAGAAAGTAGTTACCCGCTGCCAACCAGAAATGAGTATTGTAATAAAATGAAGATCGTATCTCAAGCATTTCATGCCAATTCTTGGAACAACCTGGTTTATGTCTAGCAGCAGCAAAAGAGAGATTGTCAGAGTACTTGGCCTGCAGGAATCTTGCCCAAAGTCCCTCGGAATGGTACAATGACCAGAAAAGTTGAAGCTTTAGTGCCTTGTAGATGTCAAATAGGCTTATAAAGGCCACACCTCCTTCTTTGATGAGCTTGCACTACGGTCTCAACTTGAGCCAACAAGGACTCTCTCTGGAAAAGTATGCTCGTAGTTCCAGACCTGCAATCAGTTGCAATACAAATCGTTTTCAATAAAAAATAAGAGAAATGAATGAAACATTTATATATATACATATGTACTTATGATATATAAAATCACCGTCAGTGCAAAAGAGCATCCAGAAATGCTTGGGCAGCCACTCTTCCCAGTAGTTGTCTGGTTTTGTACTGTTTGGGCCACCTCTTGCAAATTCTTTAAGGTGAGTATGTTCACCGCTGGACCCCAAGCATACTGCTAAAGCTCGTCAAGGTTTTAAACATAGTCCCAGAGAAACATAGGCCAACACGAATCATCACGAGTTCAAATCCTTTCCGCAAAGCCGCTTTCCAAAACAAAAATTCTTAGATTGCCTTGTTTGTCCACTTAAGCCGTGGGTGGTACCTCTGCTTCTAAGCGCTCGGTATGGTATGATCGGCATTGGAAAAGAAGTGGATTTTTTAGAACATCTACTTGATTTGAATGTTCCGTTTCTGAAAACCAATGAGAAAATGTAGGTTAGCAATCCGAAAGGTCAGGAAGGTTCAAACTGGCTTTATGCCGGAAAGAAGGAATACTCGACGAAAAGTAACTAGCGGCGAATCGTCTGAGCGGGAATCGTTCTTCGTCTCTCGTCAATGAGCTGTCTTGAGATCGCTTGCCTACGCTATCGGGTGCAGTGAGTGCTCTGAATGATGAGTTACTTGTTCAGCGAAGCGGGTCGCCTGTCTCCTTGTTCGGACGTAGGTCTTTAACACTCTTGCTAGTGGTCTATTATATTCTTTGATGGATCATCAAATTCAATAGGTCTTTTAGGACCAAAATCAAAGTAGCAATGGTTCATGTAGCCTAGCCCCTTGAAGTGATGAGAAAAAGAAAACAGCGTCTTTTTCCGATCTACGTGTAGTGCAAGATGCTGGGTGCCATGGATCGAGTGATCAAATCAAATCAGAATTGTTTTCAAAGTGAAATGTTGATCCTTTTGTTTTAGTTATTCAATAGAAGGGACCGCTTTCCGCTAAGGGAGGGTGGCGCCTTAGCTGGGGTCAGAAGGCGACATTGGCATGGGACAGGGTGTGTCATGGCTAGGATTAGATTTCTAACGAGATAGAGCTCTGTCTGGTTTGGAGCTTAAGAATTACCGGTCGGCTTGTTCCCCTTTGTCAAGTGCACGGACGTAGTTCTCGTAGTACAGCTGATAAAAACTCTACATTTCATCAGGCATAAATTACACAAAGATTGGCCATGACTTAAGGACTAAATAATCGAAACATGTTTTTGTGGATCCTGAATAAAAAGGAGATGCAGTGGATTGACCTCGGTCAATAAACAACTGGAACTTAGCACATGTACATATAAAATAGAAAGGAGCAAAGGATGCAGCATATCATTCTATTGAAGTATTACACTACATCTGGAACAAAATAATTAATAAATTATGCTTGCATGTTTGTTTCATGACATCTCCTGACAAGTACCAATTTGACCACCTTGGGCATCGGCTAATTATCATCTTATCACACAATTACAATTTTCTTGAATTGGAAATCAAATGAACTGAGGAATCATATCATCTAAACTGCAAATACAAACTACAAGTAGGCAGACACCATCACAATTCAACCGCATTTATTTTATATGAGCATTTTACAATAACAGATCACTCATACGTTGAGATATCAATTAAGCTACTGGTTCTCTTATATTAGCTTGTTTTCCAGCATAGTGTAACTTGAATTCTGAGACTTATAGCCAATCATAGCGATACACTTATCCACCTAGCAATTTATTAAGGCTTTATCAAGCAAGTAATGAAAGCTATATACATTGGTTTCACAGCAGGATGAAAATGGCAAACCATGCAAGGCAAATAAAGGTACGGGGCAAGTCCAGCAAGCAACTAGAAACGAACTGAAATGAATGAAACTAACGAAGGAAACACTACATACGCTAGAGCATGCAAAATACATGGAGCCATGGAGATTGCGTCTCACCTTCTCAAGTCGTTGGAGCAGAGCCGTCTCGCCGACTCCGCGACCGATAGAATTCTGATCCAGCCGGTGTGCCTTCTCGAATGTGTAGAACCGACTTTGAAACCCGCGTCCTCGCTGAGGAGTGCCTACGTACTTTCTTCATAGAAGAAAGATCAGGGTTGCTTTCGTAGTTCTTTTTTGATTCTCCTTTGCGTATTTTTTTTTCCACTCAATTTCACCTCAGTTAGTAGCTTGGCTTGATTCAATTCAAACGTCTGTAAGCCAGAAGTTTGGATTGATTCAATTCATCCAATTTCTCCCTTGGAAGAACTTCAAGTTGCAAATTTCTTAAATCTGCATTTTTTAAGGTATTCATCCTATCATTTAAGAATTGTTTATAATAGTCACTATTTCCTCCATATCTTTTCAAACTGTCCAGGATCATATCCAACATATACGGCGGATACTCTTGACCCCTTTGGGGGTTTCGGATTGTATTGCCCGAAGTATCATCTTTCCAAAGGATTTCGCCATTAACCGGGCCACTTAAACGTCTAAGCTCTTTCAGTATGTTCTCCTTGAATGCAAAAATCTCATTTGTTAAGTCAGTTGCTTCCCCTGGGCTCAAGGACCCAGAAGGATACAAAGTTGTTAAGTTAAAATATATCGTGTCTTTGGCAGTCAGAGCAGGGTTAAGGGAGGGCCCGCTACCTGAAGCTGCTGGAAAGCCAGAGGAGTGAACTAAAGAGCCCCTACCCACCATATTTGCATTTAAAACATCCCTCATGAAAGTCGGATTGGAAGCAACCCAATCCTCCACATACCCGGTCAGCGAGTAACAAGAAGGTGGCACAATGGAGGGTAGGGGGGCGGTCCACTCTTGTGGGGCTGGCGTTGGCGTCCCCTGAACTACTTGAGCTGCCCCCCCTTGTGGCTGCGGTACACTTTCTGCACCTTCGCCACAAATTTGCAAGTAGTTGGCCACTACAGGGAGAAGTTCTGATCCTAACTCCGTCCAAGAACCCACTTTTCTGGAGTGGATTATTATTCCAGCGGGGGACTTCCCCGTACAAAAAGATAAATGGGTAGTCCCCGCTCTCGTGTTCATTGCTGTGATTCTTTTCCGTTCAAGAATCACTGTTTTCGTGATCGAATTACGAAATAGATATACGAACTGTATAGGATCATTCGCAGGGATGGGATAATAGATTCTTTTATAGAATTCGCATGGGATCGTAGAATCAACTAAGGATGCAATAGGTATTAGTGATCGATCAGCTTCCAGTATGACCGATGACTTTCTATCTGGATGAAGAATAACCACACAATCAGGTTGTTGGTTCAACCCAAAATTGATTTGATTCTTTCTTGAACGGAATTTCTTAGGATTAGCATAAGAATTGGTCAAAAAAGCCCCGATCTTCCATTGAGAATCATTGATACAGCTCCACATTTTTTCCATTATCGAATATATAAAGAAATGATTAGTCTTTAAAAAGAAGGAACGGCCTTTTTTACGAATGAGAGATCCTATAAAATGAATAGCGTTTCGTAAACAAATCAGTGTCTTGTCTGAATCGAGAATAGCAATTCCATTTCTGAAACCACGGATATAGACTTGAAAATGGGTAGCAGCTACCCGACGGCCGAGATGTGCATTCGTACAAAGTAATTTAGTACAGACAGTTGAAAGGATTGTCATTTCTGGTTTTCGTTTCCGGAGATACAGGTGGTAAGTTAGAAATGAAAATAGGTTAGCAGCTAATCTTCTAACCACTCAGAGTAAGTGTAAACATCAAAGAAAGGTGATGACCTAGTTCGAAAGCGCAAAAGTGGGAAGTTATTCCTTAGCCAAGCAAAAGGATACCTACACAACCAGATAATTGATACGATTGATATGCTTGTTCGTTACTTGACATTTTGAGCAGGAAGCGCGGGTTTCAGTAGTCAAGCCGGAGAAGGACTCGTTACCCAAGAAAGCCTGGGCATCACTCCTGTAAAGCAGATCCGGGAAATGTTGCATTTGGAATCGACCAGGGGATCACTCCTTTGAGCAGTGTCTTTCTCCGAATAGTAGTCGTCTGCCATCCCTGTTCTAAAAAGAAAAAAACCCACATAAGCTGGATTGCCAGACCAACCGCGAAAGCCTATAAAGCGTGCCGTCACGTGAGATAAATATCCAAAGAAGCTCTAGGATACGAACAGATTCGATCCCCATTTACTGCTATAGCACGAACGGATAGGTCAGCTCCTGTTTCCCGATCGATAATGTGTAGAGTGATCTAGGTTCTGAAAAGGGAACTTACTTCCACAGCTCAACCCACCCAACTTACTTTACTTTCTTTTAGTGACAATTCGATTTATATGTATACGTCCGAGGGAAGAATCAACGGCTTTCTTCCCCCTCCTACATTCCATTGATACGGGATGGGATCTAGCTCTAGACAGAATTCTTGAAGTGCCATCGGTGAACTCCGTTTAAGGACGCTTCCCCGGTTTCCTATTGACCAACCTCGTTCGCTCTACGTAACCTTACCCACCAGGCAAGAACACGTATCTCGAACTCCAACCGCTACCTTAGGGCATTAGGCCTTAGACTGGATCCAAGGTAGGGGAAAGACAGGACCATGCATGCTTACTTATCTTCTTATTTGCCCATTCCGTGGATGAGTTCCAAGCAAGGTGGAGGAAAAGTCAAGTAAATGCGCTTACCTCCCTAAAATCTCTTATCAGGACAGGATAAGAGCAAGCCTACCTATTGTATATTCGTCCTCGGGGGGCATTAACTAGACCAGTGATCTTTGCTATCTATTCTTTTATCTTAATAGATAATGTGAGAGATAGGCGAGGAAATGGTGGTTGTAAATAACTCCTAAATTAATGGTATAAAAAACACCAGGTAAATTCATTTTGCAAACTCATCTGCTTGTAAATTCATTGTGTAAAATAACTCGTAAATTCATTGTGCCAGAATTGATCACTGATCAGGTGTGATCAGTCTCATCCGTCTAAGAGACTGATCCGGTGCGATGAGTCTATTCCGTGTAATATTTTGGAATTCCTCTTCCAACTCGTCCCGGAATGGGCGTTATGGCAAAGAACAAGAAGAAAAAGAAAGAAGAAATTTGTCCAATAGTAACAAATGGTGCCTCCACAGGTTGACATCCGATCCAACCTAGTAGTAAGCAATCCGCCAAAAGCAACCAAAATATTCCTTGGTGAATCGGTCGAAAACTTGAACTACGCACATACATTTCTTTAAAAAAAGGTAAAGCCAAGAGAGATATAAAAACTGGTGCTATTGCGGCTACACCTCCCGCTTTGTCAGGTATACTGCGAAGAATGGCATGGATCGGTAGGAAATACCATTCCGGCACAATATGAGGCGGGTGGGCATCGGATTAGCAGGTATATAATTGTCGGGATGCCCCAAAACATTTGGAGCAAAAAAAATCCAAATGGAAAAAAAGATAGCAGAAGCTACCCGACCTACAAGATCCTTTACATAAAAATAAGGGTAAG
Source organism: Microstegium vimineum (assembly GCA_022036555.1). Lineage (NCBI taxonomy): Eukaryota > Viridiplantae > Streptophyta > Magnoliopsida > Poales > Poaceae > Microstegium > Microstegium vimineum. The sequence continues at coordinate 24,505,711 of CM039140.1, forward strand.
AAGCAATTTTATCCATCTCAGAATGTACACCCAATGGATTATTTGATCCATATTGATGCAATGCAGCCAGATGAAGAAGACTGGCGCCTGCTAAAATAAGGGGGAGTAAATGATGGAGACTAAAAAAACGATTTAAGGTGGCATTGTCCACGGAGAAACCACCCCAAAGCCAAGTCACTATGGTATCTCCTACTACTGGTATGGCGCTAGCTAAGCTTGTAATTACTGTTGCTCCCCAAAAGCTCATCTGACCCCAAGGTGGTACGTATCCTATAAAAGCTGTCACAATCATTAATAGGAATATGACAACTCCGAGACACCAAACAAATTCCCTAGGACTGCTATAACTCGCATGATATAGACCACGAAAAATATGAAGGTGAACCACAATGAGAAACATACTTGCCCCATTAGCATGCATATAACGGAGCAACCAGCCCCCTTCAACATCTCTCATAATGTGTTCTACGCTGTTGAAAGCTAGATCCACATGAGGTGTGTAATGCATAGCTAAAAAAACGCCAGTCACTATCTGAATGACTAAACAAATACCAGCTAACGAACCGAACCCCCACAATAACTAAGATTGCTCGGGGTTGGATAATCTATTAAATGCTGGTTAAGTGTGGAGTATATAGGTTGTTTAAGAAGAGAGAATCGTTGGTTCCTTATAGTCATTTCTCTTTTCTATCGTGACAACTCCTCTTCCCCCTTATTTTATTGACCCCCTTGCCTTGATGGAAATTGGCTTCGCAGCGCCCTGAATAAGAAAAAAGCTGCATGAGAAGATTCATCCCATTTTGGTTTGGCGAGAGGGAGGCAGCGAATCACCTGGGCTACGGATTTGTTGGTTAGTTGATTCTCGAAATCAGGTCATTCGGAAAAAAAAACTGCCGCTTTCTCTGCCGGTTTCTTAAGGCTTCAAACGAACGACTAGTCATGTTGATGATGAAATCAAAGTCTATTTTTGACCTTTCATGAAGAAGCCTGCGTGCAAACTACCTAGCCCAGAACGTCGATTTCCATCTCAACAAAGAAAGAACTCAAAATAAATGAAAGCAAGATTGCTTGTTGTCCTATTACTCTTTTTGTCAGCCTTGTGGAGCTTTGGAAAGGAGAGAATTTGAATAAAGTAACTCTCGGAAACTCTTATTGGACGAGAGAGAGTCAATATGATATTGGGCGTGGGTTTTTCCAACGAAACGACGAGTGAGAAAGATAAAGAACGCGACGTGGTTCATTGAAGTAGAGGTTTGATCGAGGATTGGGTGTCCTACGCTACTTCCGTTCATGTTCCAAAAAATAGAAAAGAAAAGACCTTGGAAAAACCAACGAAACGAAGAAGTTTAGGATTGTCTTTTTCATGCGGAACCCTCTCCGTATTAGTAAGCGGGCCCTCCTTTACGCGATCGTTACTGTCCATCTTTTGAAGCTCTGCTCCCGAAAAGAGAAAGGAGACTGAACACATTTCTATACCCGGACGATCAATTCCATTTAAGTATACGCATACCTTTTCCCACGATTCAGGAATAGCCATAGAGGACTACGTTTTATAGACGTACGAATCCTACGATACGCGCAAAAGCTATGAAACCATTAGGAAGGGCACAGCAGCCCCATTTGATTCGGCCGGCTCCTTCTTTTACCTTGAAAAACAGATAGGAACGGCAAATCCTTGTTGAAGAAGAGAGGTGAGCAAGAGTGAAGAGTAGAGCGCGCATGGGAAGTGCGGTCGCTATGAACGAAGTGGGATTAGATATGGATCTTCGAAATAAGAGTCTTTCTACTTTCTATAAGTGAATTATTGATCAAGAGAATGGAAAGAACCCCATGTATATGTGAAACTATGCTCTTAGAACACCTTCTTCCATGCTATTGAAGCTGGCGAACAGGCGAGTGAGTGAAGAGAGAAGCCATGCCTCTTTCGAGGTGAGGCAAGCGATGAACGAGTAGATGCTGCCCTTAGACCTATTCTCTCTTTCGGTAGCAGACACCGTGATGGGCTAGGCTAGGAAACCTTATTCGATACGATAGGACAGGTAAACAAAGCAAGGCCTGGGTCGAGAGCCAATTTCATATTCTCCGGTTCCATTCCTGATCTTCCTGTCATCGTATCTTGTGTAAGAATCGCTTTCAGGCTTCTTATCGCTTTCTCATCAGTGGCAGTTTTGTCTCCCGTCCCTACCGATAGTAACTGATCAACTTACTGTTGGAGTTCTTAAGCATATCTTTTTCCATTATTAGTTCTATCTTCCGAGTGGACTAAGGCATCAATCTGAACTATAAGCCCTATCGCTTGGGAATAAATGCTTCCCTAGCAGCTTGCCGGAGAAAAACGAAGCCTTAGAAATTGTAAATGAATCCCTAAAAGCGGATAAAGGCTTAAACCTATTCATCTATCCTATCCCTCGCTTGACTCTTCTCGGAAAAGGTTCTCGTTCCCATGAATCTTGATCTGCCTCCTGGCATTGATAGCGATTGATCGAATTCCTACTCTGGTTTGAGAAGCTTTTCCGTTTTCCTTATCTCTCGTGCCTTTGAACTGTCCTGACTGAAAAGAATTCAAAATACGTATATTTGGTACTAAATAAACCGCCTTCGCTGGCTAATCCCTATGTCTTGGTACTCTACCCTCCCATTCATAAGAGAGTGGTAGTTGTCACCGGAAGCAGGTGTGAGTTGAGTAAGTCTTGTCAACAACGCTTCGCACAACTAAATACTAACACACTGTTTACTTCTGTACTTCTCCACCGCCAAAACACAATGACTTATGCAATTCATACAGGCACGAGCGAAAAACGAGCTGAACGAGTGATCAGGTGCTTCGACCTCTCTTTCTACGGTTGGTTTCTGACATCGATCGACATTCAGTAGGTTTGCTTTGACGAGTGAAAGGTGGAAGCTTCGAAGCATCAGTGAAGAGAGTGACCCGGAGCCCATCCTTCCTGTACGCATTTCTTCCTTATTTTGAAAAGCAGCACGGGGACTTCATCTGCCCATGATTGATTCCCGGCTATGATTTATATAAAAAAAAGGATTTATATAATCCTGACGTCTACACAGAAAGGAAAGGGGTGAACTCCTTCCATCTTGGGTTTAGTTGCCCTGCCTGCTTTGTCTCAACGAAAGCTTTTTTGTATGGAAAAGGAAAGGCTCTTAGCCACCGGTAACCGGCTCAATGATCCCTTTGGGCAGCTATTTCTCTGCTGCAAATGAAGAAGAATCTGGAATCGCTTGACCAATCGACAAGTTCTCTTCTTTATCTACGACCAAAGTAAAGTGAGGATCCAATCTGGAAAAAGGGCTACGAGAATCAAAGTTGACAATGCGGGCCGGGAATTAGACTACTATCCATATTCACCGGGAACTACAACTGGCAGGCTTTATCTTATGGAATTTTCGGAGGATAGGATCCATTTTTCCGACATTTAGACGATAAAGTAACTGCTTTTATCACTATTCTCAGAATGAGGGATTGGGATTGACCGGGACCTATTCTCTGGGAACTTCCGCCTCCTTAGCCAATCCACCTTATTCAGGATAGTTCGGTATGAATGGTATTCTTTTTAGTCTTAATCCTAATACTTCTATCATTGTATTAAATACCCTAGTACTGTTAGGAGAATGCCCAATAGCCCTTGAGCATGGAAGGAATGATACGAAAATAGCGAATTTGCTTATTAGGAGTAGAAGCACTTTTCGATAGTAAGATAGATATAGATCTAAAGGGCTTAGCAGTTCTTACAATACCAGTAGTAATAGATAGGATACCTTACGGAGATACCTTGAAAAAAAAGACTAGTTAGAGTTTCTCAAAAAGCTTAGGAAAGCAGGTTTAGGAAAGGCAGTTTCACCAGTGTCTAAGTAAGAAAAGTCAAGTTAGTCATCTAAGGAAAGCCTTGGGCGAAAGAAAAACCCTTTTCTCTGCGCATATTCCCTTTCTAGAGTATTATACTGTAAATAACTATCCTTTCGTTTCCTAAATCCCTTTTGCCGCCTCAAGTAAAGTCTAATATCAGAAGTAGTAGATGCTACTGAAAGAGGTATGTCATAATCATAAGTAGTTACTTCTTCCATTTTGACTGTAATAGAGTTCAAGTAGTTGATAGCGCCAGTCTAAGTAGTTATCTCTGTTCTCTTTCGGAGATGTAGTAAACTATGCGTAAGCTGTATTTGACTATGGATAAGGAATAGTTCTTGCCTATCTATCCGGAGTATTTGCCTATTCCTAAGTAGTTATTCACTATCCATAACCTTTATTAGTATCTGACCTCTTGGGCAAGCCAGAATCAGTAATTCTGAAAAGCTAGTATCTTTACCTCTTTCTTTCCTCCGTCTAAGGCCAGTCATTTTCCTTCTCTGCGGTTGCTTATGGTGAGTGCTAATTCCTTCCAATTGCAGTCCTTCGGGGTTATTATCCTGGTATATGAAAGATAAGATCAATTCCTTAGGAGACAGGTATCGATGCTTGCCAGCAGGAGAAAGATCACTAGGTTCAGTCTCAGATCTGATCAATAGGGTTCCCTAGGTACATTCCGTTTTCTGGAAATCCAGCAGGGACCCGGGCAAAAAAACTTGTTAGGCTATCCGAGATCAACTACTTGTCCAGCTTTTTGGAGTGAAAATAAGGAGTGCCCGGCCATCTAAAGTGCCAGTCTAAGTTCCCTCCAGGCTGCAGGGTAAAGGGCAGACACAGGTTCAGAGCGAGGGGAAAGGATCAAGGGTGCGTAGTATGCTTCTTACCCGCCTTGTCTGCTAGGTCTAGGATTGGTTTTGTTAACTAGAGATCTTTTCCTGGGCGTTTACACCTATTCCATTTTGAAGCTAAGCTCGTTTTCGAGTACTAAGCATAGCATATATATTACTTGCTACTTGCCAATATGTGGATAAGTGAGTGTAAAAAGTAAATGTCCGACCGTGGCTATTGAATCGTCGAGGTTGTGTTAGTGAGCTGCTCTTTGAGTCTACCTTTTGCCCAAGGATGTAGTTGTCTATGCATAAAGATGATACTCATAGTGTAGTAAAAGTCTTGAAGGAAGGATATAGTGCCAAAAGGCATGGTCCTTATGGTGGATAGTACGAGTCAGGGGAAGACCATTCCCAGTAAAGATACTTTTTCAATCCAGTTTTGAAGCTCTTTTATTTCCAAGGGCAATGAGGAAGGATTCTCCCCAAGACAGGACTCTTTGTTTACATTCCAAGGTGGGAATGGGTGAGAGGTAGTCTATCTCTGGCTGGGATGAGAGTCTAAAGTAGTATTCTTCTTCAGTGGAAGGCTCTGGGAATCCCTCTTTTAGTTGGCAAGGTCAATCTAGCAGATGATAGGTTTAGAGAGAGCTGGCTTTAGGGGTTATAGGGCAAAAGCTATATCAGCTGTTAGCAAGCAATCGTCAGGGTCTGACGGGGATGTATAAAGGTTCGTGAGATTATAGGCAGTAAAGCGAGTATCAATCTTGACCTTTCCGGTATCTGTATCTGGCTCAATGGAAGCACTCAAAAAGTAGTCTCTTGTTCTTTATTAATTGAAAGCAATAGAGGGTTAGCCAGTTTACTTTCTTGGGACTCCAAACGAGCCAGTTGCTGTCCTAATAGAAGTTCATGTCGATCCAGCCGAGCCAGTGCCATCATTAGAAAGTCCGGCCATTTTTGTTTAAGCCAGTTCAAGTTAGGGCAAGGAGGAAAGGAAGAGAGTAATGCAAGGATGTCAAGAATGAGGCGCTAGAACATTGGATCCAGTTGGAATTGTAGTTCTCTTTGCTGTTGTGCCAATCGATCTCGAAAACGATTCTTGCGACGGAGATCAGCTGAACTCACACATTCCACCTCATGCTCTGCTGATGTAACTGGCTCCTTCAACTCCATTCGAATCATAAAAAATAAGGTCGCACGCATCTTCGGAAAACAAATTATCACGAGCTAGTGGTTCCGCTCTAATAAAGTTTTTGATAACACAGCAGGCAAGTGCAATGTACTTCAGCTTCCACTAGAAATAGGGCATGTCCTGAGAATAGGAAAACGGGACACCAAAACATCTCTCGATAACATTTCTCAATGATGAGTGCAAGTAATTAAACCGCTCTTGTGGTCGGGACACCGCCTTCTTCTCTATAATCACGCAAGTGGTACCGCTCCCCACGGTAAGGAGAAAGAAAGCCTGGGATAAAGGTAGAGCGTTTGTCCACAAGATAGTATTTTCTGTGTGACGATAGTGGCCATTTTCCGGTTCAGTGATTGTCTCCAGAAAGATTATAGATTCATTTGCCCTCCCAACCAAGCATGACATATGTGAAACTCATGTTCAAATCAAAAGCACTGAAACTCTTCTGTGTTGGGGTTTTCCACGATAACGTATTTGGTTTGCTGTTTGAACTCTGGCAGAAATGTGTGTCCCGTCTCCAACGCTATTCTAGAAATGAAAAAAGCTATAATAATAGATGAATTAGAAAACTCAACTGTTCTTTGTGATTCGGTACCGCTTGAACTAACTGTCCCAATTCTTGGTAGGTACTTATTAGGGGAAGGACAAGCACCAAATGAACAACGATCTCCCGGTCCCACTTGATTCAAGTGGAATTTATGGAACCCTGGGGACTTGACTCTTTTAAGAGAAACTAATTCGAAGTGAAATATCTAGAATATGCTTTACACTCCATTTTCACACAGGTATGCCTCCCTACCTTTCTGTAGATTGATGGACTAATAAGACTCTAAATCCTTGTTTTTAGCATCCCTTTATTTTGGAACCTTTCTTAGGAACTTCAAACGGAACAAGGCTAGGATCCTAATCTCTATTCCTTCCTCCTTTGCGTCAGATAACTCCAATAAAGTATGACTGAAGTAGATATAAAACGTGTCGAAGAGCTATAGACTCTTTTCTTTTTAGAGCTTATCATTGTCATTGATTGACCAGCATGACTTATGGATTGAATTTGATACTGTGCTATTTGAATAGCGAGATTCTTGAAAGGCGGAGGAGAAAACCATTTCCATTAATATATGACATTGAATTCATATCTGTGAAAATGATAAGCATGGGATTGAGCAGGATAGAGTTGGCCTTGCTAGAAGCCTACTTTCTTTAGAGAAAAGAGCTTATAACTCGCTTTTACTACCTCATGCGTATAATCTAATCTATCGCGAGCCTACTCAAACAGAGGGAAATCGACATTTCTTTAATAGAAAGAAGCTTATCCTGATGTGGAGTCTAGTGCTGAAAATAAACAGAAAGGTACCATGGCCTATTCGTAGCTTGATAGAATGAGAAGAAGGCATTTCCTACACTACACCATGGCATTCTATGGATAGAGCTGCTTAAGTTTTAGTGGGAACGAACCTACGTAGAAGGAAACCTTCAACAGATTTACAGTCTGTCGCTTTTGACCGCTCGGCCACTCTCCCCTTCCCTGGGATACGCCCTCCTCATTATAGTCCTCCTCGCTCCGCCCCGAATAGTAGGGGATTGGGTTTAAGAAGTAGTTGACCAATCTTTCTAGCTCCATTGCGAAACCACGCCCAAAAAGCAAGATGCGAACCAAGAACATTCACAATTTGATCCCATCTTTCTTCAACCAAGTCGCGTGCATCATGGCTTTCTTGTTATTCCTTGATTTTCCTGCCTATTACTGACATGCCTAGCCTTATCCGCTTGCTGGTGCTTTGCTATCCGAACTACCATTGCTAACTCTGAAGAAAGGTCTGCCTCGTGCTTCTTCGCTTATTCAATGCTTTCTCTGGCATCCTACAACTCCCTTACATCCCTATGTCGGCTATCCACCCTTCTTTACCAAGTGACCGGAATCCCCTATCCCTATAGAAAGAAAGGCACCTAATCTTTACCGTCTCCACTGAGATTTCAGACCAGAAAGGAGTAGACTCTAGTTTCAATTGCGTATAGAAAGAGATTCGTCTTGTAAGAGCAGGTTGAAGCGCTTAGGCTACTTCAGCTATATGCTTAACACATGCAAATCTAACGAAGTGCTCCTGGACGACTCTTTCTTTGAGATTCCGTAAGTAACCTAGTGCATGTGCCTTTGAAGAAAATGAAATACGAACAACCGCGCCGGTTGTAATAGATCGACTTGAATGCGTCTTCTTGCTCCAGCATTCAAGTTCCATTTCAAGGAAGGACGACGTACCATGATACTTTCTGTTTTGTCGAGCCCTGCTTTGGTCTCTGGTTTGATGGTTGTACGTGCTAAAAATCCGGTACATTCCGTTTTGTTTCCCATCCTAGTCTTTTGCGACACTTCTGGTTTACTTATTTTGTTAGGTCTCGACTTCTCCGCTATGATCTTCCCAGTAGTTCATATAGGAGCTATTGCCGTTTCATTCCTATTCGTGGTTATGATGTTCAATATTCAAATAGCGGAGATTCACGAAGAAGTATTGCGCTATTTACCAGTGAGTGGTATTATTGGACTGATCTTTTGGTGGGAAATGTTCTTCATTTTAGATAATGAAACCATTCCATTACTACCAACCCACAGAAATACGACCTCCCTGGGATATACGGTTTATGCCGGAAAGGTACGAAGTTGGACTAATTTGGAAACATTGGGCAATTTACTTTATACCTACTATTCCGTCTGGTTTTTGGTTTCTAGTTTGATTTTATTAGTAGCTATGATTGGGGCTATAGTACTGACTATGCATAGGACTACAAAGGTGAAAAGACAGGATGGATTCCGACGAAATGCCTTGGATTCTAGGATGAGTATTTCTCCTTTTGGCCATAGAAGAAACTTCTCCTCCAAAGCGGGGGGATCGTCCTCCGATTCCTATGACCCAAAAGGAAAGAAGGGTAGCTTTCTTTAAAGAATCCTAACTGTGTGTTGTAACACAATCTATATTTATTTGTATTTGCCAATACTAATAAATAGGATTATATGTGCGCTCTGCTTGTACTTTATCACGGTAAGGTTATTCCTTCTTCTCTTTCACTTTGCCCCCACTTTATTTGAGGCGGAAGCACTCGTCTTCGCTTCCTCATATAGCGGAGCTAGTGCTCCTAGTGATATGAATCTTATGGGTGACGATGATTTGTCGCGTGCTGTAGCGCCATTTCTCCCGCGAACTCTTCCCGAGGAGCGCCCCCTCACAATGGAGGAAGAAGAACGCCTGGCCCTGGTTTTTGATTTCCAAAAGCATATTGGCGCTCTTCTCCAGAGCCTCGATGCTCCCTGGCTCTGGAGCCACCACTTCGGGAAGGAAAGCGCCGAAGATCTCGCGGCGTCGACCCTCCTCCATAAGGATGCTGACCTCAATGACCCAGACAAGCTTTGGGTTGTACATGAGGGCCTTCTGCGTCATAGACACAGCTCTCGGTACTACTTTAGAGCAATTGACTGGGTAAGGGCAGAAAGAAGGGTTCGTAATGGGGAGTTGCCTATAACGTTCATCATCGATGATGATGGTGAAGGATAGTGAAACTATATCCTTATAAGAGCCCGGAACGAGGGCTGGATGAAGCCGGAGACGGCCGAGGTGAATAAAAAAGGCTCTCCCTGGACTCTACGCAGGACTTCTTTCTAAGCCTCACATAATTTGAATTTCTCTGACATTCCATGTTTCCGAAACGGATCCTATAAAATATTTCACTTTTTCTATGATCATCTCTATTTTAGGTATTCGGGGAATCCTCCTTAATAGACGAAATATTCTTATTATGTCAATGCCAATTGAATCAATGTTATTAGCTGTCAATTTGAACTTTTTGGTATTTTCCGTTTCTTTGGATGATATGATGGGTCAATCATTTGCTTCATTAGTTCCAACAGTGGCAGCTGCGGAATCTGCTATTGGATTAGCCATTTTCGTTATTACTTTTCGAGTCCGAGGGACTATTGCTGTCGAATTTATAAATTGCATTCAAGGTTAAACATAACTACAGGAGAGTTACCAAATACAAAGTTCTGTTCTCCTTTCGTTCTCTTCTTTCTTTTCTTTTGATTTTATCAATATTTGATAACTCTTTCTCACCATAACTGTACTCCTGTTGTTTTGTTTCATTAAGGCGGGGGCGTATGTGTCTTTCCTCTGCCTGATCTGCACCTTCTTCGCGATCCTTCTCTTACCTCTACCGGAAGGTGGCTGGAAGAAGCCGTGGGTGGAGTTGGCCCATGCCCATCTTGCCTCCCTTCATCATCCTCTGGTAAGTGAGGAGATGGGATCTCTTGGATGGGCGAGAGGGTGTTCCAGTCGTCGTCGTCCATATGGACGCTGGTCTCTTCCTCCTGAAGACAGAGTTTCGGGTGAGCTAGCAAAGAAAGCAGCAGTGCCACCTAATACTCGTAGACTAAAGTACTTCTTTTTATATCTAGGAACAAGCGTCGGAGTCAATATCAAAGTAGCAGCGGAAGCTGTCCAGCCGAAAGACAGATCTGACAAAGCCGGTGAGGGGGGCAAGTGTTCTTCGGACTCATTCCAATTGAGTGCCAAGATGCGCCTGGAGCATAGCGCTGGGGTGCGAGAACGAGTAGGAAGTTCTGGTCCCACCCAGAAGAGTGCACTGATAGCCTATCTATCAATCTTCTCCAGCCAATGACATAAGATAGGGAATCTTTCTGATTGGTCTAATTGAGAGGAAAGATAGGATGATATTAGTTGCAATCGGAGAGAGAGGAAAGTCTCTCGATGTCCCACAAGAAGAAATGGACTTACTTATAGACAAGTCTCCGAAAGTCACTGTCAAGGGAGGATGCTGAAAGCTACTCCTTTCGCAGGGCTCTCTCTCTCTATCAATTCCTTGCTGATTGATTAGAAAAGATATCTGGCAGTGAACTATTGTTCGGCAAACTCCTCTTTTTTGGTCCAGAGGATGGATGCGTCAACTTGATGTCACATATGCCGTCCCAGGGCTTTCCGGCTGGGAAAATGGAAAGAACTATTTGATTTCGTTTCAGATCAGCTAGCGCTTACGCCTTTCTTGGTTGAATGGATTCTGGCGCAATGCTGATTCGGATAATGCTGGAACTGCTACTCGGTAGACTATGAAACAGAAGCTTTGAAAGGGTTCCCTACGCCAAATGGTGAATTCAATTACTACTAACATTTTGGAATCAATCAGATGATTCGGAGTTTGAAGATCGCGTCCTATGATGAATTTTGCTTTTTTCTTCAGGATTAGGCTCTGTCTCACTTCCTTCAGAGGGGAAAGCTGAGCTAGAGGTTTCACCGATAGCACTTCCTGCTCGGTAGGCATCTCCTGCTCCTCTTGGTTGACCACCATGGTCTGCTGCTCCTGCCTTTCTTTACCCTTCCGCTTTTCCTTCAACCTAGTGATGAACGAGCCCTATAAAACCAGCCAGAATGAGGAATCTTCGAAAGTTATGCATTGGAAAAGAAGGGAGCACATACCGTAAGAACAAGCCTTCTCATCTGTAGGGAGAGCTGCCCATTATTCTGATTCGAGAGGAATCCAAGAGAAACAAAAGGAACAAAACATTCTTTCAATGGGAAATCATAATAAAGGAGCAGTCTAATAGTCAGTCAAAAAGCACTTTTCAGATATACACTCCTCATTAATGTTACTACGAACGAACACACAAAAGCATTAAGCGATAGAGAAAGTACAAGGTAAGCTGCCTGCCTATGGCTGTAAACTCTAAAAATGCTCCTTCCTAGAACGGACGTAATATAAAAATACCGAAAGTACGTACAAAAATATGAATCTATATATGGTCAACAGCTAAGTATTAAGCTATTTCTTATGCTTCAAACTGCTTAGTTCTAGTACATAAATCTGTTAACGCGCGAGGTGAAGGTGGTGCTTTTTCAACCTTGTACTGTTTTCGCTTTGACCATTCGCTCGCTCTTTGCTTTCATGTGTGACCTTTGTCTTTAGTAGGGATAGAAGCAAAGAAAGGGTACATTCCTTGCAGAAAATAGCGATCAGGGAACATAATAAACCACTATTCCTTGCAGAAATAGAGTCACCGAAGCTTATTTATTACGCTACTGTTTTCTTTCGCTGGACAGGAACGAAATTATCTCCCAGCGTAGTAAACTAAACGCCCGAATGGGAGACCCGCCCCGTAAAAAAGAAAACCAGCTGACCCTAAGCTAGCGACACCGTATAGTCTGAAGTGGCTAAGGCAGTTGAGAAAGCAAGCATACTTATACTAGACTAAGCAAAGGTAGTACATACCGCTGCATGAAAGTGAGTGAACACCAACCAGCTTCTTCTCGTCGAGCAATTCCCCGTTGGAGCGAGCAAGATTCCTTTGGACTTACTTTGGTTTTGCATAAATTCTCATATAGAAAGAAACGTAGCGTTACGATTCCATGGATAGTTTGTGTTTAGGTTTCTTATTCAACTATGGAGATGAGGAGGATTATTATTCAACTTGGGGATGAGGAATCAAATCAACGAGAAATACTATACTCGAAATTGCGAGTTGCGAAGGAAAAGGGGTGAAACAATGTCATGTCGCGTTGTTCCAAATTCTCACAACACTTTGGACTCATTTTATCAACTGTTTTAAAAGAACGAGTCCGGGGGAACCCCAAGAAATCAGAGATGAAGAAATGGGACATGGCTATTCCCTTTCTAAAAGCCAAATAGCAAAGGGATTCAAACAGTTTCTAGAGGAAGAAGATAGATCAATTTTGAGTTACAGATACTATCTTTCCCTTTCCGCATGAAAAAGACCAATCAAAAACTTCTTCGTTTCGTTGGTAGAACCCACGCCAACTCTTTTCTCTAAAAAATAGAGAGATCTTTTGAACTTCTATCAATGCAATGAAAGAACTATCCCTTCCTATTTGTTTGTCCTAATGAGACAAAGAAGAGCCTCCTTCTTTACCACTTTAGGGGATGGGGGTGAAGGGGGGTTTACATACAACCGGGGCAAAGTGGTTTATGATTGAATCTCAGAGGCATTCTTATCATTTGGTAGATCCAAGTCCATGGCCTATTTCGGGTTCACTCGGAGCTTTGGCAACCACCGTAGGAGGTGTGATGTACATGCACTCATTTCAAGGGGGTGCAACACTTCTCAGTTTGGGCCTAATATTTCTCCTTTATACCATGTTCGTATGGTGGCGGGATGTTCTACGTGAATCCACGTTGGAAGGGCATCATACAAAAGCTGTACAATTAGGACCTCGATATGGTTCTATTCTCTTCATAGTCTCGGAGGTTATGTTCCTTTTTGCTTTTTTTTGGGCTTCTTCTCATTCTTCTTTGGCACCTACGGTAGAGATCGGAGGTATTTGGCCCCCAAAAGGGATTGGGGTTTTAGATCCTTGGGAAATCCCTCTTCTTAATACCCCTATTCTCCCTTCATCCGGAGCTGCCGTAACTTGGGCTCATCATGCTATACTCGCGGGGAAGGAAAAACGAGCTGTTTACGCTTTAGTAGCAACCGTTTTACTGGCTCTAGTATCCACTGGCTTTCAAGGAATGGAATATTACCAAGCACCCTCCACTATTTCGGATAGTATTTATGGTTCTACCTTTTTCTTAGCAACTGGCTTTCATGGTTTTCATGTGATTATAGGTACTCTTTTCTTGATCGTATGTGGTATTCGCCAATATCTTGGTCATCTGACCAAGAAGCATCACGTTGGCTTTGAAGCAGCTGCATGGTACTGGCATTTTGTAGACGTGGTTCGGTTATTCCCATTTGTCTCTATTTATTGGTGGGGAGGTATATGAAAGAAGGGAACGAATAAGTGGATTGAGGAATAAAAGCTCGAAGACAAAGAGAACTTTTCATAAAAGAGAATGGAATCCTATTTAATATTAGCAATTCACATATAATCTTAAATAACGATCATCCCGCTTCCTTCCTCTGTGTGCAAAACGAAGCTGCCGTAGGTAGTTGTATTATTATGGAATTGTGTTTTGATTCCTAGTTTATAAACGTTGTAAGGTAACGTTTCTCGTTGGTAGTAGTTGTTGTTGGTTATAAACGTTAGTTGTTGTGAAGCATATGAGAATATGCCTGGTTTTGGGTAATATCTTAAGAGGTGCAACGTTCTCCGTGGGTGTTGGTACGAGTGTGGTTTTTCACAGGTCCGGAGACAAGAAAAGAGCCGAATTAGTGTAGGAATGGAGATTTCTACTTTCCGTAGTTGGGTTCGAACCTGAAGATGGTTTTGTGGTGTCTGCTTCGTCTCTAGATTATGCTTCGTCTCCAGAATCCCTACCCTAAAGAGTGAAATTGCGTAGCTTAAGGTAGGTGTTTCCCCAATCCGCGCAAAATAAACGTAAGGGCTGTCTATTGGTAATAGAATTGAAAGGGTAGAAGGTATCAACCCCTCGGCATTGTTGGAGAAGTTTAAGTGGGAGTAAGCATAGCATAATTCTAGAAAATCCATTTTATCGAGTAGTTGGATCATATCTTCACTTTCCTATCTAGCTTTGGTAGCAGGAGTACGTGTCCAACGGCTGGTAAGACCCCGTCTTTTATGTGAAAAGCGAAGAAGGAAAGCTCAAGGTCTAGCTGAAATTCCCGAGCCACTGCGAGCACTAAGTACAAAGCAAGACATACAGGTCTCATCTGATCCTTATGGGAAAAGTAGCCTGGGGATTGATTAAACACTTGGGAAATCTTCGAATAAGTTATTTATTCATGTAGCTTAGGATAAGTCATTTCTGTAGATAAGTGATTTTAGAGTAGCAGGAGAATAAACTAGATAGTAGCTGGAGAAGAAAGATACCTCATATCTTCGGCAAACATGATCGCTATGGATAGACATGGATAAGCATCTCTAACGATCTTATAGTAAGTAATTCGTCGACTGGATAAGTAAAGGAAAGGTAATTCTTCGACTGGATGGAAATTCGTGTTGAACTTAAAGGCAGCCGCTTGACCTTACTGCTATACCGCTTAGCGCCTGCCCACAGCCTGCTATACAGCCTACTGTTTGACTACTTTGGCTTGCCCTACCGTAGTGTATTATATAAAATATTCCCGCCCTGTTGGCTTGCCCAACTACGGCTGGCTTGACCTACTAGACTATCGCTCGAGAAAAGGTTGCTAAAGGTCGTTGTATGCTCTAGTGTGCTAAGTTGCTGATTGCCTTCCAACTAATGGGTTGTGGAGTGCTAGGTACTTGAGTAGGCTTGCTTGCCGCTCTTCCGTCTAAGAAGTGCTTTGTAGCCCAACAAGCAACGGCTGCACTGCGGGAATCCCAGTGAGTAACTACTAAGCAAGAAAACGGATGCGGGTAGGTGTCTTGCTGGCATAGGGAATCCGGTAAAGGAGGACGGTTCCTAATCTTTTGATCGGCAAAGGGTTCGATGCATTGATTTTCGCCTATGAACGAGTCAATCAGCTAGATCTACTTGCGGCAAATGGCACCTTACTTTAACCAGCCAGGGGTGCACGAAAGAAAGCAAAATCGCCCCATCTTTACTTTATTTGGAATATCTATGGATCAGGTCGTCAGTGATAGTTTGTCTTGCCTATGTATGTGATTTTGAATGAATTCCTTCTATTCACTGGCTCGCTCTTTCCGTGGATACAGACGTATTAGAATAGGGAGCTCTTTCTTTAGTCTAGGCATGAAGGAGAAAGGCTTTGAATATAAACAGCACTCTGTCACGATTCGTGGGATTTGAACTACTAGAAAAGTCCGTCCGTGTGCCAAACCCTGTATAAAGATAAAGTACTGGACATCAGGATCCCTCCAGCATAAACACTAGAGAACGACTGTGGTTATCCTCTAAAGGGGAACTCTTATGGTCTGAAACCTATTTTTTAGCTTTTGGCGCCTATTCGCAAGAGCAGATACGGGCCATGGCTGAGCAGACCAAGTCCCATAGAAAGCTTGACCGTCTCAGTAGCTCCTCCTTCTCTTCTTTAGTAGAGGTGTTACCGAGACAATGAAAAATAGAATCGAAGATTCAGTCTAACAGTATGTTTAACCATACCAAAGGTAAGTAGTCGTCAGTCGAGCGAAGCGATAGGCACGTAGTCACTTGAGCTAAGCGAAAGGTATGAAGTCAGGCGATAGGCTTATCATAGCATAGAATCCCTAAATGCTTAAAGCACTAATTGCTATTTTTCAATATCAACTTTACGTACTAGTGAGTAGCCTATTGAAGCGGGTATGGGATATGAACGATCTTGACCCACGAGCAGGTTAGCTCGAGAGGGTAAGAGACCCTAGTGTACATTGCCCAAAGTCTTTCAATCTTTAGACTTCGTTTAAGAAGCGACAGATCCTGGCGCATGAGTACTTGAGGCGAATGGCCATTGCCCAGGCTGATGGGCGAGCCAACGCAGAGAGAAATTAAAGAAGCAAAAACAGAGTGAATCGTACTTTCCCCGCTATTCTTCACCGGAAATCGTGTCCCCCACTCCTGAGCAGAAAGGCCTCGCAGAGCGTCAACACCGAAACATTGTAGAGCAACGTCTTGCAACTATGTATACAAAGCCTCCATTCCCTGGGTGTCGTGTTTGCTCCCTTGAAACCCGATATCGCGTAACCGCGCTTGCTACTTTGATATCTTATATCTATCTGTCAATCTTCTTTGTTACTTCCTTACTTGTTAAACGGAGTGCAACGACATATCAGTTCTATTCTTTCAATCAGATAAGCAAACCTACAACTAGAGCTACGAAAGCTGATAAGTATAAGAGAGAATGAACAGCAACAATTAATACTGTGGAAACGGCTAGGCAAGCACCAAACCTAATAAGTAGAATTCAATCTTCTAGTTGAGCTGCTAAAAGGAAATATAAAACATCGGCTACTGAAACTACTTACGCATCCGAATACTACGATAAAGCAATTGCTACTTGAAACTACTCACTCGAGTTACAATCTTCCTGTCACTACTTAAACTCTCGATATGCCTCGTGGCTTTGTTGCTTTGTCAAACCCTATAAACTACTTATGCTTTGTCAAACTACTCGTCTGCTCACCAAGCAGATTTCGAACTTTTCACTTGCTATCTTACAATCTGACTTGGCTACTAAAAGGAGAGAAACGAATACTCAATCACTGCTTTCATTCTCGTAGCTAGCTTTCAATCTAAAAACTCGAAATCAAACTTCTATCTGTCTAGCTGGCTTGCAAGAGTTGTAGCTACTTCATAAGCGACTTCGTACTTTCAAAAAGACTAGAAACTCAATGTCCTATTAATAGGCAGGAAACTAGTAAGCTTAGTTGTTACTTAAAATCTCATTTCGTACCTTTTCTGCTTAAACTGCTAGCTCAAATTACTACAATTAACAAGCCGAGGCGCCAACTGCTCTTCAAACTCCTGGCGACTGGGAAAACTCACTTCTTCTTTCTAGTCTGATACCTGATAACGAGAATGAAAAAGGTAAACGACAGCTCCATACTCTCGATACGAAAAGCTGGACTCTAAATCTTATTTCTTGCAAGCAATCCTAAGGACTATATACGAGAAGAAGGGTCGTGGCTTACAATTCTATCTGGTTTCAATCTTATAGCTGGGCTACTAATATATGGGAGTCGGCATATCGACTAAGAAATCTTATATCTGCTTACTTTTACTTGGAATCTGCTAGCTAAAAGCATATAAACGACAGGCTTACTTGTTACTTGGCTTCTTATATCCCACCACCTACTATATGATAAGCAATCCGATAAGTTCAAGCGAGAATGAGAGAGAACAATGAAACTCTCGAGCAATTCACTAGCCTAATACTCTTGATAGGACAGCTAGAATCACGGCTTTTCATCTTACGTATGGAACTTCCATTCTATCTGGCGCACTTCTAACCTGATATCCCGTGGTACTGCGTAAGAAGAATTAACAGCATCAATCAAACTCCTAGCTGGCCAGCCTCAAACACATGAGACTACAAGCTCGCTTACTTCCTTGCTAGCTGGTAAGAAGACTACTTGCGAAACACCTCCTTCTTCATAAGCTTGGAAAGCAGAAATTACTGGGGAAGCTCCTCTTCATGAACCCATGGAGTGAAACCTTCCACCATTTTCGCTCATTATCATATCCAACGAATATACATCGGATAGCTTTCTTGTCGAATTTACTTCGGCTCGCTCTTTTCCAAGTACTCTTTTTCAAATTGGTGGTTTCAGAATCGCTTTCTAAACGATTGATGAACTCCTCCGCAAAAATGAAAGCTCGCTTTGATTCTTCTTGGCTTGTTCAGTTCTTCTCATCTGCCTCGGTAACTAGGTGCTTTTAAGCTACTCTTGTTGGCAATTTCCTTTGGTTTGATAGTCGGATCTTATCTTTTATTTAATAAATCAAGCCTTCCTCCTTAGAAACTTCCTTGAACAGCCACCGCCCCTGGCATCTCCTCTGTAAACTGGATCTCTTCTCTTAGGTTAAACAACCGAATCTCCTAGCTCTCGATCAAACCCTTATCCCAATTCGACATCCTCTTCTTTAGCTCTCTCCTCTTCCAATTTCCCAACAAGCAACGGATTGAGTTGAGCGCTAGCGCTCATTCCTCTCGCTTACGCTCCAGTTACTTTCGTTCCTCTCGAGTTGGGATGCTCTCTCATAGAGCTCGACATAGGTTAGACAGGTCCTAGCAGCATAAAGGCATGGATAGGGTGGGAAATGAAGAAGAATGGTGGAAGAAAGGAACCAAATAGTTGCAGCCCGGTCCTGAGTGGGGCTTGAAGATTCCTTTATTGTTGAACCGACGGTACTCTCTCAGACTTAGTCAAACAGAACATCCCCAGTTGCTGGATCTGGTACTTATTCAGAGAAGTATCCATTCCGGTAAGTAAACTAGCTGCGAGTAAACTTTCATGTGAGAGAGAAACAAGGCTCTTGCCATCTTGCGAGTGAAACGAAAGAAAAACGTTGAGTTAAACGTGAGTGATTAGAGCCAAAGAACGAGTGAGTACAGCGTAACGGACGAGCCAATAAAGAAAATTGAGATCTTTGTCTCTCGATTCGAGAAGTTCCAGCCAGGCCGGGTCCCGAGCAAGCCAATTTGGAGTTTACCAAATATGGAATAGCGATCATACTACTTGGGTTTGGGTTACCTGCGTTTTTTCTTCTTAAGTGCCCATGACTAGGATAAGCTGCCTGCTCTTCTACGTAGTATGTCACCAGCGGCTAAAAAGGCTGGTAAACAGTCTACTTCCTACTTTGATGAGTCTGGCATGTATCTACCAAAGGTTTTGTTACTACTTTATCGGGGCACCTTCTTACTGATTCCGTGAAAGCACAAATCTGATCAGACTAAGTGAAAGATTCTTCGTTCTTTTGGTCAACAGCCTTATCATATATAGGGTAAGCTGCTGCAAAGCTTTGTAGTTTGAATTCCTTCCTTTGATATTGGTTTTGATGAGTGTGAGTAAAGAACTTAGCTTTTCAGAGCATAGACTCCCATACCAACTTCAACTCTACTTAGCTATGCCGAGACAGGCGGATGCACAACTGACTTCACTGAAACTATGCGAGTTGGTATCGACTTGACTTAAGCTTTCAATGCAAGTTCAGTATCGGACCTATCATAAGAATAAGTTTCATAAGTTCCTGAGCTTGGCTCTAGAAAAGAAAAGATTGTAGCTGCAACTTGAACTGGAGAACACAAAGCAACTGCTCCTACTAAGAATAAGAAAGCTGCTGACCCTGCAGAAGAAAGATTTGGTTTTGCCTTAGCTGCTTATGGTGCTGCTTTCCCAACAATACCAACTTCAACTTCAATCTAACAATTACCAACTGCTTACCCTCGGTAAATTAATTAGTCAGAAGTCTTATTTGGCGACGCTTGGCCTGGCTGGCCTACTTCAACAACTGCTTAACTGAGCGAGGAGAACCATTCCAGCATGCGCAGCATGGTGTCGAGCCCAAACTTTTGACGAGGCTGATCATGACAGCGCCACCACATCACGTTTATGTTTCAATGGCGCCTAACCACACATCACTTTTCAAATAGCCAGACTAAGTGAACATTAGCGATCTCCGACTTCCCGTTTCCAAAATTAATGAAAGCATCCGCAGCTTGTCATCTTTTTGTATTGAGAACCATCCCTAATGCCACAATTGTTTAGAATCCACTCATACGATGATTTCAAACTAACTGGTGTTTTCTAATGAGCGTAGGTGGCTGAAGCTAGGATGTTCAATGTCTCTTGATTAACCTCACGGTCTCTTTTATCCCCTTTTCACGTGATTATCCAACCCGGTTTATTGTGACGAAAAGAGAATCCGACTTCTAGCTAAATCTCGTTCATGGAAGTGAAGAAAGCCGGTACGGTAAATTCTTCCCCGGAAGTAAACGAAGGCAGGGAACCATAGCTCATACCCATCAAAAGCATCCGCGATATTGATTAGAAACTATTCATAGCGTGCACGTTGGATTTGTTTATCCTAAATACCCACTCTTTCACGTTATATCTAATTAGGGCTCTTCTGCTTTGAAAAATGAATCTTCTGCTGGATCGCTCTCTAAAAAGAGTGTAATGCTCTAAAGAATTTCATGCGATAAGTAAAGGTTCCACTGCCTGAGAAAGTAGATCAATTCCTTCCTAACCTGGCTGAACAAGGTAGCCTGGTAAATAGATAGCTGAATTGGCTTGAAACAGATGAAAGTTATAGCAAATGAAAAAAAGGTATGTATTCGTGTAACTCGTACAGTAACAGCGACTGTTACAGCTTTCCTCACAGGAACTCGATCCCCGCCAGCAACTGTGTGGAACAGGATCTACTTTGACTGTAACATCATCTTATGCTTTTCGCTGCGCGCCTGTTGTATCCCGATGACCTGGTTTTTCAGTTGTTTCCCGATGACCCGATCTGCCGATCCCCCGATGTTTTGATCTCCTCTCTGTTCCGATGAACAGTGTAAGCTGCGACTCCGACCTGTACCTGTCCCTTTCCCTGTGAGTAGTACCTACTCCCTTAGTGATGTGTGAAAAGTGTATGGATACGTGTGTTTTTTAATATGTGAATTTTGCTATATTTCTCTGAGTGATCTCAGTGTCTTCGTTCTGGTAAGAGCCGCGGAAGACCAGAGCATTGAATGAGTGACCAGTCCTTGGCTGACCTGTGCTTCGTATGGTGTGTTTTACCTGAGTAGGGTAGACGAGTTTCAAAGACCTTAGTTAACGTACGAAAGTATGCCAAATGGAGCTCAGTCTCCCATTCAATCAAGCTAGCGCTCTAAGAAAGTTCTTTTTCGAGTGCTTGTGATTTCATCCTTTCCGAGTGAGTCTTCTGCCCTAAAGCTTTCGTAAGCTAAGGCGAGAGATTTCCTACTTTGACCACTGCTGTGACCGCTTTATGCAAGAGTTCCGGTATATGCAGCATGCACCTAGATAGCCAAAGAAGGAAGGAGCGGAAGGGATTAGTACTAATAGGCAAGGAAGTCGTCTGACTTGGGGCGTGAAATCCGATAACTCCTACTGGTCTGTTTCTTTACCTTAACCTACCCCGCGCGCGGCTTGAGTTGACTTCTTCTCCGCCTCATATATAGAGCTTTTTCATAGTTCACCTTGATTCTCTCATATCACTCCAAGTGCTACTCCCTGTTGGTTAGTCTTCCACGAACCCCTCAACGTGGCTTAGGACGAAAAAGAATGCGTACTTGGGTCGTGGTGAGAGTAGTATTTATGCGGCGGCGCACAGTGGTGCATTGAAGGGTGCTCGAGAGTCTGTGTCTCCTTTGAAACCGGCGAATATGAAAAAATGAGTAAAGTAAAATCACCTATAGGAAGTACTTCTTCATCTCTTTAGAAGGCAAACAAACTTATAAGAAAAAAAAATCAATTTATGATGCAATAGCCGGTTGCGTTGTGTGCAGTCGCATAAAAGTAGGATTCCCCTCTCGAAAAAAATCCTACCTTTGATTTTCCCTGTGTCCTAGGCTTTTGAGGTCAAGTAGTAAGTAGAGTAGCCAGGGTAAGCTGATAGACCTATTGCCATAGCTAGGGAAAAAAGTAAAGTATGTATAGAAGAGATGCATATTTCTACGAAGCAAGAGTAGCACCAGTGTAGTAATTCATGTCCAAGGTATAGAAAGAAGGTCCTGTAGTAGTAGCTGGGCAAGAGATGAGTTTATGCCAGGGATAGATAAAGAATAGGTGTTGTATTCGAAGTAGTAGTTTCAGAAGGGATAGGCACGGGTATGCAAAGATCGGTCTAGTAGGGCAGCTAGGTTTAGGGCTAGGAAGGTATAGGGGTGCAAGGTAAGCAAGAAATGGTAAGGCATTCACCACAGATGTGTAATAGGTTGAAGCATTCGAGGTCAGTCTAGTAGAGGTTTATGCTAGCTAGACATCTGAGGATAATAGGCATATGTGAAACTAGAAAGAAGGTAAGCAATAGCTCATCAAGTGTCAGGGTATATGCCTGGAATAGCAGAAAGAGATAGACATGGAATAGGTAGAGTCACGCCTTTCTGTGTGATATGGAAGGAAGGAATGGAAGAAGAAAGCAGAGGAAAAGAAGAAGTGCCGATAAAAGCTATTCAATATGGAAGGAAATAGTTAGGTACCGAATGGGAAGAGTAAGGAAGGACCGGGGTGAGCGAAGATAGCTTTGATGAGACCCAATACATTAAGTTTCTGGACTGAGTCCCTAACTGACCCAGGATCTTCAGCACGATAACAAACAAATTCTTAATAGTCTACCTGAGGCAAAAACATCATTCAATAGGCACAGATAGGAACAGTTAGTGTATCAAGCATCAAAGCAAGAAAGAAAGCTGTTCAAAACCTTCGTTACCAACCAGTACGTTACCTACCATAGAAGCAAGTCAAAGTAGAAAGAAGCCAGTACGTTACAGTAGAAGCAAGTCAAAGTGACGTCTCGTAAGTCAATAGTTTATGTCATAAGTCTGTCAATAGTGTATGGTTGAACGTTAAGTGGCTTAGTCGGAGGAACTCACATTGATCGGAAGAAGATTGGGAAGACACCTATTGTTTCGGATTTTATAGTTGCCATTGGAAAAAAGGATTGCGCTAGTCTTGCGTCGGATAAACGGCTCCTCGGTGGAGTAACGGTTCTAAGGTAGCTAAATACGCCGCTACTGTGTTTGGTACAGTACTTTTCTTCCAAGTTTTCTGCTCGTCCTTTGAATATTATAGTTTGCACGGTGAGCTGTATGTATCAATGAAAACAGCATATCACGGATATAAAGCTACAAATAGCACACATGCTGTTCACATGGACGTAAACTAACATAACGGTTCGAAGGCTACCTTACCATACCACAATACATTTCTTATAAAAGCACCTAGCCACCTTTAGGAAACTTAAGAGTCCGACAAGGAAAGCATAGTAAGATACAGATCTCATACTTTTCACTTCATAATGGTCAAATTGAATTATGACAAAAGAGCAAACCTTGCTAAGTGGATCAGGCTTTGGCTCGAGTCTGATGTGGACATTAGCAAGGAGGAGAATCAAATGCTCTCTTTGATTCCTGATGCTATCTCGCCGCACATAAGAAGAAAGATTCTATTAGAAGAAAATATAACAAAGCTTTACTAGGAATAGAATGAACCCATTTGCTTTCTTAATAAATCAGGACTGAAGTTCCGGTCTTTGGTATAAAGAATGGCCAAAATGAAATTAAACCAGCAGACCAGAAAGCCAAACATAGCTCTCAGCCAATCTAGCAAATCAAGCAAGAAGAATATCAATCTATCTCGTATTGCCCAATCTGGATGCTAAAGGCTCGTCACCCCCTCAAGGGGAACTCGCTGCCCATCACAACTACTCATACTAGGAGCAATGGCCACTAGGAGGACTGAAACGAAGACTTCTATACAACATAGACTTATATACAACTGGTAAGAAAATACTTCAACGGAAAGTAAATCCCTGCCAACCGTAATGACTTACTTCTTCCGTGAGCTTCTTCATGTTCGGTCGGTAGAAAAAGGCTTAAGAGCTAAATAGAGAAAGTAAGTTTGAAGTCTGGCTTGGGCTAGGTAAAGTAGTCAAAGTATCGGCTATTAAGTGGATGGAATTCTTGACTAGAGGATATTCGGAATCTCTGTCACTTCACTATCTTACCTCTGATAACTGGTATGTATGTGTATTGGATCCGCTCTTCTGTTAGCATGAATGAGATTCTATTCCTCTTCCTTATTCTTCAAAAATAGAACCCCCCACCCTAACCTCTCTTAGGACTATCAAGCCTTCTCGAATTAGGTCTATGGGTACGAAGGCCTCTCCTCGAATTTGTTCTACGGTAGAAGCTTCTACCGTAGACCCGGATACAAATCTTTCACTCACTGAAAAGTGAAAACCTGTGATTATATCTTCCTGAAGACGGATGCGACGGGAAGAAGTGGCATTTAGAAGTGTTGCTGACTTTACATTTAGGTTTCGGCATAACAAAGCTTGCACTGTCTTTTCGCACTTAGGCGCACAGCGTGCCGTTGGTAATGATTCTACTACGGTGCTGCAAATTAGCAAGCTGACCCTAAGTAACCGTTGTTGTTCATTGGGTTCCTCCGGAATGACTTCGTTAGGATTGAAGAATTGCTGCAATTCTTCCTGAATAGACTCGATTCTCCCGTCGAGAGTTTCTTTGAAAGTCTTACCTAAACTCTTCCGACTGAATATGAGAAAGCCTATAAAACAACGAGCTACTATCATTTCTTCATTATAGATTGAGATCTTCTTCGGACTTGATGCACAAATAGATGGAATAGCAGCAAATAGCATATTTCTATCCTTCATATCCGTTGAACTCAATCTCATCATAGGGTAACTACATCTTTTTCAGCTCAGCTCCCAAAAGAGAAAGGGAGACTTTGAGATAGGTTGGCGTCGGTTTTGCCGACGAAAAGCAACGAAAAACTAATTCGAACACGAACTTCCATGACAAAACAAAATGCTAGTTGCCTTCTAACACATAAACTTCCGCGTTTGTCCCATCGACGAAGGCCAATGAGACTACTATACGCGTTTTCCGAGGAGCAACATGAGACTTTATTTTCCTTTACAAGAAAGATGGCCATCAGAAAGCAGTGAAATACAGAGGAATCTATTTACTAGGAAAAAGTAGCGCTGAGAGTTCGGTGGAAGGGGAAACCATTCCCGTATGGAGCCAGCCTCCCTTAAAGGAATGTCTATATGGGGTCACCACTCTTTTCTTCCAACGAACCCAGATCTTTTATTAGCTCCTGTAGCTTTAGAGGAACCACCAACACCAATAATAGGGTACCCATCCTCGTGTTCACAGCTGAATCCGAATACATACATAAGCTTTCTTCCCCGCTTTCTTCTCTTTACATAAGCTTTCTTCCCGGGGCACGGACTATTCTCATACGAGCATCAGTGCATTAAACCCCATTACGAGGCGAAGGAACAGTTGGGACACACACACACAATGGCTGGCTCACCAAAAAGATGAGAAGATGGGATCGAAACAAGGAAGGCCTAGGAAAGTTCTAGGAGATATACCGCCAAAGCAAGCAGTAAAGTTTTTTCTTTCTATAGATGACTCTATGCAGATTGGCTCGTCTTTCTTCTATTGAAAGAAGAGGAGAGGGGAGTTGGCAGCAAAAGAGTGGGGAGAAAGGGCTATACAAGGTGGGTGTTCGAGCCGTGTCAGATTCGAAAGCCCAATAGTAAAAGTAAGGGGGCTTGCTTGGTTAGACTAGAAAGGCAGAGAAGAGAGGTGACAGCAGAGCATTTGCATCTTTCTTTTTGGAGGACGTAGTAGGAATAAAAAAAAGAGAATTGCTTCAACGAACTTAGCTCTTTTTACCGAGCTTCCACCCGGAAAAGAGATTCTACTATAGTGAGTGAAGACTTTTTCCTTAGATGCCTCTTTCTCTGAACTAGCTAGGAAACATAAAAAGACTCTCTTTGGACCGATCTTCCCTATCTTCTTGGGTGTGGCTTTCACCTCACCTTCTTTACGGCTTCTTGCTCCTTTCCCCACTACAGTCAATGCTGATCTTAAGCTACCTCTTCTCAAGCTGCTGATGCCTCCTCTCTTAAACCAAGGCATACTCTACTGGCTTTCCCTTTGCCAGGATTTCTTTTCCTCTCTAACTCCTCTCTTTCCATCCAGCCTTAGTGGCCAGTAGGCAATGATCTGACTTGGGCGACGGAATGTGTTTTACAATAGTTCCAACGTTTGAGTAATTGAACTTGCTTCTTCACGGAGCTCCACACTTTCTTTTCTTGACTCGCAGCAACAAATAATGCAGTAATAGGTAATGTTTTCAATCCTATAAGTACTTTACTGAGTTAGGACTCTCAGCTCTTAGTTTAGTCTCGGTGCTGTTTTAGTCAAAGCCATTATACAACAATTCTGGACCCACAGCAGGAACAACTGCCTGTGGCCTCGGATGTAGATACCAGTCCCTAGCCCCAGGAGTAGTAAGCCCGAACGTTCATTTCGAAAAGTAGAGAGGCAGTGTCAGCGACACACCAAACAGAAACCTGCTTTCTGAGCCATAGATTGCGAGATCCTTGCTGCTGTAGAAAAAAGAGTAAGACGATCGGGCAGAACGAATGGTCATGCCAATGGCTTAGCTTAAGTGAAAGACGGATACCAGTGAAAAGCCAAGAAGTCAAAGCTGAGAAGGAGTTACTTTAGGTTCCAGCATGTTCTAGAGTTTGTTTAGGGGACAGGTGGGAATTGGCAAGAATAGTCTGAACTTGACTCGAATGCAATAGGGATGGTTGCCTAAGCCTAAGAAAAGCTATCTAGAGTACGTTTAATCTCTTTCTAGTAGGTTTAATCGTAGAGAACAGAGGCAAACAGGATAGAGGACAAACCCCTCTTCTATTCTAGTAAAGGCACCACCCCTCTTCACACCCCCTTATTAGGTTGTAACCCAGCGATATGAGTGAGCCATTCCCTTAGGGCTTACTACTGCTGGTATAGTTAGATGCACAGGAGTATACCTTTTGACTGATAGACGACTAGTAGCGCGAAGCAATTCCATCCGATTTGGAGAAAGAGTTGAAAAGCTGGCAACTTGACTCAAACAGTTTGTGTGCCGGGTTTGTGCATTGCCCTTGTACATCAGATGATAGAAGATGATGGAAAAGAAACCACTTCCATTGCTAGCAAAGCTCAGGAGATAGAATTTTATATGAAGGAATTGGTAAGCAGCAGTTCGACT
This sequence comes from Microstegium vimineum, assembly GCA_022036555.1. Classification (NCBI taxonomy): domain Eukaryota; kingdom Viridiplantae; phylum Streptophyta; class Magnoliopsida; order Poales; family Poaceae; genus Microstegium; species Microstegium vimineum. The sequence goes on from CM039140.1 coordinate 24,532,720, forward strand.
CACCTCTGCCCATGCCTTTCTTTAGTGAGAAAGAGCATGAGAACGGTTCGGGAGATAGAATTGGATACGAAGGCATTTCATTGGAAAGGCAGGCATTGATAGTCAAGCCAACCAAGCAAGCTCAGGAGTTCAGGTGGATCGTCGCCATTTAGCTGCTTTAAGCCCGATCGCCCTTACGTCATATTGGCACTTCCACCGAAGATATCTTTTTTTTCCGGGTTCCAGTCCAACCTTCTGCTGCTGCCCCTCTACAACTACTTCAATTTATACTTTCTGGTCCAGGCCATCTCTCAGGCTTACAGTTGTAAATCCGAGTTATCGTTACTACCGAATCCGTAGAAGACTTTCAAATGAGAAAAGAAGACGAAAGGTACGGCGGAGTTGTAGAAACTTCTTAGTCTTGGGGCTTGTAAGATTATCCTTTTCGATAGTTCCTCTTCCGGGCTCGGTTATGGACGAGAGGCTAGGTCCTTTTTTACTATGTTTTAAGGTCCTTTTCCGAGCGAAGGTTTCAAATGATTCAACTAAAGGTCGATCCTTCGCTTCCTTCCTTGCTAAAACTGGAACTAGAGCAGAAAGTACTAAAGCTTCAAACTCCTTGCTAACAGCCCTACCGATAAAAGGAATAATGCTTCAAGGACTATAAGAGCTAGTCATATAAACTAGTAGTAGACGGTTGCTTCGAGGTCTCACAGGTCCTGCTTAAGCGAAAATGTAGTTGTGGAAGTAGTCTTGCCCACTTTGCCTTACGCTCATAGAGATCTATAAGTATCCCTCTTGTCTAAGTAGGTAAGTACGCTCTGCCCAGTACTTTGGCATTAAAGCCTGAGTCCTTTGACCTTCTTTCTTGAATGTTCTGGAAGAAGGGAATCCCAAAGTTAGAATTGAATGCCATGCCCTAAAGAAAGAAAGTGAATTCCAATCTACGTGAATCACGAAAGAAGCAAAGCCGTAACTCGCTTCCGCCGGCAAGTAGGCATGAAAAGTAAACAATGGTGACCCCTCTTGCATCTCCTCCTTCAAAACCCTATCCTCGATCAATGGTATTGGAATTTGAGCCCAGACAAAGCTTTTCTCCTCAGGAATTTCATTAATGAATTTGATTATCTTGATAGACCGATGAGCTATAATGTCTCTGGGTAGGGGGGCCCGCCTGGATCTATGATCGTCAATATTGGGGTGCTATCATAAGGTGGTTAGATCTCAACCAAGTAAAGGGCGCCCCTGAGGACGTAGACTTAAACTAGGGGGGCAGAGATTCTGAGAAGCTCTGGAATGATAGAGAAGGCAAAGGATGCTAGTACTGGACGAGTAGTAAGAAAAAAGAGTTCCTGCTGTCCAACTACCCTTAAAGTAGCACTGGTAAATGCGTAGATAGCCGGGTTTGCGTAGATAGCTGTCCAACTAGTCTATTCGAGAAAGTCAATAGCAACGGAGACATACTACTAGCACAGGTCGCGGGAAGGAAACCCGGGGGAGGAGGATGAGATAGCTTGGTGGGTTTGTTTGTAACAACTAGCAATACTCGTTCGGTTTCAAAAGTAGAGCTATAAGACCGGGTAAGCAATAGGAAAGAAATGTAGTTGTAGTATAGTACTGTACAACTAGCACAGGAAAACGATTCGAATCGCTTGTAACAGCAAGCCCGGAGCTAGCCTAAAAGAATTCCATATCTGAGCGTTCTAGTCATTCCTGCGAAACTAGAAGCTACTACTCGTTCCAAGGGTGGAGGAGAAGTATCCGTCTTGTTCTTACGCCGACGATGTCTGGTTTATATTTCATAATAGAAGAGTTGGACTGGAAAGCATACTTTATGTGATTCCGGAGGCGCCTCACCACAAATGCCTTTCCGTGACCCAAGCTACTTTACAAGCCTATTTGTAAAAAACCTGGAAACTACTTCTCGTGATGAGCTATCTTATTGGCGGCTATTAGTGACGTATACCGTGCAAAAAGCCTTTCCCGTTCATATGCCTACTTGACGACTTATTCCTGTCCCAGCGAGGAACTACGGCATGTTTCGAGCTAAAAGCTCTACCACAACAATGAAGAGGGGCCATTGATACCCACATCCCCTGAGGAACTCAAGCAAGATCAAAGTCTTTCTCACACTGTCTTGTCTTCAAGTAGCCTTTACCTACCTTACTGAGGTACTCGATTGGAGAAGAGCGCCACATCACACTATAGACAGATCCGAATCTAACATATCTGGTACTCTATTTATTATGTCTGCTTATCCGAATCTTTTGACTCTTCATAGTCTTGGTCATAGATAGGAATAAAGGCTATTTCCTTCTTAGGCACCACATTCTTAGCTTAGGAAAAGCGCTTTCTTTGGCTTGATTGCGGAGGAAAGCTTTTCTTGCTAATCTGGTGATATCGTAGTAAAGCCAAGAGGAATCGATTTAGCAGTCCATACCAGGTAGATTTAGGAGTGACCAGCAGTGAATGCCCGGTAGCAAAGGACTCGGCTTTACGGGTTCGCTTTCTGGGAATTCCATCATTCCCACTAGGCAATAATATGTCAACTAGGTATGGAGTATGTTTTTAACGGTGTAAGTACCCCTTCATTAAAGATCCCTTTCCCAGTCTACCTTCAGTGGCCCCAGGCGGATAAGCCAATCTACACCTAGGATCATTGCATCACCCCTCCAACATTCTTACTTTTGACCTTCTAACTTGGCATCGCATCTCGTGTCAGTCACTATTATTGTGAACCATAGTCCACTTGACGACTTTACCCCACCGGGTTGTTTTGCCTAATTCCAGGAATAGAGTAGCATTCTCAGGCACTACCCTCAGTTGCAGCCTCAGTCCATATAAAACAGTCAATCTACCAGCAGCAGAGGCTGCAGATACATGTCCACCACCTGTTTATCTACTACCATAAGCGGGAGCAGTTGCAGGTAAAGAGTGTTGTGAGGGCTTTGATTTGCGCGTTAAGGGCTGTTTCTGTTATAGCACTAGAAATCAGTGCCGTTAGTCCCTTCTCGAACAGCAGTTTTAGCAATTGAATCAGCTGTTTCCTAATAGACTAGGCTGTTAGCAGGATTTGCAGGCGAGACAGATGAGGAGGCATAGAAGGAGGAATTCCATTATGTGCTAAAGGCTGCGGAATAAGAGCTCTTAGTCCTTTCGGCGTAGAGAACGAATCCTCTGTTGCAAGAAGAAGGGCAATGCCGATTGTAAGGTTAAGTATTACGTACGTAAAAACCAGTCAGTGACTCATTTAAGTGTTGTGCGAAAAGGTAGCCTTTTGGCAACTGCAACCATCCATAGCGAGCGACGGAAGATCAATAGGCAGTTTTTTCATAAGTTGATAAAAGGAGAGAGCAGCTTAAGGAGAGAAGTAGCACGCACTGGAGTGGGAGAATCCATCGAGTAATGAAGATGTTAACTTATAGTACAAGCAAGAGAACTCTTAAAAGAAAGAAATCTACTGCTCTATCATTGACAGATATCTTTTAGTCTATAGCCCTACCTAGGGGGAACTCACACTCGCTAGAAGGCAAAAGCACTTGAAACAGTAGTGAGGTAAGAAATCAAACTACTCGCTTATTCTCAATATGCCTGCTCTTCGAATTCAAAACTCCTCAGCTATACCCCTTTCTACATATGTATATATGAAAAAGACAGCAGCTATACAAAGCTTTATCTCGCCACTTGAGAACTCGTTTGCTTCTGGCTGTCTTACTGGATTTCATCTATCCTTAGCTTACTGGCCTAAGATGTATATGCTTGGAATATTCGTAATCTCCCTCGTGGTTACGTTTTATTATCTTAGAAGGACCTACAAGGCCTATAACGCCGTATCAGATCTTTCCATTGCCCTATGGTCACTTGCTTAAAAACGGAAAAGAGACAGACTAAAAAAGAGACTGAACTTCACTTAGGCTTTCTCGCAAGCTTATTAGAGCATTGAATTGACCTCTACTAAGAGTAAGATGGCTTGGATTCTACTAAATCCAAAGAATGCTGGCTAGGGTGACGCTCGTGCTTCTTTCGAGTAAGGCAAACTGAGTAAGGGGTCGTGTTATTAAGTCAATTTCTTAGCTATAAGCCTGGCCTTTCACTTTTATTAGTACCCCTTTTTCCAACCTTTTCCATTCCATATCTCACCAGTCTTCTTTCCCTGGGTTGTTCTTGAAACGCGTATTAAGTACTTCCCTCCACAAGTCATAGACAGACAAGGTTAGTTTGTTTTCCTTAATTCTCAGAGAGAAGACTCGTTGCTGGAACCGAGAGCACTAGCGATTACTTTCTTTCAGACCTTCAGCCGAGAAATTCCATACCTTCCACCGACTTCTTTTGTGTGTGGCCAGAACGTGATGCTTTCCAATGCCGAGTACTTTTCTTCACAATGTATGAAGCCCGTAAAACCGAAATCGATCCAAATCCACGACCTTGACGATTGAGGAAAAAGGGTATGTATTATTATGGTGTGAGCCTTCTTTCTTTATTCAACTTACTGGCTTGGAGGGTTCGAGGGTGGCCTTCACTCGGGCTAGACCTCGTTCCGGTCTTACCCTCCCTCGAGTCCGATCTCGGGAGGGCGCTTTGGCAGGTCCTGTTTCCCTGTTGACTCGCTCTTTCCTGACCTTCTAAGTGAGTTCTAGCTTGAGCTGGCATAGTTTGTTCCCTTACTTTAGCTTGTAGGGGACGGTGGAGAATCCATACGGAATGGACGAGGAATTGAGGTAGGGAAAGGAAAGGTAACACCCAAAGCATCAAATGGACACTCATACATCTTTGTATCCCAGATAAAAAGGAATGCTTGGCTATCCTGCTAGCTGTTGAGTAAGATATCCCGAAGGGAGTAAAAAAATAGGATCTTAGTCATATGCACTTATCTTTACCTGGCGAGGTAGACTTTTTTAGAAATGGGAGGGAGCTCCCTATCTTTACAATTTCCTTAATGCGCATGAATAAGAGATTACAGTATCTGATTCTGAACTAACTGATCGGCGGATCGGCGATCTCAAGTAAAGTAGTTGTTCCAGGTAAAAACAAACATACATCTTATAGCCGCAGGCGTTTCCTTCCATCGCAATAGCCACCCACTCAGTCTATCAACGCAGTCATTAGTATGTGTTCATGACGGAAGAGGATCTTTCCCAAGGGAAGCTGAAACAAAGTATCACCTGTCTCTATTTTCTTTGCTTCTTTTTATTGCGTTTAACAAGTCATTCGTAAGTGCTTATATAACAATTCACTGCAGGTGTTGGTCAATCTATATAGTGTGAAGAGAAGATACCTTTCTCTTCCTACTGTCTACTTCCCTATTCGGCATCTATTCTCGAGCAAGGAGGAAGAATCGAACCAACCTTTGGAGAAGGGCAATGAACTCTTCTCTGGCAACTCAACGGCATCAACACGGCCAGCACTCTTGATCAACTTCCCCTTCTTATCTCGGGCCATCATCATCCCCATTGAATCCACTTCTCCCATGCCTCAGAACTATTGAAATCGGTTTCAGTCCCATATCAGTTTATCCATTGGTAATTCTAAAGCTGAACCATTTCCTAAGCTAGTCTATCTGAGGTTTTCTTTGCAACTTAGTTACTTTACCAGCCTCGACTGACCCTCACAATCGCAACCCTAACCTAGCGAAGGCTAGGGCCTATCTAGTTTAGTCAGTACTTTATCTAGTTTAGTTAGTACTTTAGAGTTTAGGGTGTCTTCTCTTCCTTATGGGAATTCACTACTTATTTGATTGTTCTTGGAATTCTTATGGGCATATTTCCACAAGACTACGCTACCTTTCTTCTAGGATCTGCAGTTCAGGTTTAGGCTTTCATGGCTCTTTCTTTCGCTTGTTCCACGTTGCCATGGGTATCGAAACCCTGATACTCCCATCACTTGTCAATGAGACAACCAATCCTAGAACAATTAACCTACCTTTTCTCTGGCCTTGTGGCCTATTCAATCTTGTTATTTAAGTACATGAGAACTTCAGTTGTAGAGGGCTAAAAGCGAGTTACTCCCCTCTACCATCAAAGGGTTAAAGATTAGTTGACACTAAACCAGACATAGCTCAGAGTTCTTTCTGTCTTAGGAACACTGCTTTGAAGTAGTAGATTAGGGGATAAGAAAAGAAAAAGGCGAGTGAGAGTCTCGTTTTCAAATGAATAAAGAATTCCGAGTGAAAAGTAATTTCTCATTTACTTTCGTTCCCTCTTTTGATTCCATCAATTGCTTTATTTAGAATTTACATTGCATCAAGCGAAAGGGAACTCAGCCTGCCTACCCTATACAGTTGGTCAATAAGCTACCTCCCCTCCTCGATGACTAGGGGAGGGGGGTTCGCCCTACATTCAAAAAAGCCTTTTCTAGCTTAGAAATGCCAATCCTATCTTTGCTTTAAGCTTCAACTGGGCTTAGAGCTTTCTTAAAAAACTCTGAGATGGAATGGGTGCTTAGTCATCTCAGAGTTGACCTATGAAAAAGAAAGCTTCTATGAAAACATTCTCTATTTCCTTCCTCGATCTGATGCCTTACTCGGATTCGCATTCAAAGAAGGGCGAAAAATCAGCACTTGATGCGGCTGAGGAGGTAAAGAGTGTTCAAAGGTTATTCTAGTGCGTACGGCTGGGACTTCTCTTAGGACCAACATACTCTCATATTCACCTTTGTCCGGTATTTTTCCTTGTAAGTAAACCGACCTCACGAAAAACTTTCTATATATCTTCCGGTTTGAAGCTGAGTCTGAAGCCAGAAGTCCGAGAGAAAGCCCCTGACATACACGGGAAAGGTAGGGGCAATGGGCACAGACCCCCGGACCACCCCCGCGCTCACACCTCACTCTTCTTCCTCGACTGATCCAACGAGTTCAACGATTGGGGAGTTGAAATGATAGCGGATTTGCTCTTTTCTTGTTTTTAGAAAATAGAAACGAAATCTTCTCGGTCCATATCCTTGGAAAAGCGACTGATGGTGAAACGTGTAGTCCAATTGGAAGGTTAAAAAAGTGATGCCAAGAGGTCAACTCAACGTGCTTCGTTTGCTTTTTCCTCTCCATGCACTAAGATAAGACTAGTTGTTGGTTGGTTGTAAATCTGGGAATAGTCCAGACTGAGAATAAGCATCATCTCGTTAGCGAAGGAAACTCACTCTAGTAAGATCAGGCAAGGCAGCATATGATCCAAACATTCACTCGCCAGTTGTTTCAATCGCTTCTTTATTTATTCTCAAGTCATCACCGGCAGGTACCGAAAAAATAGTCACTAATGCCCTTCTTGATCATAAAAAAAAACGATTGTTGCCTCTTTTTGTTTAATCCCATGGCAAATGGCCACTGGCTTGGAAATAGCATGAATGCGCCCTGGTAGCTGCTCGGCCCTAGCTCTTCTCTCCCTTTCCCTTATTAAAGATCCGCGGTGTATATACCTATATTTCCCCACCTAGTTCACTGTGGCAGAGACGTCAAAGCCTCAAGTTGTTAGTAGAAAACATGTGCTATGGAGTGAATAAGTTCGTTCGCAGTGATGTGTAATCTCTTCAAATCGAGAGAAGAGGTGTAAAAAAGAAATGCTTTTAGGCAGGCTTACTTGCTTAGTATGTATTTTTTTATACAATCAAAGACCAAGGTCGTACGGATAGCAATTCTGGACCATAGGCATAGCAGCACATAGGTATTCTCTCTTCTTTCTCAATTCCGGGATGCCACTATCTTAATTCTAGTGAAAAGGCAGAAGCAAGTGAAAGGGCAGCAGTATTATATTAGTTATATAAATATGGGAAAAATCAAAGTCATGTATGATAGTGGTCAAAAGCCTTCTATAGAAGGGAATAGCAACCTGACTAGAAATGAATAGCTGACTAGCGTACGAACGAGTTGGTCAGGCTATGAATGAAGGCTACTACTCTTCAGGAAGAAGGTACTAATAGCTCGCTCAGAGGTTCAGTCAACCTCCTCACTCTTGGTCTGGTAAGAATGCTTCTATTGGAGCTCTCAAACCAAGATTAGTCTTCACCCAGCTTCCAAAATGCTCTGATGGGACAGATACACTCGAGAAAGAGTATTACTGCTTCTGCCGATACCGATCCGCAATTCGAAGTTCACGACCAAGAGCTTATGCTCATTCCTCTTACGCTTGCTCGCTTAGGAGCTTCTTCAGCTTGCTTCTTATCCAACGGCGAGGGAAGAGAAAAGCCGCTCTCTTCTTGGATTAAGCTCTATTCTCCGTTCCTTAGGCAGCACGATCTACTTCGTCCTTCGTTGATCACTAGCTAAGACGGCTAATTCCACTCCTGTCCGATAAGAATCGTTTCTTTGAACACACCATAAACAGACTTGATCTAACATCCCTCCACCAGTACTACCTGACAGACGCTTTATTACAACGAAGGGAGGAAAGGTTTAGGTTTCTTTCCGTGAACTATTCATGCCAGCCAGCCGTGTATAACTTATTCCAAGGGCTAGGTTTCTTTTCAACGTTTTCAGCGAGGTAAGAACTCAAGCGTTAGATGTAGGCTTTGTCAGTAGCCGATATCACCAATACACTGACTTAATGAACCTTGACTTCGCTATTACTATATTCGCGAGTACCCATATTAGAATATATTTGAATTGGCATAGGCCTCGGCTTGTTCCCATACTGACTTCACAAGCTTTACTTTCCCTTTTTGTTTCCCTTCGGAACTGGAACTACTGCTGGAGCATCCAATTCGTCAGTTACTGGCATGTCTGTGGTGAAAGCACCTTTTTTCAAAGCAAAGGCGCGCAGCGTTTAATTAAATAATGGGCAAATCGGGAGTTTGCAAGCTACGAACTTGTGGTAGTGTAGAAGAAGGTCCGGCATATCGAGGAATAGGAGCCACACCAACCATGAATGGTCGAATCGTCGAGTAGTAAGTAGTAGGGGAAGTGAATCTTCTTCTTTTTCGAAGATCCTAGTTTTTGGTGAGTACTTCAATATCTTTACCATCCTTTCCCTTCGCCAGTCTTAGTTCTTAGAAAATAAAGTAAACCACTGCCCAGGATTTCTTTCTGGGGCTCGCTTATTCAATCCTTTTTTCTCTCCTCCTTTGTGCTAATCACTAGTGCTAAGAACTAGGTCAAAAGGAAAGTCAGCCCTTAATACGGAGTTTTCTACTTGTTCTTACTTGTGTTAGTGAAGCCTGATAGTTCAACTTGCCTGTCCAAAGTAAATCTATGAAAAGTCTTCCTTATAGGCGCACCCAGCTGTAAGAGAGTAGAAGCAATCGGAGTAAATAAATCCCATAGTGAAATGAGCGTTAGATGTTGACTAGACAAAACTAGCTAATACATGTAGTAGGGTAACTTTTCCTTTTTTCTCGGTTATGTGAAAAGGTAGAAAACTCGCTACACTTTATAGGAAATGAACTACTCTTAATGCAAGCTAGTCAAGCTGGATGAGTTGTTAGGAATGGCTCAACCCAGGCAGCGCTAACCCTGTCTTTCCCAAAAAGTATCGTCTTGTTTACTTTCCTAGGGAGGACAAAGATTAACCAATAGTAGTCCCGAGGATTGTATGAGCAAGGTCCGAACTGTTTCTATTAGTAGCAACATGAGGAGCCCCGAAGGGAGAATAAGAAAGATTAACCGACGCCGCGTTTTCAGAAGAAGCAATTGGATAAGAATCATACGCTGTGAATGAGCAGACGAATCGACCGAGGGCTTACACACAAGAACAGAACCTAACTCTACTTCTTTTTCCTCCTCTCCTCTTTACTGCCCCCGCTATCCTATCAACAGGTCAGTCAATAAATATATGTAGTGGAGAAAGAAGAGTAGCCCCCAGGTCATCAATTAGTAATAGAATAATCCCAGTAGTAGTCCTCTTGCCTAGCGGAGTCAGCCCTTAATGGGCAGACCAAAGATTGGACATCGTTGTCTAAGCGTGCTTGCTTTGCACACCGGCACAGCTGAATGAGAATCCGCTGGCTCAGATTGAGTGGCTCACTTCCTTGAGAAGGGCTTTCTATAACTAAGAAATGAGAATTGTTGACCCATATGATCTCAGGCTCATAAAGAGGATGAAACTGAGAATTTCATTCACACTTTGAGATTGAGCTCGTCAGTGATTTTTTCCAAGGTGTCTAGAGAAACCTGCTTTGAACACGACATTCGTACCCAAGGAAAGTTTTGGCAGGCATTACTGTGATCTTGAAGCCCTTGCTAGGAGCTAGTCGGTACGGCTCACTATTAAAGAAGGTTCTGGCATGCTTCGACTTATCCCACTGCCCGCTGATATGTACATGGCAATAGAAGACTATACCCACTTTTTCGGGGAAGGTTTTCAAAAGCGCTTCATTGTGTGACGAGTTTAGACGAGTAAATAGGCAGGCCGAAGGCGGCTTACTAAGCGAGAAGGCTCCAAGCAGCCTAATAACGCATTAGAAGGGAGCTTGCTGCTTTGCAACCTAAGCGGTATAGCTAAGCTTACTCATCAAGGGCCGATAGATAGAGCAGCTCTTGTTGCTAATGGAGAAAGATTGGAGTGCAGTTTAGTATGCTTTCTCAGATCAGAGGAGGAAAAGAATGAAGGTGTGGGCGGGAAGGAGGAGGCAAGGCCCCCTCAATGTGTATTCGACTACTCATTACGGAACCACCGATTGATCCGATTAGACTTCCCGCGGGGTAGCACGGGGAACTTGCTGAATCAACTCCTTGGAATCGGAGGCCTGACTGAGGGTCAATCCTATGGTAACCTCAACCTAGGAATGCCTGTTTCACTTCCTTGACAGAGCCAACTGAGATGCTCTGTCTCGATGTTGACCTAACATGGATTGATTAGAAATTCTGAAGGGTCTCATCCTGATCTCGCAAAGGATCAGCAATAGCTGTGTGTACTCGAGGAAAGAAAAGCACTTTTCTCTCTCAGCAGTTAGACCGGCTATGGGCGGGTTGGTTATATACTGCGCCTTCCTTCTTTCGAACCTTTTGGTATGTATTGCCCCCTAACTATAGATCAGATCCACCGGACCAGAAACTCAATTCCGCACTGCTGCTGAGTCGTCGGACTTATCCACCTCAGGGATTCGTGGAATTTCTGTTTTTGAATTGCGTTGGGGGAAATCTACCAAAGCTAGGCAGATAGATAGACTCCTTTCCCGCTGCTAAGGGAGAGCAAGAAACTAAATCACATGATTTTTCACCAGCGCCCTTTTTTTTGCGGGTACTAAGAGTCCTCTCACTACCAACCAGCAGACATCATCATCTGGCTGGGTCTTGCCGGTATCAACAACGAGAAAGAAGAACCAAATGGAAACTGCAACTAACTATGGCTCTTGGCCCAGACAACGTCCTAGGCGTAGGGGAGATCAAAACAAGAAGTCACGCCTAGACGACGACGCCCGTCCTGGGCTGCAGTAAGTAGATCGAGAGGTCGTTCCGCCCTTGTCCCCGAAGATGGGTAATATGTTCTCATACAATGTTGCTCCAACTTTTTTCTAGAGGGCCTAGCTGGCGAGCGATCCCAGTCCGCGGCAGAGAACAAGACAGCAAGCGAGCGTACCTTTGTTCGCTTCTTTTCCACCAAGCACAGAAGTTTAAGGAGAACTGTAGGTCGGTGGCTACCTAAGGAAACTCCGATTCGATCCGCCCCCGGCTGGGAGGCATCTACCTCATCCCGATCACAAGGAGAGGTTCACCATGATGGGGGGGTCAGGTACTGGAATTCTTTTCGTTCCGGAAAGAATTCAATGCATAGGGGACCATCCTTTTTTTTGCGGCATGCTCTCTGATTTACGGATTCGCAGGGGGCCGAGGGCCAACCTTAGTTGACTGACAATGACAAAGGCTTGCGAAACAAAGTAGCGCCTTTGAAATGGAATCTTAATTAAGTAGTCGTCTATCAGTGGTGCGAAGCAGCTTTGCCCCGGGGAGCGAAAGGTTATACCTTTGTAAGCGAACAGCGGTTCTTCTATGTAGGGTATTCCTCCTTTACTCTCTTAATTAACGTCGAGCTAAGTGACTTTGTGTAGCGTAGTAGAATGAAGGCTACGTACGCACCGACACTCTCTTATCCCTAAGCCTCTTCTCTAACTCGCTCGCCTACAAAAAATAGTAGGCGAGGCACTCAGCCGCTGACTTTGACTGTACTGTAGTAGACTTTCGTCGCCTTTTCTTTTAGAACCCTTTCTCATGTTCTTTCATTCATCAAGTAGGCGAACCGTCAGGTCCTTAGTAGCGTTGACAAAGAAGAAGAGCCGGTGAAAAAAAAGAAAGCTAGAATTTCCAATAGTGAGACCAGCTTGACAAGCTACCTTTCCTCTTGATCTGGGGTGCGAAGATCATTTTTTATGACTTCCACTTCTCGATCCCGGCCCGGAAAAGTGACCGACCCCTTGATGAATGAAAGAAAGGGTTTATGAGCCCTAGCCCTGTAAGCCCACACCTGTGTAGAGTAGATCGTTCAACACCTGCGGCACAAACCCATTTTGGACCAATTGGTCCGTATATCATAGGCGACCGAACGGCCGCCCCCCGTCTTACTAGACCAACCTGCTATAATTATTCCATAAACACCTAGCGAAGATATGGCAAACAAATAAAGTAGCCCTATGTTCGGATCTGACAATACCATACCATAATCAAAAGGTACAACGGCCCAAGCGACCAGACTTAACATAAATGTAGCCACTGGAGCCATTCTAAAAAGGGAGAAATTAGCACTACTTGGTGAAATAGGTTCTTTTAGAATCAATTTAAAACCATCTGCTAGAGGTTGTAACAATCCGAACGATCCCACTACATCAGGACCCTTTCGACGTTGCACAAAAGCCATTACTTTACGTTCAGCTAGCACTAAAAAGGCTACTCCTAGTAGAAGTGGTAGAATTAAACAAAGTATTTCCGCTGGAACAGCTATGTACGTTTTCGATTTTCTATTCACTCATGATCGGGCCTGACCTGGTCGACCCGATCAAACTATTTCACTTATGATCTGGCCTGGTTGACCCAATCATGATATTGAAGGATGGGACCTTTTCTCGAGAAACTCCGGATCCCGAGAAGTTTTGAAGATGGTGCTCCTGTTACGTTACTTCGAATGGAATCCTCACTTGACTAAGCATAAGCGAAAAACGTGGCTGAGAGTAAGCAATCCCTTTCCTAGTGGTTGAGTCATGATCAGAAATATTGCGAAAGAAAGTGAAATGTCCTATCGTCGTCCCAATTTGGGTAATCCACGATGTCTTCATTTTATGTACCCATCTTTACTCGTTTTCGGTGTATCGATAGTTCGTTGTACTACACTTTGAACTAACCTAGAGTAGAGGCCGTGCTTAGGCAAAAATCGATATCAGTGAAGTAATCCCGGAACTCTAGAAATCGTGAAGAATTTCTTCCATTTTGTTCAATATCGCGAATATAGCGGAAAAGGGCCCCCTCTAGAACATTCCTTTGAATGGAATTGTTCATTGGGTTCGACTTGTTGTTCGAAAAAATCGAAAGCAGTCTCTCGTATGTTATTGTAAGGTGATTCATTCATAATATTTATTATGTGCGGTTTCAAGATGCTCAAAAAGTATATTTTGTAATCGGCTTTTGAGCTCCATTATGTGTACTTCATCAATTTAGGAATTATGGACTTGGCGGTAGTGGTCAATACTAACTGCACCGTCTAAATGCTCCCTGACCAAGTTAGCGTACTCGCCAGGGTTGAGTTGAGGGGGCAGCCCGTGCGCTAATTGGGCTTCGAGGTTGGCTATACGCGAAAAAAGCTCGCTTTCTACTGAGGCCTGTTCTGCCCTAAACTGTTCCTGAATGTTATTTGTTTCATAGGAAGATTCCAAAAGCACATTGATGCCGAAAGAATCTTCGGAACCGGTGGAGAGGCTATTCTGATTGAAGGCTAGACAAATAACATGACTGAGGTATGTAAATCAAACCAGTGAAATAGCTTTCTAATATTAGATAGATATAGAATATAAAAAGCAAAAGCCTGATAATGGGAGAAGAAAAGAAAAAAACCAAATTCTAGCTTTCTTTTTTTTTTGTGCGTGCTTTTCGCCTGCCTTCCCGACCACGGATAGGCTACGGGGCTTTGCACTTCGGCCCCTGTGAATACCACATCAAGGTGACAGGATTCGAACCTATGGCCCTCTGTACCCAAAACAGATGCGCTGACCAGACTGCGCTACACCTCGTCTCCCCCCGGAACATATGGTATGGATCTACCCGATCGAAAAAGACTCGAACCGCAGTCGCCCACCCGCGGCACAGGGAGGCGAGAACCACCGCTTTTAGGAAATAAGCCTACAATTTGATTCTCGTCTCGTTTCACTTGCATTTTCTTTCGTTCAGTCTCGTTCTGAGAGTGGAATCGAACCACTCACTCCGTTTGGATTGGGCCCAGCCAGCGAAAGAGGATTTACAGTCCCACGCCAGCAGCCTGCCAGAACCTTTTTCTTGCTTGATTTTGATACGATTTTTTGAGCAACTAGCGCGAAAGCTAACGCGCATCCTCTTGCTTGATTTTGATACGATTTTCGTCCAACTAAGTAGAAAAGGACAGACGAGTGTGGCTACACGTGGTATAGGGCTGCTCGTCTCGCCGTAAGTTATTGACCAGTACCAAATGTGACAACCTTCAATTCAAGTTACAAAACCATGAATTTGAAACAGAAGTTAGGGTGCTTGATGTACAAGGTTATGATCTTATTTTAGGCATTGACTGGTTGTCAAGTTTTGGTCAAATGACAGTTGACTTGCACAAGGAAAAGAAGAAAGGAAGCCAAGTCATCATAGCTCATCTTTTCACTTCACAAGGCGCTCCGCGTTGTTTGTTTTGAAAAGAGAGGGGCGATAGGTTTCTGGTTGCAAGGAGGAGGCAAAGCAAGAGATGGGTGCTTAGAAACAAGGGCTGCTGGACAAAGTATTCACAGGTAAGCTCATAGGCAAGTGATGAGTACAAAACATGGAAAGGTCAGTATAGCTTGAACTACGTAGTAAGGTTTAGTACTAAGCATGATTAAGTCACGGTAACGTTTAATAGATAGAAGTAAGTAACAAGCTGATAGCTAACCTTACTGCTTTGAAATTTTTATTTGTGTTTTTTAATCTGATAATTGCACCGCACGCGCCTTGCCGATAGCTAACTCGTACTTTTCGCTGCAATTCAAATCTTGCCTCTTACTCACTCCACGTAAACCACTAAGCAAGCGGAAGAAAGGGAGCACTAATTAAACTCCCGAAACGTCTATCTTCTTTCTTCCTTGGTAATAGTATGTAAACGACAGAGACTCCTTTTATTCTTCTTTATGGTTTGGAATCTGATAATGGACTTGCACTACTGCAACTAATATTCTTATTTGCTTACTTGGATACGACAAGCAGGACTGATAGAGGCAAATCGATAAGTCAATTCACTGCCTTGCAATCTGTAGAAGCAGAAGAGAGAATTCCAATACTGAATAAAAGTATGGAAACTACAACTCCATACAAGAGATATGAAACCTACTTCCTATCTGTCAATCTTCTCTACCAGCACCTAAAACTAACTTATAAGTGATACCGAGAATTCAAATGTT